>JAWVWN010003766.1:0-12549 GCA_037367305.1 Phrynocephalus vlangalii
AAATTTCCCCCCCCCAAAATTGAAAAGGCTTTGGGGGGGGGGGATTCCAAAGGACCTCAAAAACTGAAAGAAAAGGATTTTTAAATGTAAATAAAAATAATTTGATGATGGTCATTCATTTTGCATAGATACATTGTGCCAACAAGATTTCAGCCATTGTCAAAATATAAAAAATAATATTTTAATGGTAACCCCCCCAAAGTCTTCAAAAAAACGGGAAAAAAGAAAAAAATTGAAAAAGAGAGAATCCCTTTTTTTAAAGGGATGCCCTTCCAATTAATATGGGGTGTACCCAAAAATTTAAACCATCTTAGAGCAGATCGTGAAATCAAAAGGACTCAGCTAACTTTGGACTGACCAATTTCAACAAAGTCTGATGGCCCCTGGTCCAACTCATTGTCTTCTGGTGGGTTACTTTTCTTTAAAAATTTTTCCAAAGGAACAAAGAAAAATTTCATTGTAAAGCAGCCGATTTCCTTTGGGTCCCTTTGAAAATGCATTTTCTTGTGGCGAATTTTCTCACAGTCCCTCTTTGGCATCCTTTTAATGAAGGCTGGAAATACGTAATACGAGGACAGTTTAAAAAAGGGCCCAATTGTACAAAATCAATCCAATACATGTTTCACCTCTCAAGGTTCCAGGCTAATTTCACACACCGGTTATTTTTGCTTTCCTGTCTGCTCAGTGTTTTTTAAGTTTTTGACAAGAAGTAACTTTTTTAGGCATTACGTAATGGTAATTTTTAATTTGGTTAAAAATTACTGCAAATCATTGGGATTTGTATCATGGATTTTCAAAAAAAACGCCTTGGGGGTGCGGCGGGGGGAAAAAGGGGAATCGAAATCAATCGGAATCAAGGGAGAATCAAGGGGAATCAAAAGAAATAAAGGGGAAATAGAGAATCAAGGGGGAATAAAGGGGAATCAAGAATAAAGGAGAGAAAAAAAAGCTGCCCCATTTTGCCCCAAGAAGAACACTTGTGGGTTTTTTTTTTTCCAACCATTGGGGGGGCTTGCGGGTTAAGCTTTCCTGCGGGGGTTCCCACATCTACTCTCAAGCCTAAACGTTAAGGCTTCCCTGGGTTTAATTCCTACTTTGGCAAGCAATTTTCCAAGCCTAAAAGATTGGGGTTTCCCAGGGGGTTTTTCCCACATATTGGCCAGCCAGCCGGGAGTCAACTACCATCGCCACCATCCTCATCCGGGCAAAAGGTCCCAACGCGCTAAAATCACCATCGAAACGTACCTTCGACCCCATTGGTGAGTGATCCCGTATTTTAAGACTACCGATACTGTTTAACATGGGGGGGAAGCGTTTCCTCCCCGCAACAAAATTTCGTCAGGGAACTGCATTATCTGCTCACTAAGAAAGCTACGAAACCCCTTTAAAAGGAGGTGGAAGATCTTGCCAAAAATTGCTGAAATATGTCATTGGTTTCCCACTAGGCAGTTAGACTTAAAAAATGGCCCAAAATTGGCTACTGTTCGGAATCACCCAAATTTAAATTTTTTGGCCCGGCACACAGGGTTTTCGGTCCGTGCGTCCCTTTAAAGGACCCCCCAGACACCCTTTTTTGGGCAAAAAAGTCTCTGCCATCCCCATTCCCTATCACCCCCCCCCTTCCCAAACCAGCTTTGGCTAATTGAGGTCCAAAAAGCTCCACTACCAGCGTGCCCACCTTTGAATTTCCAAGCCACTGCCAGATTCATCCCTGAGCCCTCCCCACCTTATCCTTGAAAATGATGGAAAATTTCAGGCTGGCTTTGTTGACGCTGTTCCACACAGCCTTGGGAAAATGGACCTGTGCATTCTGGTTTCTCCAGTCCTGCGGGTACCGCCCCTGTTCGGGCTGGAAAAATCCCCCGATTCCCGAAGCACTAAAAGCTGAAGGGCTAAAGTCCCTTTCACCCAAGCCGCGGAAGGCCGCCCTTCAAAAGCGCTTCCCAAGGCAGGAGCCGAAAACCGGGCCAAAAATGACTCTAATGTTGGGGGCTTGTGCCATTCATCGGGGTGCCGGGAGTTTTTTGCTGAATTGAGGATCGCTGTTTTGTGGCAATTGACGGGCGGGTGGAAAATAAAGGACGCTCAACAACTCTGACTAAAAATTTGGGCCTTTGAAACTCTAATGCTGGCTGAAAGCAGCTGTTGCTACTTCCTTTCCGGCAGTCCTCTATCCCCCGACTGATATTTCATGCGTCCCGATTTGGATACTGTCTGATAAGGCAATGACGGGGGTGGCGGTGGAAAAAAAGGGTTAATGGATTTGGAACGGAAATCAGGATGGGGGGGAGGAACCCCCACCCCCCCTTTCCCCGGGGTGAAGTTGCTTCTATGCACCCCCCAGGGGAAAAGCTCTGCTTTCCTTCTTTCCAAAAGGCGCTCAACTGATACGTCCCCATGCCGTCCCCGATTCCCTTCTTGTTTCCACCCATAAAACTTGTGGTGGCCTGATTGCTGTTTCAGGGGATAATTTTTGGGGAACAGTTCCAGAGATAAAGGGTTTTACCCTTTACCTTGTAACGTGAATTAGCATAAAAAACCACTTTTTCGAAAAGGCACTTTTTTTAAAACATTCCATTCCTTTGCTCCCGGGAAAAAATCACCTCAGAGTGAAACTGCCAGGGATCCTCCCTGTTCAAGGGAAACATTAAATCAGCGTTTCAGAAGGTCCCCTGAGATGTTTGTCTTGCCATCCGCCTTATTTTTAGTCTCTTCAATGACGTGGACAAAGGCTGTTTTAACAATTGCCTCTGTTTAATTTCCTTTTTCACAGGTCACTTAAAAAATTTTTTTCCTTTGCACTTTTTCTGGGAAGATCAGAGAAATCAAATTTTGCATTTTAATTTCTAGGGTCTAACAATTTTCCTTCCTCACAGCGTTTCTGGGCAAATCCAAACTTTTTGGCAGGCGTTGTTTTCCCCTGATGGGGGAATCACACAGTTCCTTCACTTGCTTTTTGCTAGCTATCTAGTACTTTTAAATTTTTCAAACCTTCTCAGAAACGTGCTGCCGGCCTTTGGCCTATTTCAGAGCACCACAAATTTTTTTCTCTTTTTTTGAAAATTTTACAAGTAGAATTTCATGCTAGTTAAGGAGATTTTCAAGCCCTTTTTTGCTCCTTTGGAACTTACAAATGGGGAAATGGATGCCAAATTGCTTTGGTAATTTTAGTACTTATTTTCAAAGTGTTTGTGTTTTTTTGCTTTAAAATTGGCTGCTTTTTTTCCATAAGCAGGTTTCATTCTTCCATTGAGTTGATTTTAGGACTGAAAACGCTCCCCTAAAGGCCTACAACTACTGCTGGCTTCAACCCAAAAGTCTGATGCACTAATTTTTGTCTTTCTCCCCGCAAGCTGCGGGAATTTACTTTGCATCAGCCTCAAAATTTACAAAAATTTTTGTTGCGGGAGATTTTTTTTTCAGCAGTTTTATTCAAAATACAAGACTATTCTGGTTCAATGAACAGTGAAAAACCCTTATGAAGGCCCCCGCTGGTCCAACCCCCAAGTACTTCCTAATCTGTTTTTATTTTTTCAAAACACTATACCACACAATGAATTTCTTTTTTATTATTTTTGCATAGTTTCTTCAACTCTTTCCAGCTATCGATTCTTTTGCTGTTTCAAATGGTTTAGAAAAGGGTCTTTTTTTCAGTGTTTACCTATTTTTTGGGGTTTTTAAGAGCTTTTTTAAAAGCTAACAGCTAATTATGGGAAACTGAACCTTCCGGGCCCAAAACTAAAATTAGATTACTTTAGATAACGAGATGACTTTGGTTTTTAAACTGCGAATTTGCAAAAGGGCTATGCTTATATTGTGGTAGCATTTTACTAAGTTGCTGCCTTTAATGTATTTTTATAATTCGTTTTTTTGCTTTGCTAATTCTACTTCTGGTTTCCGCAAAACAATTTATGCCCCCCTTCGGGGTTGAAACTGGCTACGCACAGTTGAGGTTGAAATATATTTATTTTCTCATTTTTTCCAATACATTGGTTATGTAGTTAGTTGATTACTAAAGAACCAGTGTTCCCATTCTTCAAAAAAATTTAAAAAAAAAAGGGGTGAAAGGGCGAATCTTTCTCACAGTGCCCCCTTGGCATCCATTTAAGTAACGGAATCCGTAACTAGCGAGGACAGTTTAAAAAAAAGGCATATTTACTAAATAATGCCGATACTATGTTTCACCCCCTCATCAGGTTTCCCCGCTAATTTCACACATGGCCCTTATTTGCATTCCCCTCATGCTCATGTGTTAAGATTTAACAAAAAGTAATTTATTTTGGCATTACTAGATGTTAAGTTTCTAATTGGTTAAGAAATTACTGCAAAGCAATGGGATTTGTAGTCAGGAAATTTTAAAAAAAAACCCGCCTTGCTGGGTCGGGAGGGGGGGAAAAGGAAACGAGAAAACAATCGAAATAAGGGAAATCAAGGGGGAATCAAAAGAGAACAAGGGGAATAAGAATCAAGGGGGAACAAAGGGGAAAAAATAAAGGAGAGAAGAAGAAGCGCTCCATTTTGCACCAAAAAGAACCTTTTTCGGGGTCTTTAATTTTTCCCAAACCTTGGGGGGGGGTTGCTGGGTTTGCTTTCCCGCTGGGGTTTCCCCCTCTACTCTCAACCTTAAACGTTTAAAATTCCCCCGGGTTTAATTCTACATTTGGGGAAAAAATTTCCAAGCCTCACAGATGGGGGTTTTCCCCGGGGGTTTTCCCACAGTTTCTAATTACCATTGACAATGGCAATTAAAGAAAAGCGAAAAGTAAAAAATCATGCCGGATTTTTTTTTTTTTTGTAATGTTGATGAGGTTCGCTTTTTTTAATTTGTCTTAAAGAAACCCGTTTCCATGCCAGAATAAAAAAGGGGTTGCATTCTACGGGAGTGCGCACTTGTTTTTGGCTCCTTTTTTCCCGCGTATGTAGATGCACAACACCAAATGGGTATCCATAGGTTAAAGATTGTAATGGGGAGGAAGGCAAACACATAAAATGGTTGGCTCTCACTTTAGCACCCACAACTGGTTAAAAGAAAATTTACCTGGGGTTTTTTGGGCGTGGGATTCTACAGCTTTACATTGGGTTTTAAAAAGGGTTTTTTTTAAAATTTAATACTGATTGCCTGGGGAATTTGAATCCCTTGGGGCTTTATAGTCTAAAAAAACAGATTAAAAACTGCAAATTTTTTAAATCGGGAAGCTCTTGTTTAGTTTTACAATTTATTTAAAGTGGATGAGGAAAATGATCGGAATCACGATAAAGAATTAATTATGTCTTAAGTTCTCAATTAAGGGCTGGGATTAATCATAATCACTTACACTGTGGCAGCCAGTATGTACCAAAATTTTTAAAATTCTCTTCAAACCTGATCATCCCTGCCGAAACCCGTTTTAAAAACTATCTTTTGGGACAAATTGTAGTGTTTCCCCAACCGTTCAAAGTCAAGAAATCCTGGGAACTTAAATGTGTCAGGATCTGAGGTCATTTTGTTTTTAAGACCTACTTATGGGAAATATATGACTCCTTGAATTATTATGTTTGTTCTCATTATTCACTGGATAGAATGATCAGAAGATCGATAAAAATTTTTTTTTTTAAGGGGCGCAAGTATTTGGATAGAAAATAAGAAAAACAGCATGTGGAGAAATTGGGTACTCAAAAATAGACTGCTTTAATGAGAAACAGAAGAAAAACGTATTAAGATTTAGTTTCCCTTTTTTTGTTTTTGGTTTTAGTTGTTGGTTTAAGTGGGAAGGATTTTTTTTGAAAAGGGGGTCCAAAGTACTGGTGTGCAACTACTGTACTTTAGAGCTCAAAAAAATGCAGGGCGCAGCATGGGTTGTATGATTCATAGTGATGCACAGGGGTGCGGAGTAGGTAATAAATGTTTTGACTCCGCTCCTAAGTTTTTTTGCTTCCACCCCTGACCCCCGCTCCTCTGTGTTAATATGCAATGTATTTTAACATTCCCGAAGGAAAGAAAGGCAAAATAAATTTTATTACCACAGGGTATGGTGGGAAGCCAAAGTTACTGTACTGAAAAGTTTAAGCAAAAGACAAAACAATGAAAGTTAATTTGCCCCCTCCCCAATTTGCGTTGCGGCCATAAGGAAGCCATGAAAAGCAGCTTTTTCCGGGCACTTAAAAGTGTTCGTTTGCGGTTAGTGAGGCACTGCAAGCATTGGTCTTTTTCTTACCAGAGAATCAATAATTATAACTTTTGTGAAATTGGGGACATTTAAACTTGCTTTTTTTAAAATTCCAATCTAAATTTGTAGGAGTCAGGTCGGAGTCGGTGCATTGTTTGCCGCCGACTCCCCTTCCCCGGTACCCAAAATTTCCTCCGACCCGTCCCCCACTCAGCTCCAACCCACAGCCCGGTGATGCTCTATTTTGTGGTGGGTTTTTACAATAAACTGTGTTATGGGCTCTATTATTTCCCCTTTTTTCTTGGGTTTTTTTCCTTCAACAAAATATCAAAAGAAATTTTAAAAAAAACGGCCCCCTGAATAGAAAAAAAATAAATTTCACACCTCCCCGTCATTGCTAAGCCCAGTTTTGAAGATTGTCTCTGATTGGATGTTGGACATGATCACTTCTACCTCTGCAACCTGAAAAAACAAAACAAATTGCAGTTACTTGCTTTTTTAAGGGGCCATGAAATCCTAAACACGTTTAAGACCAAATTAAAACACCCCCGCTCAGGATTTGACTGGAAATTTCTACTTCCCCTACTCCCTTTCCCTTTCGGTTTTTAGGGGAAACAAGACATAGCAAAACACCTCACCCACCAAAACTCATTTTTTGGGTAGGGGGGTGGAAAGGAGATCACTGTGAGTGATATTACATTTTTTTACTTACCAAGAAAAAAGACCAAACATTTCATGCTCAAATATGTATGAAAATTGATTAATCCCCCCCTGCTTAATTTTTTAATCATTCTCCATTTTTCACTGTATTTGGGGCCCCGCATGGCTTTCTTTAAACAAAAGCCCCTTTTATCCCCAGAAAGGCCCAAGATCTATTGGGAACCCTTCGAAGGAAATAGGGAAGGCTATAGTATAATTCCCCCCCCTCCCTAAGTTCTAGCATCAGGCACCGAGGGGGGATATGATTGAAACTACAAAATAATGCAAGCCCTAGTAAATGGATAAGGAAGCTCTTCCCCTCTCACAAAATACCAAACTAGGGGGGAAAACACTAAATTGTGGGGGGGGAGAGAAAACAGACAAAAGAAAAAATTTTTTTACCCAGATGTTGTTGTCTGTGGAACCCCTGCCACAGGGTGTGGTAGGATGCCTTCAAAAGGGGGTTGACAGATTCCTTCAGGAAAAATCCATCACAGGGTTTCAAACCAGAGGGAGATGGTAATCTCCCGGTTAAAACGGGGGTACTTCAAAGCCAATCAGGGGGTGTATCAGGGGACAGATATCTAGTCTCATGCGCTCCCAAACGCATCGGTGGGGGCCCCGTGAGATACAGGAAGTGGGGCTTTGGGGGCCCTTTGGCCTGTCCAGCATGGCTCTTCTATGTTCTTATCACTTCTAACATCTAGAGGACTGGTGTTTCCGGGGCAGTATTTTTTCTTTGGGCCAAAAGAGCCCCAAAGGAGAAGGGTAAGCACAAACTGCCTCACCCCCATTCCCAGTCAGACAAGTAAATTTCTCCAACTTTAATTTTGTGCTTTTGTTTCTTTTTTTTCTCCTTTGTTTTAAGTAACCCCTTAAAGTAATGTTTTACTTTTTTTGAACACCTTTAGGGGATTTCTAGTGTAAAAATCAAGTAAAATTTAACGAAGGGGAAGGGAAATTCCCTATACTGTATACATAATCTTAAACAGTGGCTGGAAGGGACCCTATGAACACAAGTCATCCTTTTAAGGAGCCTAGTGGGAAATCCAAACTCCAACTCTGGCTCTGCAGCCGAAACCTCAACCACTGAGCTATTTTCTCTTGGTTCTCGCAGCCTCCCCTTCCTCCAGTTTCCAACCATACTAAGACAAAAATAAACACAACACATCAGCTGAGACCTAATGGTCCATCTTGCTCACAGTAGCCAAAATTATGCACTTACACAAAAGGCATAACATTGGGAGACAAATTGCTGTAAGTTCAGAAATCTCTGTAGACGTCAACTTTCCACACCAAACTGCATAACTTGGCATGCAGTGCTTTCCCACCTGGGGGTCATGGCCCCCAAGGGGGGGTGTCACAGAGTGTTTTCTGAGGGATTGCAATTTGCCTTCTTGGTGTTATGGCCCTTACTGAACAATTTCTTCCTTGATCTTTCAGAGCTGGATATTCAAGTTAGCATGTATGATCTATTTATGAGAAACAGGCCCTTTGGGGGGGGGGGGGAGACTCCGCTTAGGGATGACCTTACCCCACTAAAATGCCATTTTATGCACACATGACATGAGGAGGGGTTGAAGGTTATTTGGGTGTAGTAAAAGGCATGGCAGCTCAGAAAAGGTTGGGAAACACTGGTCCACAGAAATGTATTAACTTGTGGCAATTTGCCTCTCAAAGTTACACTGTTTGTGCAACTAAGCAACAGGATTTTAGCCCATAAGATCCAGTCATCTGCACAGTTGTTAGTTTTGGAAACAGCCTTCAAAACTACAAGAACTTTATAATAATAATAAAATTTAAAAAAAAAGAAAGAAAAAAGAAAAATATCTCAGTAATTGCCCACCTGTGTCCTTACTGATTTTCCTTCTAGGAAGGTAAAAGCTAACATCTATTTGTTTCTCTGTTCCTTTTATGGATTTGTCTTTTGTTTTATGGTCTATGTTGTTAACTGCCCAGAGTTGCCTTGGGAAAGTCGGGCAGTCTACATATATAAATCTAAATAAATCTGAATTGAGCTGGGATATGCAAGTACAAAAAAACAACCTACAAGAACACAGTTTACCTAATGTTCTCTAAAGAAAGAATGATACTGACCTGGTCAATAGTGGCCAGGATGCTTTCCTGAATGCAGTTGACCGTCTTCTGATAAGAAGGCGAATAATGGCCTGTATCAGGTGGCCCAGCAAAGGCATCCAGGATACATTCGTGAGCAGTTCTCCTTCAAAGCAACGGGTAATAATTATAATCCAAAGATGTGCCACAGATCCTTCTTTGATGCACATATTAATAATAGCGGGGGGGGATGGGTGAATGGCGATCCATTCCTGGTGCTGCTTATGAGCTTTTTTTCAAAAGGTTAGATGAGCATTGTCATGTGCGCAGTGAGGGAGAGCACAGCCCACCACCTTAGCAACCCAACAGCAACAAAAAGGTTTACAAGATAGGGCCTTTATACACGACCCCTAAACTCCGCAGGAAATGGCTGCAAACTCCGGACCTTACAAGTGTTTTCCCACCAGCTCCAGAGTTTGCAGGAAATTAAGTGCGACTCCGCCCACCTAAGCGCGACCCAGCTGCACTTTCTTGTACCTGCTTGAGGTGGGTGAAAATCCCCAGGTCCGGATTTAATCTGGTCAGTGCGGGGCTCTCCTGGCTTCTGCTTGTGTTTTTTTTTCCTCCTGCCCCTTTAAGAGAAGAGGTGGGAGGAAAAAAAGCAAGCAGAAGAGAAATGGAAGAGAAACAGAAGAGAAAGGGAGCTCCAGGAAGCTCCTCCAGGTGAGCTGCATTTTCCCCCTCTTTCTCTGGTGGGGAGGAAGGAAGAGCAACGAACCCCTAAGATCTTTGGTCCGAATTTAAGGGGCCAGCGGATCTTAGGGGTTGTGTGAAAAGGCCAATAGTAAGCAGCATTGCTAGTCACAAGTTTCACGAGCTATGTCTTCCCATCGACACAAATGCACAGCTTTTAAATAAGTGGAAATAATACCGGGAAGGTTGAGAAATGAGTATAGAGAAAGGAGAGAAAAGAAGCTATGGTACCCATCCACAGCAGCATCCTAAACAGTATTCCATGCGGGAATTCCTGTGGTACAGGTTTGGGGTTTTTTACCCCCTTACAAAATCATAATCTGAGTGTTCGGAAAATGTGATGTTCCCAAACGTGTGGCTTTGAAGGAAGATGTGCTGTGTATATGGCTAAAAATAGACCAATGTACACCCATCACACTCAGGACCTCTGGGAAAGGGAGGCTTTTTTTCCTAAACACCATGCTTAGGACATGCATCCTTCCAAATGTCAGGGGAAAGTTTGCTCCAAGTGTTCATTCCTACATACAGTATATGGGGCTACATGCCAGTAAGAGCTAGCCACCAGCCAATCCTCTTTCTTTAAATTTAAATAAAATTGGTTTATGGTAACAGAACCCGGGATCTTACCATATCCCTTGATTTCCTATGATATTTGCATGGGATTTTTCCCCAAATCCCCAAATAAAATCATCCTCTCACTGATATACTGTATCTGACAGCCCATCTCTTCCCAGAGGGAACACTACATCTTACTGGTAACACCATCCATTCCTGGGTTCTCACCTCTACGGATACAGATTACAGTTTCTAATCTGCCTCTCAGTCTTGAGCTACCAATAAAATTGGGTACTTCTAGGACCCGGGCACAGCCCTATTAGTATAATAAATCATTTTTTTTGTTGTATAATAGTTTTTTAAAAAAATAAACATTATAAGAAATGCTATTTTTCTGTTACATCCCATTTCTATTTCAGAATCAGTTGGGTGACTGAATATGAGCTCCTGCGTCAGCCAGCAGGGAGTTACGTGATGCGTCCTCCTTAGCAGGAGACCTCAAATAAAGCACACCCCTCCCTTAGTCCTATCTCTCACTTGTTTTCAGTTCTAGATGCTATCAGGCCTCTCCAATGTAGATAAATGGGACCAGCGTTAGATAACAAAGGGGCCTCCCCGTGGGAGGTTTTTCTCTTTTACCATACACAGTCATAGTCAATCCCTTCCGAGCTTGGGCAAATAGCCCCACTTGGTCAGACACTCTGTGGACAGCACTCTCTCCTTTCTTTCTGGAAGCTGGTGTTTCTATCTTTGTAGAAGCCTTCAAATCCAACATAGTCGTTTTTCATCAGTTTCAGATCTTAATGCCAGAAAAAACGATTGGAGCACCTAGAGTCCGAGACAGAGAGATCAGAAGACCCCGAAAGTCATTTCCTTTTACAAATACAACAATTTAACTTGGACAGAGAGCACCCAGTGTGGTGCGCAAAAACAGTGACAAGCTAGGACTCTAGAGACCCAAGGTTCAAAACCACACTTGGCCATGGAAACTCGTGGGGAATACCACTGATAAAGCCATTCCTTAAATACCTCACCTTGAAATTTTCTATTAAGTAAAGTTGTTGTGCTTTTATACTGCCCCCCTACCACTTCAAGCAATCTGTGGGCGGTTTTACCCCTTTTTAATTACGTATGCAGGCTGCACATTGCCTGCCCAGCAACTGGGGACTCATTAAAAGACCTCGAAGGATGGCTGGCTGAGTCAACCATGAGTCTACTACGCCAGGTCGTGAGCACAGTTTTACCTGCAGTACAGCATTTAACCACTGTGCCACAGGGCACCTTAGGGTCACTAATGTTGGTTCTGCCTCAGCACACATATATGTAACTAATCGAAAACTATTCCATAGCTCCAAGCAATCCTCCTCAAGTGCTAGTAATATTTGAGGATAAAATGTGCTGTGTGTGTAATTCTGTGCAAATTGAGTTCCATTGGGACCTCTTCTTGGGTAAGCAAATTAGGGGTTGCAGCCTTAAAAATACTTGGTTCAAGACAGAGGGGAGAGAGAGAGAGAGAACATAGAAAATGGGGGTTTGACGTGGAATTAATGTTTTTTCGCCTGGTTTTAAATTCTAGTCTGATGTGTGTGCATGGACCCCTTTCTCTTTCTCCTCTCTCCTCCTCCTGTGTGGGTGGGTTTGGGTTTCAAATTTCCCGTCTTGCAAATACTTGCTTTTGTGCATGTATGAGATGTCAAATACAGCAAAGAAAGTTATATTAGAATATTTTCTCGAGACAAATAATCAGTCTCTGTGTCTGAAGGATATGACACCTTGTCTTTCTCTCAGATTTCTGTGGCTTGTCTTCACTTTCCCTCCAATTTACTGTAGGAATGTTCTTCTTCTTTTTTTTTAAGAAAAATATCTCTCTCAGAACCCAATGTTGTGGGGGGTGGGGGTGGGGGGAATGTTTATGCACAACACCAGCATACACAGTCACTTTACATTCTTCAAGTAACCATTCAGGTTATTGCATTAAGGCACCTCCTTGTAGTACTGCAGTGTTGTAAACGTCTCGGCACTGTAGCGTTCAACTAAGGAAATCCTGCACCAGCCATATCCCATTCAATGTACTGTGGTCTACAGAAAGATAGTGATGGGAAGAGCCATTAGCGTGCAAAAGCATGCTTTTTGGTCATGAAGCAGTCTGGGCATTACACACGTGACGTGAAAACATGTCCCTGAGGTAAACCCTAATCAGGAAAATTGTGCAGTTCTGCTTTAAAAATTCGACTGCAGTCAAATTTGACAGATTACCTATACTCATAAATCCAAAAGTCTCAGTGAATCCAGTGAGCTTTACCTACAAGAAGTGGAAATTTATCAGCATATTGTTTTTTTT
>JAWVWN010003770.1:0-13573 GCA_037367305.1 Phrynocephalus vlangalii
AGTTTAGGGTTTATAGAAATAATTTTAGGGAAAAAATTGCCACCCAATATGAATGATTTTGATAAAGAAAAAGGGACTAGAAAAAATGATTTTCTTTTAAAAATTTTTACAGCAGTGAAAGTTGTCATTTATATTTCAGTACACATAAATATGTGCATCTACTTGTGTTTAATTTGGGTGTCGATGAAAATGCATCCATAAAGGGAGAACAGATTATCTTTGAGCTGATATGTAACATTTTCCCAAAGTGTCAAAAAATCAATTAAGAAAGGGTTTAGAAAATAACTTAATGAAGCCAAAAGCATTTAAAACTTAAAAGTGGTTTTTTTTGAAAAAAAACACCCCTACAAGTGTTACACAAAGACCCGTCCCGCAAATTGATAAGACAGGTGTCTAAATTTGATGTATGTATTAAATGTCTATTGTCCTTGAACCCAAATTTTTTGGTTTTTTTTTTCAAATTAATATTTTTTCCCTCTCCCCATAACTGCGGGGGAAAGGGAAACTTTATTTCAAGAGAACATTTTAGGCCATAATGTAACCCAAATTTAAAATTCCATTTTTGGGTGAGAACGTATGATTTAAATTTAAGCACAAATGACCATCCAGCTTTTTTTTTTGCAAAAAATTTTTCTTCTAAACCATGTAACAACTCCCCACCTAAGGTTTGCAAAAAAAAATTGGCAAAAAAATACACGGATCCAATTGTAGGGAGTGCTGTATTCAAATTTTATTGAAAACTTTTTGGGATTTGACTGATTTTTTATCCTAATGGCCTTTTTTCCCCCTGGTATACTTTTTAATTAAAAAATAAAAAAATACCGGTGGAACTTAGAAAATTTAAATTGAAAGTATGTTAGAATAGAAATGTCCCCCCTATAACTCTCTCTCTGAGCCAATAAAAACATTTTTTTTTGAACATAGAAGAATTGAATTATTTAAATGGGCATGTTTAATCAGTGAGAGCGCGAATTTTAATAGAAAGATGGTGGGGATTTAAAAAAACTTGAAAAAATACATCAAAATTAAAACTGAAAATTTGGGAAGTTGGGAAGCCTTTTACAATTAGCTTGTGTGTATTGAGTTTTTCTTTCTTCTAAAGATAACTTGCTGCGGGAGAAATTAAAAAAGAAGTAAGGATAATGAAACATTTTAAGAGCATTTGAATTATCAAAGGAAAAAGTGAAGTAAAATCAATGCATAAAGTAGCTATGGGGGTTGAAAGTTTCTTATTTTGATGTCAAGTCACCTCCGATTTAGGATGACCCTATGAATAAAGATATTTCAAAATGCCCCATCCTTAACAGCTCTTGGTTTGTGTAAATTCAAGCCAATGACTTTCTTTGGGAGTCAATCCCTCACATTTTTGGTCTTTTCTTTTTGCTGCCTTCCATTTCAAAAGCTTTACATGGACTCTTGAAATTAAAAAAATTTTTGGGCAAAAACAAAAAAATATGTACAACATAAAAATTCCAGAAATGGGGAAATTTGCATAACAGAATCATTATGGGGTGAATTCCTACAACCAAAAAATTTGGTCACGATTAGGGATTACTTTTTTTCAATCCCATTCTATGGGAAATTTGTAAAAAGGGAAAAAATTTACTTAAATAATTTCTTTTGGAATAAAATTAATTCCTTTATACAAGGTAACTGTTTTTTTTTTCCCAGACAATATTCCCTTCACAGGGTTTTCCCCAAAACTAGGAAAAGCCTCAGTTTCCCCCCTTTCTGTTCTGGAAATATTTCAGGTTTGTTTTTCCCCTGGGAAACCACTTTTTTTTCATCTTTCTGGCAGTTCGGGGTATCCACAAAGCTCTCCTCCAGACTACATTTCCAAATAAGTTTTTTTCCCCATCACCTTTCTTCATTTGTCCAGCTTTCACACTCCTAAATGGTATCAGGAATACAAAAATGTTTGGGTGAGTTTGGTATTTGACTCTGGGACACATCCTGACACTTGATGAACTTTTTTAATTCCTCCTTTTTTAATTTTCCCCCTTTTGACTCTCAGGCTTCTGAATATTTTGGGTTGAGTCTTATTTTGGGTTTCTGATTTTATACAAAATCTTGAAATATTAAATTTCTTTATTTTAACCCTTAAAGTTGGGTAGTTCTTGTATAGCCTTCTTTTTCCTTTCTCAATATTTAACTGAAGTTCCCGCTTTTTGCACTAATTTCACTGAAAGTCATTTCAAGTCATGCTACTTTGTGCCCGGAAGATGTGAACATATGCATATCTCATATTATAGGTGCTTTTCTGCCAATTTTCATTTTTTTTTTCATTGAATTAGTCTGGCCCTTTCCCTATGATATGTTTTGCATACTGGGCGGAATAGGTAACTGAATGAAATTTCACTCCCTTTTTTGACCCTTTTCCTATAGCACGTTGGCTACCCTACAGGTTTTGGCTGGGTTTCCAAAGATAGCACTTGGAGCCCTTTCTGTGGGCACCCGACATCACCCCTTCACAGCCAATTGGGATTCAGGTTTAAAATTTCTATATTGGCACTTTGCAAAAAATTAATGGGTTTTAATCCCCAGTTTGGGCACCTGGTCTCCAAAAAAGGGTTTACCATCACTTGCAAAAGGACAGCACAACATTTTAATTTAAATTCCAGTCTGTGGGCTGATGTTTTTTTATATTTTTGGGATAATCAACTTTGCAGAAACTGGTTCTGTGTCTTGAAGGGAGTTCTATTATTATTCTAGACACCCCCGGTGATTGATTTCTTACTAAATGCTTTAAAATCAGCTTCAACTTCACTTTCAAAATCTGCAGGGGTTTTTTATAAGAGTTCCTCTTCAAATTCTCAGAAAAACCCAAAAAGGCAAATTGAAAAAATTTTATAAAAACAAAACTATTATGTTAAGAGATTGTTTAAAAATTTTTTATCAAAGAAAAATATTAGACAAAAGGGTGAAACATCTTTTATATAAGACCAAAAGTGTACAAATAATTCCCTAAAGGGTGAAAAAGTTACAAAAAATGGAAGAAATTTTACTACAGAAGGAAAGTGTAAAGGGTATGGGGATGGTAGGTAAAAAAGTAGTGAGTACCATTTTTAAGTTATTGTTGAAAGCGGGAAAAGGAGGGGGTTTTCTTACATTATGGAAACTGGATTTGGGAAAAAGAAATACATTGTAAATATTGGAAAAAAAACACCTGCTTTATCCAGAACTATACAGATATAAGGGGTTTTAGTTTCTTTTGTTTATTGCCCAAGTAGTATTGTGTTTCTGGGTAACACCCAGGCCAGTGCTTAAAAAACTCAATTTTAAAACAAGGCATTTAAGCATATAATTATGATACAATGGGTTTATTCCCCCAAATATGTATTACTTCTGCTGAAGAAAAAAGGACAATATATAATGAGACAAATTTGGGTATTGCAATTTTCCTAAAAGATGTGACTTTATTTGACTTTATTGATCTTGATAGACTAAAATCTTTACCATGTAATTTGGATTTGTCATGTTGCCTTGAATACTTTTTTTTTTGATTGCACCTTTTAAAAATTAAAAGCAAAAAAATTTCATCTAAAACCTCAGTCTCTCTGATAACACATCAGAAGAACAAGTACTTGCATTATTAGTTTTAATGCAAGTCAGCACCTATGACTGATATTATTAGTGACAGATGGAATTTTTTTGGCCTTTTTTGGGCCATTGTTTTTTTTTTTTTAAAAAGGGAAAAGCTATTTTTCAGCTACAAAAGTGCCACACTTATCTGTACATTTCTATTTGAAAAAAATTTGATATTTTTTCCCCATTAATGGAACAAAGCTTTCAAAATCATACTTTTTTAGTTGTAGTCAGTCTACTGCATTTTTCAAATGGGCGTTTAGATGAAATTATTCATTTCCCTGGAATACCTTGAAGGTTTATGTTTTTTTAAAATCCCCAATGTAGTCCCTCTATCAATGAAAGTATCAACTATTCCACAAGTAAATGTAATAACCAATTTTCACCTTGGGGCCCAGTCTTCTGGAGATATGCATCTGCATGTTTTATCTAAAGTGGTAGTTGTGGGGCCCAGACTTGTGGTCCCCCCTGGGGCCATCCCTTAAGCCTTAACAGCCTGATAAAAACTGATCAGAAATTGCATGGCTTTTTTGTGTACCCTCTGGGGAACCATTGGGTCACCTCCATATAATGACACTGAGGAGAAAAACATTCCCCGGAAATTATTAAATTTAAACTTTAAAGAAAACCCGGGGAAGGAAAAAGTGGAGGAAAAAAAACATCACCCTCTATAAACGTCTCATGAGCAAGTCTTCCTTTTTTAGTTTGTTATTGTGAGTTTTTTCAGGCTGTTTGGTTGTGTTCTGATTTTTTTTTTTTTTTGTGATGTTTTCCCCCAGACTCGTGGCTGACATCTTCAGAGGGCAAGGAACTCAGGGAACTAGGAGGGTTTTGTCTGTGTTTTGGGGGATAAATCAGCTGTGGGTGGACCCACCCGAGCATCACAGGTGTTTTCCCCCTGGATGGCCAAAAAGTAGGAGGCCCAAAAAAACATCACCAGGAGTCAGACCTTTTTGTGGTCACCCCCACTTTGGGGGAATAACTCCCGAGTGAGTTTCACCTAGCAGGGTCCCCGCCTGCCTTCAAAAGAAAGCAGTTAAAAGGCTGCTTTTTTTAAAAAGGTGTTTGGCGGGCCATCAATAGTTTTTTTTGTTTTTCTCTTTTTTTGGGGGGGGGGACCAGTAAAAAAAAGACTGCCTGCCATTTCTGTTATTTATGGTTTTTATTATTATGTGTGGAGTAGGCTTTTTAGCATAGTTGGGGGTCAGCAGAAAAAAAAGACACTAAAAACAGAGCTCACCCTCACTATTTGGTATATTTTTAGTAGGTCAAACCCACAGCATAACAAAGTAAAGAAGATAATTCCCCCAACAAATTACACATGGGTTTTTTACTTTATACAAGCCTCAGCCAATCAGCCAAAAGACAAAGTGTTACTCATTTACTTTAACCCTTTAAAACACATGTTTAGCCTTCCTTTTTTGTTTAAACCCAGTTAATCAGATTTCACACACATGTTCAAAATAGCTGTTGATTATCACAACCTTTGGGTTTTGTTTCAGTTGTAAATTATACCTTGACATTATGTTTTGTTGTTTTTAGCATTTTTTCCCGTGAAAGGGATTGTTGATGAAAACCTTGGGGTTCATTACAGTGGGGCCCCCGTATAAAAAACGGTTTGTTTTAAATAAAAATTTTACCCAAAATAAACAATTTTAAAAGATATGGGAAATTTGCTTAACAGAATCATCTAGTGGTGAAACCCTAAACATAAAAAAGGTCGTGATTAGGGATTAAATCTGTTTTCAGTGCATTCCTAAGGGAAAATTTTTTTAAAGGAAAACTTGCCCTTTAAAACAATTTCATTTTGGGGAAAAAATTTAAATTTCCTTTTTAGATGTTGTTTTGTTTTGTGTGGTTTTGTGTGTGTGGTGTGTGTTTCAACACACACACAAAGAGAGAGAGAGAGAGAGAGAGGAGGAGAGGAGAGAGAGATAGGGGAGGGGAGGGGGAGGGGGGAAGGGAGGAAACTTGTCCAATTTCAGAACAGGTGTTAGTCTTTGTATTGGGATGAGGGAATTTGCAATTTTCAATACCCAAACAAAGTAGCAGCAATCCTTTGATGGGTTTGCCTGATCATGTTGCTTGTGGTGGGTGGGAAAACATTTAGCTTTGATTTTTTCACTCTGTAGTTTTCAGTACTGGAAACCCGGTTTGTTGGGCTTTTTTGACTTTCTTCTTTTTGTTGAAACTGTGCTTTTGTTTCTGGATTTAAAAGGGTTTCCCCCTGAGTTGACATAGTGATTGGTAGTGTTGTCTAGTTTCCCCTGTGTTCTGCAGGATGATTTGATGTCCAGTTTTTTTCGGGGTTTGGGGTTTTCAGTATGCTGATTTTTCTGTTTTTTGTTTTAGTCGCAATGTATTTTATGTTCTTTGTTTCAGGTCTGGATATTTGCACTTTTTTGGTTTCCCAAAAATTATACCTGGCCACAACTACAAAGTATCGGGAAAATACCCCTTCCCAGGGGCTGAAGGGTTTCCCTTTTGGGTCCTTTGCTGACCGTAGCATTGTGCATTTTTGGGGAGGGTTTAAAATTTACTGTTTGTAAATGGGGGTTTTTTTTTTAAAAAACACTTTGTCCATGGGGCCCATGACCCCTTTATTAGGGTAGAGCCCTCGGGATGAAAACCTTGGGTTTCATAAAGTGCCATAAGCACTCCCATCTACAAAATTTTCCCTGTGGGAGAAGAACCCATCTTGTTTTGATTATCTTCCCTATACTTCATCTAAAAAATTTTAGTCTGGTAAACTTCCCAACCATTTTTTAAAAATTTCCCAAAAGATATTGTTTGTTGTAGTGGCCCCCTATCTTTTTGGTGATAAAAGGAATTCACAGCCCCCTGGAGAAAATTACAAATTTTTTGTTTAAAAAAATTCCCAGGGATGCTCCAACAAGGTAAAACAAAACAAAACAAAAAAAAAAAGTATATTCAAGCTAAAGGATTCTTTAAAGCTAGATTAAACCAAGTTGAAATATTCTATATTAGATTTTTGGGGGGGGTTAAAAATTTAAGGAAAGAACAAAGTTCATGTGAATTGGGTTTGAACTTGATTTCCCTTTTCCCTTTAAAAACCCCTTTTAAGTCTCTGTTCATCAAAAGGATATTTCCATTCTGCTTCTCACCAATATAAAAAATCAGAGTGGGGTAACGATCAGCTCTTTTCCTCCCAGCAAATTGTGTTTGCCCCCACAGAAAAGGGATGGGAAAAAAATACATGGAAGAAATAATTTGTGAAGTGCAATGAAGCTACGGGACGAAATGGCCTAAAACGACTGGGAAGGTTGTGTTGTTTGTTTGGGATTTGTTTGGTCCTGAAACTATTTTGTTTTATTGCTTTCTAAATATCTGGGGGGTTTTCAAAATTTTTGTGTTCAAGCCCAAAAAAATGTTTATATGGTATTCTGTGCCAGGCGAGTTATTTGTGCACCCGGGATATTAGATGTTTTTTTTTCACCCAAAAAGGGTTTAAGGGGCATGCTTGTTAGTGAACCATCTTCAATTGGCTGTAGTGACAACCCCTTTTAAGTCAAATGCGGAATGTTCTCACCTATGTTGGGCTAGTGAAACCAACGGATTTAAGAAATTGGATATAAAAACGTAAGCTTAGGTCTTTGTTGTTCTCCCCTGAAAAAATTTAGTTTTTCCTAATTTTTCAAATTGCCCAGCAGTCTTTTCTTCCTATACTTTTTTGAAATTTTTAGAATTGATGGCACAGTAAATACCTTCAGATAAAATGCAGATCTTCCAGTAGAGAAAAATGGACAATTTAGAAAAAGATATTTCTTATGTATGTTATGTATGTTTTTGTATGTTATTTTTATGTATTTTTTTTTTTGGGTTTTTGTATGTTGTTTGGGGTGTGGGGGTGGTGTGTTTTTTTTGTCCCAAATTTTTATACCATCCAACACGGCAATTAATTTTTTGTGCAGTTTTCCCCTGTTTCTACCGAATTGGGAAAGATTTTTACAAAACAAATTTAAATAAAATTTAAAAAAATTTCAAACTTTTTTTAAAAATCCAAAGGGTTTAAATTTTAAAAAAATTAGTAAAAAGGAGCTTTATATGTTCTTATTAATTAACATTCCTTTAAAAAATTTTGGGGGGATGGTTTTGGCAAATTTCTGTAGGAAGCTTACACCCTTTTTCTTTGGGCCCCCCTAACAAAGGGAACCCTTTAGCAGTGGTTTCCAACCTTGGTCTCTTCTTCCTCTATCCATCTCTGGTACACAGTCCATTTCTCCTTGATTTTCTCTATTTTGTCTTTCCACGGCATATCTTGGTCGATAATGAAAATTACCTCTGATTGAATGATATCAAACAAATAGTTATGCCATTTCTTTTCAGTCCATTTGCTCTTGTCTTTCAAACCTGCCGCTATGACTGCTTTGCCTGCTAATACCATTGCTTTTAGTAGTTCTGTCTGCTTCTTTTCTATTATATCTATTCCAATTGAACTTAAGCACATTAGTTCAGCATCTATTTTTATATTTACTGGGAGTAACTTATTTATTTTATTAACAATCATTTCCCAAAAATTTTTAACTTCCGAACACTCCCACCACATGTGAGAATACCATCCTTTTGTTTCTTTGCAGTGCCAACATTTGGGATTTAGACATGAGAACATATTTGCTAGCATGGCAGGGGTTCTGTACCATTTAGTAAAGAATTTCAATTCTAGTTCCTTAAATTTGTATAGTTTTATTTTAGTAATTCCATTCATTAATCTTATAGCCTTTTGCTCTGGTATTTGCATTTCTATCTCCCATTTTTTTTGTAATTGCTTAATTGCATGATCCTTGTCCGTAGTCATTTTCTTATATATGACACCTGCTAATCCTCTTTTATTTTGATTCATTATTCTGTATATTTCTTCTATCGGTTCTTCTGTACCTATATCCCTTTCTACTATTAATTTATGAACCTTCTTATATAGGCCAGCTATTTTTAGCCAATATTGTGGACCAATTTCCCCCTCTAACACTGGAATTGCTTTCAGCACTTCTCCATTGTACATATCTTTTATTCTTCTAAGTCCTTTTTGCCTAACTAATTCCCACCATCCAGGATCTGTGTTATCTTTTTCTAATGTTTCCATTGGTGCCCATCTGGATATATCTTTTAGCCATTTTGGTTGCCACTTTTTCCAAATTTTCAATGTGTTTCTCCTAGGTCCCTTATCTAATTCATCTTCTCTAGTTGCCTTATTTGTAAATACACCAAATTTTCCTACCCCTTTGTTTGCCTCATTTTCAAATCTGACCCATTTAGAGTTCTCGCCCTCTATTTCTAAGAATGTTTTCAACTGAAAGGCTTCATAGTAGCTTGCTATATCGGGTACTCCCCACCCTAATTCTGAGTTATGTCTATGGATTGTACTTTTAGAGATTCTAGTATTTGAACTGCCAAATATCCATTTCCTTATTTTTACATTCCATTTTTCTATTCTTTGTTTGGTGATTTCCAATGGTAGGACTTGAAATAGGTATGTTAATTTTGGTAACCAAAATATTTGTACACTTCTAATTCTAGATGTTACATTTAAAGGGTCCCTTTTCCATCTTTTCTTATCTCTTATTATTTTCTTCCAAACTTTGTTGTAATTTACTTCCACTATTTTATTAATATTCTGAAATATTTCTATACCTAAATATCTAAATCTCTTCACTCCCAATCCTATTTTAATTAGTCTATTAATTTCTTTTTTTTCATCTAAACTCACATTATGATACATTACTTCTGATTTTGTCATATTAATTTTTAAACCTGAAGTTATTTCAAAGTCTTCTAATATCACCTTAATTTCCTTAATTCCTTCCTTTGGATTACACATTATTATAATTATGTCGTCCGCAAACAGATTGATCTTCATCTCTTCTTTCCCTATTTTACAACCTTCTATCCTTCCTGAATTTCTAATTCTTTCGGCTAATTGTTCTATTGCCATTATAAATAGAAAGGGTGAGAGTGGACAGCCTTGTCTTACTCCCCTTGTAATAGGAATTGTTCAGTGTCCTCACTATTTATTCGGACTACGGCTGAACTATCTTTATAGATTTCTTGTATTGTTTTTATAAACTTTTGGCCCATACCATATTTCGTCATTATACACCATAAAAATTCGTGAGACAGAGTATCAAAAGCTTTATATACATCTAATTTAAGTAGTCCTAATTTCTTACATTGACCATGACTTAATACATTTAGTATATTCCTAATTGGGTGGGCTATACTTCTATTTTTCACAAACCCATACTGATCTTCCTTTATTAATTGTGGGATAATATTTTTAAGCCTATTTGACATTATTTTGTCAAAAATCTTATAATCTTGATTTGGTAGACATATTGGTCTGTAAGAACCCATTTCATTTGGGTCCCTCTGTGGTTTAATAGTATTGTTATTTCTGCCTTCCTCCACGTGTTGGGTGCCTTCCCTCCTTTTATTATATTATTAAAGACTTCTTGCAGTTCTGGTATCAAGATTCCCTTCATTTCCTTGTAAAACTCTGGTGTAAACCCATCTGTACCTGGTGATTTACCTACTCTTAATCCCTTTATTACCTGTTCTATTTTTTGCAATGTTATTTCTGCCTCAAGGCCCTCTTTCTCTTTCTCTTTGAGTTTAATTCCTATTAATTCTTCATACTCTCCAGTATCTTTTTTCTTATATAAAGTCTTATAAAAATTCATAAAGGCTTCTTTAATCTCTTTCGGGTTGTGTGCTATATTCCTGTTTATTCTAATAGCTTTCACTTTTTGCTTTTCCCTCTTAATTTTTAAATATTTTGCTAATCTTTTAACTGATCTTATTGTATTTCTCTGACATTCATCCTTTACCATGACTTGTTTTTTCCAAAGTGATTTTAAATCAAGGGAGTCTAATTGCTTTTTTAATTCTGTAATTTTCCTGCTTCTAGCCTGACAGAATGTCTGCAATTGTTGTGCTTGCAATTCCTCCAATTCTTGTATCTTCTCTTTTTTTGCCATGTACCATCCTTTTTTTATTTCCTTCTCTTTCATTATGCAATACCCTCTGATGACAGATTTTGCAGCATCCCATAATACGTCTGTAGTGACTGTTCCTCTATTTTCCTGAAAGTAAAATTTTATTTGGTCTTCCATATATTTTCTATCCTTTTCTTTAGACATAATCATATTATTGTATCTCCACCATCTTTTGGGTTGATCTCCATTTACTTCTATTTCTACACTAATGGGCGCATGGTCTGATATCCATATTGGATGTGTAGTTATTCCTTTTAGTTCCCATCTGCTAGATTCATTAAGAATTATGTAATCCAAGCATGAGGCTGATTTATGTCTGCTGGAAAAATATGTTGGTTGTGGAGTTAAGCCTAGTATTTCGTGTGCTTCTTTTAAAGCCCATTGTTTCCACTTAATTATATTACTTTTCGTAAAGTCTATATTAAAATCTCCTGTTATTATTACTTCTCCTTCTGCTAATTTCTGTATCTTTTTAAGGATTTTTATCAGAAATCGTTTTTGCCCTTTATTCGGGGCATATATATTTGCTAATGTTATTACTTTGCCTTCAAATAAACATTTGACTAAGAGATATCTACCCTCCCCATTTGGAATTACTTTTTTTAACTTAATATCATATTTCCTATGTGCCAAAATAGCTACTCCCCTTGCCTTGGAATTGCTTCTTGCCTCTGCTATTACTTTCCACCTTGGGTCTTTTAACAATGGTTTCTTGTCTCTCTTTGCTTTGTGTGTTTCGTGGAGGAACAAGATATCTATATTCTGCTGTTTTGTAAAGCTGGAAAGTCTATATCTTTTTAAATCCGAACTTAACCCATTAACATTCAGTGTCAGCACCTTCAGACTTCTAACCATATTCTGTTATTCTAGGCTTCCCTCCCCCCACACGCTGAGAGGTTGTTTTGATTCTTTTATCCATTCTCCCCCTCCTTCCCCCCTCTCCCTCTTTCCCTCCCGTCCCTCCCCTCGATGTAGAGCTTCTGTTTGAGGAAAAAAATTTCATCCTCTCTCTACACCTCCAGGTGTGCCCACCTCCCCTCTCAGTCTTTTAAATCCATTATTAGTCCCATATTTATTTATGACCTTTCACTTCCGTTAAAGTCATTCGTCTGAATGCATCCTTTGTCTCTTTTCTTTGCGTGTAGAGGGTCCTTCTTCTCCTTCCTCTTCGTCCATTGATATCTGGTCTTCCAGGTCTCTGGTATCAAGCTTCAGTTTCACCAGTAGCTTTGCTGCTTCTTGTGGATTTCTCGCGAGTAATCTCTTTCCCTCTTTGAAAATGGCTATGGAAGTTGGATATATCCAGCTAAATTTTATCTTGTTTTGATGAAGCTTCTGGGCGTATGGTTTCATGAGACTTTTTTGTTTCAGTGTCTCCGGGCAAAAATCTCTTCTAACAAAGATTTTCTTCCCCTTGAAATTGAGTTCTTTCATTTTCTTTAAGGCCAGAAATACCTGCTGTTGAGTTTTCTCTCTTGCAAATTTTACTATCACTGGGCGTGGTTCACCCCCTGTTCTTTTACTCTGCAGCCTGTGTGCTCTCTCCAGTTCTCCTTGCAGCTCTATTCCTTGTTCAGAGAGCCAGTTCACAATGCATTGTTCCAAATTCCTTTGCTCTATCTTCTGAAATCCCATAAATTAATAGGTTCGCTCTTCTCATTCTATCAGAGAGTTCTGCAGTTAATTTCTTTAATTGTGTTATTTGCTCTGTATTCTTTGAGGCCATTTGCTTTGCTTGCATTGCTTCATCCTGGATTCCTTTCATTTCTATATTAATCTGTTGAATCTCTTGTTTTATCTCAGCAATGTCTTTAGTTATTTTCTCCTGTGAAGCTAACATCAGAGCTTGGAATTGAGCCATTTGCTCTGACAACGCCTTAATTGTAGTCGCCATTCGACAGTTAGGCTTTCTTATCTAAAGAGTTCCGATAGCTTCTCCTTACCCGAATAGCTGCTGTTTTCCAGAACACCTTGTTCTTCGTAGCTTTAGGCACAGTTCCAGCTATTTTCAGACACTTTTAGCAAGCTAATTGCTTTCTTTTAGGTCATAAATCTTTCGTTTATACGGAGCGGGGGAGCAACAGCGTCTGCTTCTCAGGGCATGCGCACACCTTCTCCCGGTCTCCATATGTTCTTGAACTACATTTCCTAGAAATTCTGGCCCATGAAGGTTGTGGTGAAGGCTTCTGAGAGTTTTTGTCCAAGAACATAGAATCATAGAATCATAGAGTTGGAAGAGACCTCAAGGGCCATCCAGTCCAATCCCCTGCCATGCAGGAACCCCCATCAAAGTATTTCCAACAGATGGCCATCCAGCCTCTGCTTAAACACCTCCGAAGAAGGAGAATCCACCACTATCCGTGGCAGCATATTGGAACCCTGGTTTGGGAACCACTGTTTTATAGAGAAGGGGCCATGACCAGAAAGCATGATTTTAGATCTTTTGGCCTAGATAGGTGTTATAATTTTTAGTATCAAGGACTGTGAGAAATAGATAAGATTTTAGCTATTTAGCAATAAAGATGTTCTGACAAGTATTAAGCTCCTAAACTGCTGGGACTTTATAGGTCATAACAAGCACCTTGAACTAGGCATGGAAACTAACAGATATTTTTCATGTTTGTAGTTGGCTCCATCTCCCTGCATGTTCTAATGCGCTTTCCGATCAGTCAAGAAAATAATTCTGGGGGCAAAGATACCTGAGCTTGGTTCCCCAATTAGGTTCTGTATTTATTTGGAATGAACTTTTCATGTCCACTATCTGATGCTTATACTCATATTTCAGTCTCTCCCATGAGGTTTTGTCCACAAAAAGAATTATAATTATTATTTTTCTATCAGCATCCTTTCACAGGCAAGTCTTCTTCCAAAAAGTAGAATATCTGTTTTGGCAAATGATTCAGGAGGTTTCAAAAGGGATAGTTCTGTGAGCCAAAACTATCTCTGGGTTTATGAAGCCTTGGCTATCATTTTTAAAC
>JAWVWN010003772.1:0-26564 GCA_037367305.1 Phrynocephalus vlangalii
TTGGAACACCAAGAATACACCTCAGAAAGGAGGCCATCACTGGTCTACTTTTTTCAGTGACAGCCCTTGATCCAGATTGGGACTCCATACAGAAATTGGCTTAGGGTCTTTACCTGTAATATTTTAGGGTTGCGGGGATGTACTGATTGCCCCTTTTATATAAAAGTGGGCAAACTGCATTTAAATGAGATATTGTTGATGACGTGCCTCCTTTCCAGTTTGTACTAGGACATAAGATATTCCAGGCCTCAGTCTGGAATATCTTATAAATGGGGCACATTTCTACTTTTGTGTCCCAGTTGATCAGTGAGGCTATAAAATAAAACAGGCTGAACTGTGCTTTCATCATTGTAAGGCTAATTACACTGGTGACAATGAGGCCTGTAATAAGACTTCCTGGGGTAGGAACTGGCAAGCCACCCCGGTATCCCTGCCAAGAACATCCCATGGTCAGAAACAAAAGGCTAAAAGATATGTACGCTGGAAGATGAGCCCCTCAGGTCGGAAGGTGTCCAACACGCTACTGAGGAAGAGCGGAGGACAAGTACAAGTAGCTCCAGAGCTAATGAAGTGGCTGGGCCAAAGCCGAAAGGACGCTCAGTTGCAGACGTGCCTGGAAGAGAAAGGAAAGTCCAATGTTGCAAAGAAATATACTGCATAGGAACCTGGAATGTGAGATCTATGAACCAGGGTAAGCTGGATGTGGTCAACGTGAGATGGAAAGAATAACATTGACATCCTGGGCATCAGTGAACTTAAATGGACAGGAATGGGGAATTCAGTTCAGAGGCCTATCACATCTACTACTGTGGGCAAGAATCCCATAGAAGAAAGGGAGGAGCCTGCATAGTCCACACTAGGGTGAGACAAGCAGTGCTGGGAGACACCCTAAAAACTGATCGCATGCTCTCGGTACGATTCCAAGGCAGCCCTTTCAATATCACAGTAATCCAAGTTTATGCACCAACTACTGATGCTGAAGAGTCTGAGATTGACCAATTCTATGAAGACTTACAACTCCTTATAGAACTGACACCAAAGAAAGATGTTGTTCTTCTCAGATTGGAATGCTAAAGCAGAGAGTCAAGTGATAAAAGGGAATAACTGGCAAGTTTGGCCTTGGAGTTCCAAACAAAGCAGGGCAAAGTCTAATCGAGTTTTGTCAAGAGAACAAGCTGGTCATTGCAAACACTCTTCTCCAACAACACAAAAGGCGACTCTACACATGGACATCACCAGATGGACCATACCGGAATCAGATTGACTATGTTCACTGCAGCCAAAGATGGAGGAGCTCTATACAGTCAGCAAAAAACAAGACCTGGTGCTGACTGTGGCTCAAATCATCAGCTTCTTATTTCAAAATTCAAACTTAAACTGAAGAAAGTAGGGAAGATCACTGGGCCAGTCAGGTATAACCTAAGTAAAATCCCATATGAATACACAGTGGAAGTGAAGAATAGATTCAAGGAACTAGATTTGGTGGACAGAACACCTGAAGAACTATGGATGGAGGCTTGTAACATTGTACAGGAGGCTGCAATGAAAACTATTCCAAAGAAAAGAAAATGCAAGAAAGCAAAGTGGTTGTCCAACGAGGCCCTACAAATAGCGGAGGAGAGAAGGGACGCAAAATGCAAGGGAGAAAGGGAAAGATACAGAAAATTGAATGCAGACTTCCAAAGAATAGCAAGGAGAGACAGGGCGGCCTTCTTGAATGAACAGTGCAAAGAAATAGAGGAAAACAACAGAAAAGGAAAAACCAGAGATCTATTTAAGAAAATTGGAGAATTAAAGAGGGTTATTTCGTGCAAATGATGGATATGATAAAGGACAAAAATGGTAGGGACCTAACTGAAGCAGAAGAGATCAAGAAGAGATGGCAAGAATTACAGAAGAATTTATATCAGAAAGATCTGGATGTCCCTGATAACCAAGATAGCGTAATTGCTGACCTGGGAGCCAGACATCCTGGAAAGTGAAGTGAAGTGGGCCTTAGAAAAGCATTGCAAACAACAAGGCCAGTGGAGGTGATGGCATTCCAATTGAACTCTTTAAAATCTTAGAAGAGGATGCTGTAAAGGTGCTGCATAAGATATGCCGCAAATTTGGAAAACCCAGCAGTGGCCAGAGGACTGGAAAAGATCGGTCTACATCCCAATCCCAAAGAAAGGAAACGCCAAAGAATGCTCCAACTATCGCACAATTGCACTCATTTCACATGCTAGCAAGGTTATGCTCAAATTATCAACGGCAGGCTTCAGCAGTATGTGGAAGAGAACTTCCAGAACTACAAGCTGGATTTCGAAGGGGCAGAGGAACTAGAGATTCAAATCGCCAACATGCGCTGGATTATGGAGAAAGCCGAGAGAGTTCCAGAAAAACATCTACTTCTGCTTCATTGACTATGCCAAAGCCTTCGACTGTGTAGACCACACAAACTATGGCAAGTCCTTAAAGGAATGGGAGTGCCTGACCACCTTATCTGTCTCCTAAGAAATCTATATGTGGGACAAGCAGCAACTCTCAGAACTGGATATGGAACAAACTGACTGTTTTTAGAATTGGGAAAGGAGTACGACAAGGCTGTATATGTCACCTTGCCTATTTAATTTATATGCAGAGTACATCATGAGAAAGGCCGGTTGGATGAATTCACAAGCGAATTATAGGATTGCGGAAGAAATATCAACAACCTCAGATACGCAGATGATACTACTCTAATAGCAGAGAGTGAGGAAGAATTAAAGAAGCTGTTAATGAGGGTGAAAGAGGAGAGTGAAAAAATGGGCTGAAGCTCAACATCAAAAAAACTAAAGATCATGGCCACTGGCCCCATCACCTCCTGGCAAATAGAAGGGGAAGAAATGGAGGCAATGACAGAGCTTTATTTTCTTGGGCTCCTTGATCACTGCAGATGGCGACGTGCTGCAATGAAATAAAAAGACGCTGCTTCTTGGGAGGAAGCAATGGCAAACCTAGATAGCATCCTAAAGAGCAGAGACATCACTTTGCCAACTAAGGTCTAGGATGGTTAAAGCTATGGTTTTTACCAGTAGTGATGTATGGAAGTGAGAGCTGGACTATAAAGAAGGCTGATCGCACGCAGAATCGATGCTTTTGAGCTGTGGTGCTGGAGGAGAGTCTTGAGAGTCCCCTGGACTGCAAGGAGATCAAACCTATCCATTCTGAAAGAAATCAACCCCGAATGTTCACTGGAAGGACAGATTTGAAGCTGAGGCTCCAGTACTTTGGCCACCTCTATGAGAAGAGAGGACTCCTGGGAAAAGTCCCTGATGCTGGGAAAAATCGAAGGCAAAAGGAAAAGAGACGGCAGAGAATGAGATGTTGGACGGTGTCATCGATGCAACAAAATGAATTTGACAAAACTCGGGAGGCAGTGGAGGAATAGGAAAGGCCTGGCGAGCTCTGGTCCATGGGGTCACGAAGAGTCGGACACGACTGAACGAACTGAACAACAACAATTGTTGATGACATAGCCAAGTTTCTGAGGGGAGACCAGTTAAGTCGGTGGTGGAAAGTTATTCCCAGGTATTTAAAGGACTTAACTGTTCAATCGGACTATTGTCAATGCTCAGGGTACTGGTTTCCAGGATTTTGAAAATATCAATATTTTGGTTTTCCCTGAGTTGATTTGCAAGTCATTAGATGTACAGTAGGACTGAAATGCCGTCAGAGTATGTCGCAACCTTGGTCTAGTAGTAGAGAGCAGGACTGAGTCATAGGCATAAAGCAGTAAAGGGAAGGGACTGACTTTTGATTTGGTGATAGCTGAGGGCGCAGATCAGCCAAGAAAATATTTAATAAAGTCGGAGTGACATGCAGCCCTGGCGTACACCTTTCGTTATTGGAATCCTGTCTGAAAGGGTACCACTGAAACTAGTCCAGACTTGGCAGGAGTTTGAGGTATGAAGTTTACGGACTAGGAAAAGCAGACGGGGGTCAATACCCAAAGAGGCTAATTTATTCCATAAGAGCTCTCTATTGATTGAGTCAAAAGCATCCTGTAGATCAATAAACGCAACACAGAGTTTGCCATTAAATGGAACAGAGGAGAGTTTTCTCAGCGAGGAAAGATTAGTTAAGAGGCGCGGTCTAGAGGGGAGGATCCCGGATGGAAGCAATTTGTTCATTGCCTGGTAGAAGCTTTTCTGAGCCCAATATGTTAGGCACTTTAGTAAATGCTTTGCACAGAGTTTCCCTATGAGGAGCGCAAACTGATCGGTCTATAGTTAGCTGGAGAAGTGGGGGTCATCTTTTTTGAAGATTGGAACTAAGATTGAGCTACCAAGAATCAGGTAAGATCCCTGTTCGATTGATCAAGGTAAAAAAGTTAGCAGGGGGGGCTGCCCAACAGTTGGGGTTTTTTATTAGGAACTCACATAAACACCATCGGGGGGCCAGGGGTTTACCAGGTTTCAGGCTGCGTATTATTCTAGTGTTTCATCTTTTGGACTGGTGGCCCAAGGTGGGAGGTCAGGGATCAAGAAAGGGGTTGCAAAAAATACATCAGAAGCAGCCATGGATTTTGGTAAAATGAGTTGTCCAAGTGGAGGGGGGAAATTGGAGGTGGGTTGCTTTGGGAGGAGCAGGAGACCAATTGCCAAAAGGCCTTGGATGGAATCTTGGAGGAGATGGCTTTAGCAGCTTGGACCATTGATCTAAAGCAAAGGAATGTCTTTCCTCTTTCAGGAATTGTTGGGATAAAGATAAGATAATAGATAAATCTTTATGATCCACATATGGGGAAATTTACTTGTTAACACAGCTCCATATAAAAAACAAGTAAAGATAGCTAGGTGCATAAAAAGTGTAAAAGGTGTGTGTGAGAGAAAACAAAATAGCTAATAGAGATTTAAATAAAATAAGAAACTCAATACACAAATATTCACTACAATTTGTTATATAAAAATTAAATTATAAAGAGAAGCTACAGTATTATATTTCCACATATGAATATGTTGAAACTGTAGAGTTTGAAGAGTCTCTCAGCAGTGGGAATAAAGGACCTGCGGTAGCGATCCTTCCCACCCGGGGAATGTCTGAGTCTGCCATGAAGGAGCTATGCAGAGCCTCCACTGTCTGGTGCAGTGGGTGAGAAGTATTGTTCATAATGGATGTCAGCTTGGCCAACATCCTCCTCTTACCCATCTCCTCCACAGAATCCAGAGGGCATTCCAAGACAGAACTAGCCTCCTGACCAGCTTGTTCAGTCTGTTCTTATCCCGTTCAGTACTACCTGAACTCCAGCAGACTACAGCGTAGAAAAGAGCTGAAGCTACACACAGAGTCATAAAAAATCCATAACACACTCCGAAGGACTCAGTATCCTCAGGAGATGGAGGCGGCTTTGACCCTTCTTGTATAGGGCGTCAGTGTGTTATGAGTCCAGGTCCAGTTTATTATTAAGTGAAACACCCAGGTACTTGATGCTGTTCACTATTCAATATCTAAGCCCCGGATGTTCACTGGTGTTAAAGGGAGATCTTACTGGTCATGAAATAAAAGGCCAATAGCTCAGAAGATGTTGGGATGAGACAAGATGGAACAGTTGCCTCACCTTATGTTTTACTTGCCAGCATTCAGCATCAAAACAGGTGGTTGGCCATTGATGCCTTTTTTTTGGGGGTGGCGCAGAGAAACAAGTTTTGGGATAGATTTTGAAATGATCAAATTTTTTTAAATTTTAAATAGGCTGTTCAGGGAATTAGTTGATTGAATTGATATGGCAAAGATGTCGGTTCTCGGGTAGTTTGAACCATTGGGGCATAGGCCTGTATGGTTCTGGTGACCAATTAGGGTGGAAAAAGCATTTGGGGAAAGGGTTTACTGCTAAAATTTCCCCAGATGGAGAGCTCAGTAAGAAAAGATGAACTGGAGGTGGGGCGTGTGTTCGGGAGCAATCTCAAAATTGGAAATCTTTGGAAGTAGATCGGGGGAGGGGTAGTATGTAATCAACCACACCCTTTTCCCAGGTGTGAGAAAGAAAGTATAATTTCAGATGTTTCGTTCTCAGGGAAACCCTTCAAGATGTGAAGGTTGTAACAGGGAGCATAGATCTACCCCTGAAAAATGAATTGTCTTTGATTGTTGCATCTTTAGAGTTTCTAATGCATTAAAGGGTGGTGGTGGGGAATAATCTCTCCCATGTCCTATTTCATATATTTGGCAAGGGATAGGTTGTTGGCCCCAACCCTTTTAAATTTTAAAAAATCCCCTGCAATAAGAAGGGGATTAGGGGGGTATAATTGACAGGTGCATGCTCTACTAGACTCTTCATTCAATCCAGTAGTCTGTGTGTGGGGGGAGACCAAGTGGGGGAATGTTTTACATTCAGCATGGGGATATGTGACTCACTGCTTTTTAAGGGGAAAAGTGAGCTAGGGGGACTAGGGCCTTTTTAAAGCCCCCTAAGCTCTGCAGGGAAAGGCGCAAGGTCCGGACTTAAAGTGTTTTCCACCAGCTCCGGACTTTGCAGAAAAATTAAGTGCACCAGCCAATTGCACGACAAAACAGCGGTTTTCTTGTAACTGCTTGAGGTGGGGTGAAAAATCCCCGGGTCCGGTTTTAAAACGGGTCCGTGCGGGCTCTCCGGGCTTTCTGTTTGTTTTTTTTTTGCCTCCGCCCCTTTAAGAGAAGAGGTGGGGAAAAAAAAGCAAGCAGAAGAAAAAAGGAAGAGAAACTGAGCTAGGGAAGCCCTCAGGTGAGCTGCTTTTTTCCCTCTTTCTCTGGTGGGAGGAAGGAAGAGAAAACAAACCTAAGATCTTTGGTCCGAATTTAAGGCCAGCGGATCTTAGGGGTCGTGTGAAAAGGCCCAAAGTCAAAACGGTAGCGGGATTTAAAAGAGGGGGAGGGTTTGACCAGGCTTTTGAAAAGCCTGATTGGTGGCGACCCATCTTTTGGTTTTAAAAACGTGGGGTTTTATAGGAGACAAAGCCAGGGATACGGGGTTTTGTTTGGAGCCCAGGTTTCTTGCAGAAAAAAATAATGTCAATCTAGACAAAATTTTTGGGTAAATTAAGGGTCATACTTTTTCTTTTCCAACCCTGCAATGTTCCATGAAACTAGCTTTAAAACAGGTGGGAAGTCATGGGGGGAGGGGGGGAGGAGGCAGAAGTAAATCGGATGTACATCAGTATCCTTAGGGCTCTTGTGGAGGGCCCCCCCCCCCGCCATTCACAGGGGTACCCCCTGTGCAGAGACAGGATTAGTGTAGTGTGTTAAAAAGGCTTGGCTTGCCCTGGAAATTTTTGTAGGGGAGGTTGGAGTGTATATCGGGGGGGACCATCCTGTGTTCTCTGCAGAAATGGGAAAGTCGAAAGAATAGGGAAAAGGAAAAGGTTGAAGCTGCGAATCAATAAAAGCGAATGTTCTCCTTGAGTACGCTTGTCCACTACACAGGGGAGGCGATAGGGGGAAGGTGGGGTTTCAAGGGGGGAAAAAAGGGAAGTGAAGGGCTTCCCTTTAGTGGGTTTTTAGGCACTGTCTAGTTCTCGGTGGGTGGAGATTTTCCAGTTTCCTCAAGGTAATTTGGGTCCCCCTGGCTATTAGGAGAGATTTGAGAATTGGGAGGGAATGAACCCAAAAGGGGTGATTGTTGGTGGGATGGAGCAAAGGTAAAGGGCGTTTTTGGGCCGGCTTCCGTTTATTGAGGGGTTTTAAAGGAAAAATGTCTCCAATTTACCCGGGAGATTTCAGGCTAAGAAATTTTCTCTTGGATGAGGCTTTCCAACCATCTTCCCTGGGACAGTCCCCAATTTAATGCGGGAAAACCTTGCAATCTAGCCCACTTGGGTTTCCCCGTCCCAGGCTTAGATTGAGTCATTTTCATGGTTTCTTACATTTACAGCCCTCGCTGTTGGGGCTTTGGGGAACCCGGAATGGCAGTGGGGGTGGAGTCCTTCGGCCTCGTCTGTCTGGGCCTTCTCGCCCCTCTCGATGGCGGTGGCTTGACCCCAGCGGCGGCTGGTTTTGCCTTTTCCCGGGGTGTTGTCCACTCCAAAGCCCGTCTCCATCTGGGGGATTTTTCAGCTGAAACTTTCCCTGGTCCGGAGGCCACCCTCCCGGGGGCGGATAGGTGGAGATGGGCAGGTGACGGTCCTTGGTTGTTTTGTTACATCTGTTACAACTGTTTCAACTCTGCTGGTTTGCTTTGGGACTTTGGGAGATGGCATGCACTTGGGAACCCCGGGGTTTGGTGCATCCCGGTTCTCTGCACTGCCTTGGAGGTTGTGTTTATACCTTCTTCAGTGGACTTTCTGAAAACACAATGTCCATTTGGTTGGTTCCTGTCCCCCCCCCACGAGTTTTCCCTGCTGGGATTGGATGTCCCCTATAACATCTTGGTTTGGAGAAACCCGAAACCTTCGGCGCTTTGAGGCACGTGGGGGAGCTACGGATGTTCTTCCATCTGGGACAGGGACTGGCCGGTCTTGGTTCAAACCTGTTGGCTGTTTTGATGTACTATCCTTGCTATGGCCCAACCCCTATTTTTTTATGGCATGGCTGTCTTCCGGGTTGGAGTTTGTATCATCTCCCCATTTCTCCATTTTCCTCCCCCTTTCCCTTTCCCCTTTCCCCTTTCCCTCCCTTTTCTTTTTTCCCTTCCTTTTTTCCCAATCGGGCATCACTTAAATTGGGACCAGAGTTTCTTAGGGGTTTGCCCACTCTTCTTTGCGTCCCCCCCCTCCGCCCCTTCCGGGCCCTGCTGGCTGTTGTGGGGGGAGGGAGAAAAAAAAGGGACAAAAGAATGCAGGCTTACCTCCGGTCCCGGTGGAACGCCGCCCCGGGTTGGGGTTTTCCTTTCTTAAAGGGGCCCGGATGGGAGGCAAAATAACAACACAAAAAAGGCGAGGAGACCCCGGCTTTTTCCCCCATCAAGATTTTTAAACCCTTGGGAGCAGGTATATGAAAAGTGCGCTGGGACGCGCTTAGGTGGGCGTGGTCGCACTTAATTTTCAGTAAAATCCAGAAGTGGCTGGGGTAAAAAAAATTTTAAGCTCCGGACTGGGACCCCATTTGCGGCGGAGTTTAGGGGTCGTGTAAAAAGGCCCTCTCTCTCTCTTTTTTTTCTTTCTCCTTTTTTATCCTTCCTTCTCCTTCCCACCCCTTCTTCCCTGGGTGTGCTTAAACATTTTCCCTGCTCTATCCTATGGCTTCTGTACCTATGATCTGGGCAAAGGGGGTTATGGCAAAAGAGGCAGACATCATGGGGTCCCCGGAAGCAAGCCCACATCGTGTGGGAGGAATCCATTTTCCCCACAAAGTTCCTGGCTCGTACACCACAGATGTTTACCGGATTTCCTGGCCGTAAACAAGAGATGTGTACCGGATTATGCTACAGCCTGGGGATTTTTTCTTATAAATTCCCTGCATCCACAAGGACTCTCCAGACACCTCCGGATTGATCTCTTCATTTTTCCCCCATTGACTTTTGTATTGCCCTTTCCCCCAAACCCTTTCTATTGATTTCCGTTTTCCCCCAGTTTTACCAGCCCTGGGGGACAATACCTTGTTTCCCTTTTCCCATTGTCTTTTCCTGTGGCCAAAATTTAAAGGACACTTTGGACTCATTAAAACTCTGAGCGGACATCCGATTCCGTTCCGGGACCGCCGGGGAACGCCTTGGCCAACCAGGGAAACTACACTGATTGGATAGCTGAAGGAACCGTCCCTGCCCACCCTGGGTGGCACCACTCGGGGGGAGGGGGGAGGGGAAAAACTAATAAAAATTGGGGTTTCTCTTTGTGTCCGGGGGGCGGTCATTTTGCTCTGTCTCTGGCTGGTGTCCCCCTGCTATCTTTTTATTAGGCCTAATTAAAAACAGTATTTTCTCCCGGTTTTCTCTCCTGGGTGGAGTCTTCTTTTGGGGCTGTTTGGGGTCCAGAGAATTTAGCCCGGATTAGCCTGACTCAAATTTAATTTCAAACTTATTTTGAATTCAAACACCCACAGGGCATCGTGACCCTTTCAAAATCCTAGGAACCTGGAAAACCTTCTTCAACTCCCCCGGGCCTCTTTTCCAGCTGCCGAGATTGGCTGTCATTTTTTGCCTTTCAAATGTTCCCGAACAAAAACCCGTGAATCTCATTGTAGATATCAATAGGGATTTAAAACTTTTGACTCATCTGGGCCCCATGCCTATATTTCCCCTTTTGACTTTTCGTTGGTCTCCTTATTCCCCCTTATTGGGCTTTTTGTTGGTCTCCTTATTCCTCACTTGAAAAACCCCCTTAATAACCACACACAACCTTTTTTTGCATACAAAAGGGTTTATTTTTGGAAGAGAATTGTTGTTTCTGACTCGGCCCTTTGCACTCTGTGGGCCTCTGTTTGTTGACTTTCGCCATGCCATATACAACATTGTTTTTTGTACTTTTTTCAGTCATGGGCAAGCCTCAGGCTTTAAAAGTTGTAACTTCCATGTTTATACTTTTCAAGCTTTTGCCACCTGCTCTGTTCCCTCTCCGTGGCCCTTTTCCCTACAAAATCCACAGGGCAAACCCTTGGGGGAAAAGTCACACTCAATTTATTTTGTCAAGGCAAAAAAAGACAGGCATTTAAGCTTAAGAATTTCTGAGTGGTGTCAAAGCATTGTCGATTTAATATTTAACGGGTTTTGCAGGTCAAGAAAAAAAATATCTCCGTAGGGAAAGACATTTTCGTAAGAGGTTCCTATTGATGGCCATTGGTGACTCATTAACAACCTCCCACCTCAAGGGAAAGGTAAGCAACTTTACTAATTGGGGGAAAATAGGTATGTGCTGTGCTTATTCCTACAGGTGCTTATGTTTGGGTCCTTTTTGCTGTGCGCAACCTATTGGAAGAATGGGGCTGGCAAAACTTGCAAAATCTGATTCCAGGTTCAGTGCAGCAAAAGCCATGAGCAGGGTTCCTCAAACTTTTTAAAAGAGGGGGCCCGGTTTTACTGTCCCTCAGAAAATGTTGGGGCCAGGCTGCAGTGATGGGGGGGCAAGGAACAAGGGATGGGGTTTTGGGGAAGCGGTGGTATGGTGGGATGGGGAACTGAGGGAGAAGGGTTGAGGCAAAGCAGTGTGATGGCGGGGCTTGGGGGGGGGGGCAAGAGAAACTGAGGGGGGGGGGTTGGGGCAAGCGTATGGCAGCGTGGTGCCCCCCACGCTGGTGGCATTACAAACGGGCCCCTTTAAAAAGCCATTGCCTGTCCCCCCTCCCTCCCAGCAGTGGCACGGTACCTGGAATGCCCTCCCCTCAGCACTAAAGTGTGGCTCGGTGGGGAGAAACACCCCCCGCAGCCCTGCCCTGTCGTCACCGTGGGGCTGGATGCACCACTCGAAAAGGCAAGGCGGAGGGGGGGGGGCAGAGGGGGGTTTGTCTGTGGGGGCACGGATCCCCTCTCTGGGCCGCCCCCGCTGCAGTGTCCCAAATACACGGGAGGTCTGCAAATGGCTGCAGGCCCAGATACAGGACCATGAGGCCGGGGCCCAGCTCGCAGGTGAAAGTTTGAGGACCCTCCCCTTTACGGTTTGGACTTGTTATCTGTCCAGACCGGCCCCTTTTCCACAAAAATTCCGCCACATCGCACCCCTTCAAGCTGGTAACTTGAGGGCCCTCTACGCAGAATGAGGCCCATAAATCGTCAAAAAGGAAAACCGGGGCCCTTTTTTTGGTAGCGGGGCCCTTGGTTGTGGAACCAACTCCCACTGGATTTGACTGGCTCCAGGCTATCTGTCTTTAAAAAGCATCTGAAGGCGTGGCTTTTTTAAGATCTGCTTTCCCTGATCATTAGTTTTTATTTTCATTACCCGCTTTCATTATTTTTGTCATCTCCCGATTTTTGGGTTTTGATATGTATTTGCTATTTTAAGTAGATTTAGTCATGTGTATTCTTTTTTTAAATTTGTTTGTTGTTTACATTGTATATTGTTTAATTTTTATGATGTATTTTGAAAAACTGCTCAGAATGGCTGTGTTGCCAGATGGCACGGTATGCGCAGCCAGCTTCGAGACAGAGCAGCCCATGGCAATGGACGTGGAGGATGGTTGGCAGGGCCGAGGGGGAAACGGAGTACTTCTGCCCACCAGCCTCCCTGAGGCTGCCTTGCTCATTGAGCGAGGGGGGGAGGAGGGAGCCCGGGCCCAAGGAAAAAGAGGTTTGAAATTTCCCCACCCCATCACGGGTTTAAAGAGACCAGCGAGGGGAGGTGGTGGAAAAAAGAGAGAGGCCAACGGTGGACAGGCCTGGTTCCTGGGAGGCTGGCAGGCTGAATTTGTCCCCGGTTGGTGTGGGCGGGCAGGCGGAGCCAAGAGCGCCCCCGCTGCTGGCTGACTCGGCCATTTCAGCGGGTTTGAGAGGCTTTGGGGGCATCCCTTTCCCTGCCTCCCCTCCATCCTCCCTCCCCCCCTCTTTGAAAGTCCCACAAGTCGAGCTGGTCGTACTGGGCCAAGAAGGAGCCAGTTTCTCAGGGCCAGTGAGGACGTGTGGGCCAGGGCACCGGCTGGATCGGCACGCAGTGGCCCAGCCTTTTGCCCCCGCTGCGGCTGCTGCCCTCATCCTGAGTGGCCGCCCAGAAGGGGGATTTAGGGGCCTGATTTTTCTGGGTGCAAACCCCCTTTTCCCGAGGAATGAAGAAGGAAGGAAGGAGAGCCACTCCAGCAGCTGCAAATGGAGGAGGAGGAGGGGGAGGAGGAGGAGGAGGAGGAAAAGGCGAGAGGGGATCAGCGGTGGCCCCCCGGGTTGTGATCTGGAGCAGGAGGCTTTTGGGGCTTGGAAACACAAGATCATGGGCCCCATGTGGGGGGCTCGCCCCTGGGTTTCCCTCCCTCCTTTTTCCATGTCAGCCTTTTTTTTTTGTTTTTTGTTTGTTTTGGACTTGACAAACCCCAGTGGTGTCTGGGGGGGGTGGACCCCGCCCCCTGTTTGAAAACTTTGAGGACCCTGTGTTTTTTCCGGAGCCCCCGGAACTGATCTGCCCCCACCTCTAAGTATCTTGCTGAAAGGGGGTATTTGGCGACAGCCCCATAATTGCCAAAATTTTGGGCTGCGAACCCGATGTTTTTTATTCCCGAATGGGTCTATTTGGGGTCTCCCCGAGGGGGAAAGGGGGAAATTTCCCCCCCTTCTAGGACACCCTTAATTATTTTCTGTTTGGCCCCTTTTAGTGGTCACCCGCCTGGTGCTTTTTTTAGCCAAACGGGCAAGGGTTTAAGGAAGGTGTGGTGGGGCGACAGTGATCAAAGGCCCCTGTCCACTTCAGGACAATGTCACAGGTGAAGCGTGGTCACGTGTAACTGGGAAAGCGATGCACTGGAGGGGCTCTGCTTGATCTTTGTGTTTTGGAGACCCCTCTCGGGAGTTTGGGTTCCAGTTTTGGTTTGAAAAAAGCCTCAAATTGTTGCAGAAAAAAATTTGGGGGAGGCCTATCACGTAACAACCGCAAAAAGATTGTTGGCTACACGAAATAATTCAGCATGATGGGTTTTTTTCTTTTTTCGTTTTTCGTGCAAAAGTAAGATCTTCTTGAGGCTTAAACCTTGGTGAATAAATTTGACGCGATCCTGCCCAGCAGAAGATTGAAATTCATCAGGTCCACCACCAAATGCCTCCTAGCCTCTTCTTTCCACTTCAGGGTACAAGGGACTGGTTGAACAAGGACCTGTTTTGCCCAGCACAAAGGGGGGTGTTCAGGTGCGAGCTGTTATTCCCCTGGAGGCAGAGGCATCCCAGCTATCCCCCAGGAACATGCAGGCACGGAAACCAGATCACCAGGAAAAAGCGCTTGGAATTCTGGAACCCAAAAAGGGGGCCCCCATTAGCCCCCGTGGCCGTGGGGGGGGGGGCCAAATAAAAGGGTTTGCTTTTTAAACAGGGGGGTAGTGACCATGCAAGGGGCCGACTAAAGGGGTTGGTACCAGGGGAGCCACTCTCTTCCCTCTGCATTTTTGGAAACACCAGGTCCAAGGTATGATGGCCACATGTGTGGGGCCGATGACTAGTTGGGAAAAGTCCAAGGAGGCATGGTCTAAAAGAACTCAAGAGCGGGCCCTGCAGCCTGGGCCTCACATGGTGTTGAAGTCCCCCAAAGTACACTGTTGGAAGACTCAACAGTGCCCCCAAGATGAAGGACCCCCGTCTGGTTGGGAGAGTGGGGTAATGGGGAGCCAGTAACCATCAAAACCCAAAAATTTCTTCCCGAGCCGATAAAACCGTGAAGGGCCTCAAGACTGTTGCAGTGGTCCCCGCCCTTTCATGGTTCTTTATACCTGCAATCTGCTATTTTTGCAGGACCAAGTATATGAAAGAAGGCCCCATGGGGAAAGGGGGGGCAACGGAAATCTTTCAGGACCCCCCTACTTACCCCAAAGAGTGGAGCTCCCCCGGAAAAAGGCCAAAAGGGGCCCTTTCCCTGGGCCTTTGGGGGCCCCAAAAGGACTCCCGGTGAAAACGGAAGTGACTTCGGGTTTTCCCCCAAAAATCATTATGAGGCCTCCGAGGGCCTGCCTTGGGGCCTGTTCGGGGTTTAGCACAGGCTGGGGGTTTAATTTTCATGACCCCCCAAAGTTAGGCCCCCCTAACCCTGTGTTGGGCAGAGGGGTACTGTATTGTCAATGTGGAGCCTAACAGCCTCAAGGTACTTTATAAACAATGGCTACTGCCCCCCCACACAGCTACCCCCCGTTGACCGGGGTGCCAGTGGGGACCCAGGTGGGCAGATGAAGGGGGAGGGTTCCCCCCCCCAGGCCCCCTCCCTGGTTTAGGTTTCGTGATGGGAGAGCGGTTCCTTTTTGATCCGAATCAATGATTGAGATGATCTGAGTTTTATTACAGCGGGACTGGCATTAAATTTGCACCAAGGATTGAGGGGTTTGGGCCAATTGAGCTGGTTACTTTGTATTGGGCAGGAGGAAACCCCGCATCAGAACAGGGCAAAGCTTTAAACCCCTCTGTACCCGTTTTCATAGATTCATTGGTATGACCCAACGGCATACCTACCTGGGTTTTCGAAATCACCTGGATGGGACTGGCTCCTGGATGGGTTTTCATAAAAAAATGAATATAGAGAGTGAAGAATATTTAAAAGGTGGGAGAGGGTGTGTATAGCGGGGGGAAGGGGATATAAAAAGGGGCAAAGGCAGGGCAATATAGTGGGCAAGGGAGGGAAAATAACCCAGAAAGAAGGTGGCATAAGATTTAACTGCATTATCATTGAAAATAAGGGCCGTGGGTGTTAACATCAACAAAAAAGGGAAAAAAAGGGGGGAAAAAAGGGTCTTAATAAAGCACTCCCAAAAAATTCAAAGGGCCCCCTATGTTAACCCTGAGTTGGAAAAAATGGCAAAGTAATGTTTGGGATCAGTTGATGGATTTTTAAGCAGCTGGCTGACAGGGTTCCCGTTTTTCTGGCAAAAACAGTGGGGAAAATACAAAAAGGGAATTGCAAGACTACTCCAAAGTCTGGTGTCTTGATCCGCCCCAAGGCTTTCCAACATGTATTGAATCTTAAAAATTTCCCCGTTATTGATTACCCACATAGTCTGGGGACAGAAACTTTACAGATTCAAAAACTGGGCTAGGTCCGCAAACATCACCCATCTGAGTCAATGAAGGGGGGGGCAGGACTTAGCCGTGGATTGTGGGGTGCCCACCCCGAAACTTGATGGCCTTCAAAGGCCCTCACCACAGGAGCCCACCATCACAGACCTTTTACTGTGCCACCCATGGGAAAAGTCATGTTTCTAGTCAGCCCCAGTCCCGTCCGCTGTGCACCTTTACGTCTCAAACAGGGAAGGGGGAGGCGGATCCCCCAGGACCAAGAGGAAAAATGGCAGCAGGAGGGCAAGAGCAATGTTTGGGACAAACAACACAGGTTCATGGAAAAAACAGTATGATCTGTTGATTTCGAGCCCAAGGGGAAACCCCAAACAATGTTTTTCCCAGGGGACGCGAAGGTGAAAAAAAGGGAGCACCACCACGACTCCAATCCAGCACAGGGCCCAAACTCACCAGGCACCAAAAAGACTGGGGGAAAACCTCCAGTTTGTCTGATGTCCGGTGGCAGATTCAGGTGGATTGGGGTCCCAAAAAAAGGGGAAACCATAGCTGGAAGCTGTTCCCATTTCAGATGGTCAGCCCCCGGCCAAAAGGACCAAATGGGGCAAGCAGAGAAATTTCCAGCCCGTCCCAAAGGACACCCCAAGAAAAATTTTAAAAATTTTTTGCTTCATAGTGGTTTCTGCCCCCCTGGTTGCATTTAAATTTAAACCCGCGACCAAGTCACCCTTCAAAGGGTTGATGCTTCCATCCCGTTAAAAATGAAAAATTTAAAAACCCATATAAAACTGAATAAAAATGTTTAATTGACAGGGGAAAAAAAGTGAGGGTTGAAAACTAAAGTGGAAAAACAAAACCCAAAGGGGGCCCGGCCAAGCATTTTCAAGGCCAAAAGGCCAAGTAATCAGCGCCAATTAAGGGCCCGCTGCGGGGGGGGAGATGAGATAAGCAAATAAAAACAAGGATAAGGTAAAAAAAAAAAACAACAGATAATGGGAAGTGAAGTAAAATAAAAGCAACAGATAATGGGGGGAAAAAAGAAGTAAGAGTGAATTATAAGAAGTAAATTTTTAAATACAGGGGCCCTTGTTTAACCCAAAAGTTTTTATAACATAAATCTGTACAACATAAAAAAAAATTTTGGAGATAGGGGAAATCTGCTTAAAGAATCGCCCATGGGGCGAATCTGTACAAAATTAAAAAAAAGGGCGCATTGGGTTTTCTCTGTTTTCAATGCATTCTATGGGAAATTTTTTTAAAGGAAATTTTTCTTAAAGAATTTCTTTGGAACGAATTAATTCCTTATACAAGGCATCATGTATATGAGAAAGGGGCGGCAGGTCGCTATCTTATCTCTCCACTATGTTAAAAACAGCAAATTTGGATTTTTCTTCTTAGAAGTCTAGTGGCATTGCAAAGATGCATGCTGTTGAATCAGGCTATTTCTTTTTTTTAAAAAAAAAAAGTATAAAAGTGAGAGACAATTTAACCCATACAAACATATAAGGTGCATTCGAAAGAAAAGGGGTTTTGGGATTTGTTTTTGTTTTTCCTCACCCAGGGAGGGATGCAAATTTCAGTGGACACAGACTCTTGCTTCTTGGAAAGGACATACTAACTTCGAAAGACAAATACTCAGCCACAACCACCTGCACCCTAATCCCCCCCCCCGCCCCCCAGTATTTAGGTTTGCAAGCTTGCCTCCTACAATACATATCCTGCCAGGGAGAACAAGACATTGCAGGAGGCTTCTGCTTTACGGAGTAAAAGGAGGGTGCTTTTCCATCACAGGTACCACGGGACATTTAACCTTTCTTCCTTGGAGGAAAATAACTTGGGCCAGCTCTATCCTATGCCTCGAAACCTTTTCTGATCGTGTCTCGGGGGCGGGATCTGACGCGGGGACATGGGGGGGGGGGCATCTGATCATAAGAGAAGGGAAGGGGGTCATTCTCCCTGGAGGTTTCCCTGCCTTGGTGAAAAAGGGAATAAAATTAATCTAAAAATTGGGTTTTTTGGTGGTTTTTTTGGGTAAGTGCCAATGCACCTTATAAATTGTCAATGCACCTTTGGTGGTTCATAAAAATTTGCCACACCAGTTAGTTTATAGCAAAGGTTTATAAAGAAAAATAGAAATGCATCTTTAGACAGTAAAGAACTTAGTTTTTTACGGGAAAATTGGGGTTAGCTTAGGATCGAGCACAGATGGCTGACGGCCTTGCTGCTTTGGCCCCCCGGGAGTGATGGTTTCCATGGTCTTTTATACTCTTTTGATGATGTGGTGACGTATTTAGTAGCATACAGTGTTTGTTTTTTTTTTGGCCTTTTGCCATTGGCTACAAACACCAGAAATGGGCTTCATTAAAATGACGCTTCTGGGTGCCATGAGGGGAATGTTAACAATCCTGATGATGGGCTATCTTATCTTCTGTCCCTTTCGTACTGTTAAAGAGATGGCGCCCAAAAAGGGGCCCAAGGTCCCAGCTGTGATGCCAAGTTTGCTGGGCAATTTTGGCTTATACCCGTGAGTCCCTTTGGGTTTTATTATAATATAATTTGATTTTGAGGCATGTTAAACGTCCTTTTATTGGGATTTATGCAAACAGAAATCCCCCCCAAAGGAAATCCCCTTATCCCACAAGGGGCCAGTTGGGGGCAGGGTCAACGCTCTGCAAAGTTGTGCAACTGCTTGGTTTTTACATACTATTCCATAAGTATCCAAAAAAAATGTGATCTATTTTTCTGGGTGATCCCACCCTGTGTCTTTCCCCAAACCTCCTGGGACAGGCTGGACTTGGGTGGGGGGGCCTGCCTCCCCCCCACTGAAGACCGAAGGGCCCTTTTTCGGCCCAAGGGCCCCTCATAAATTCAAGTGATGGGAAAGTGCTTAGGCCATTCCAGGGCCCCTCCTTGCTTACAGCTATAAAGTATCCCCTTTGGGAGTGGGTTGAAGACAAAGAACTGCCATTGTCTCAGTTTTCCGACCCCAAACTGGCCAGCCCCACACAGGGAGCAAAATCCATCCCCGAATGACTAAAAGATTTGCATGGGGAAGTCATTGGCGTAGGAGTCAACTGGGGGTGTACACTAAGCCTCGGATCCTTTGCCTGGGTTTTCTGGCACACATGTGGGTCTTAAAATAGGCCCCGGCGGCAATGCCAACCCAAAAGAAAGAAGACAACCCCGGAACTGTCATGGGAAACGGGATGGTTTGGTACTTGGGGAGGAGGCTGGCAGGGATTAATGTCACCTTGGGGGCTTTTCAATTTCCAGTCCTTGTTCCCCCTTCCATATTTTTCCCGGTAAATCCCGAAGTTGGTAGAGTTGTTGGTGAATGGGGAAAAACATCACTTGATCCCCTCGTTGGGAAAGAGGGTTACTAAATGTTTGGCCTATGGTGCGGTAGGGTTTTTGTTGCATCGTTTTTGTCTTTCCATATGGTGGTTCCAAACCTTTCATAGCAGCTGGGCGGGTGCTGAGTGCTTGTGGAATCCCTTTTTTTGGCCACGGTTGTCAGATCAATGGGTCTGGGGAAATGGATCTCCGGGGAGAGTATCAGAAGTGACTTCCCCCGAGTGGAGACAGAGAGGGGGTGGAAGGGGGCACACTTTTCCTTGCGAGCCCCCCTTGAGGACAACCTGGAAGGCAACGCGTTGTATGGTGGCATGCAATGGGATTTGAGGAGTTGCTTTTCCAAAACCCCCCCCGAAGCCTCTGTCCTGAGAGTGGCCCTGATGTTGGGATTTGGGATTCCCCTTTGCTGGACTTTCAGGCTCATTCGGGGAAACTCCAGAGTGACCAGTTCAGGTTTAGAAGTGGTTTGTGGTGATGGGGTTGCAGGGATCAGCCCGCAGAGAAGGGGATTCCCGATGATGTTGCTGTGCCAGTGGGATGAGCAGGACCCACAGCCCATCCTGATGTGGGGTTGGCGCCCTGTAACTTGTGGGTGACAGACGGTTTCCTTGGCATTGACCGGGCGCGTCCTTGGCACCCAAAACCCCCTCATGGCCTTCTGCACCCAGTCATGTGGGGCTGGCGCAGTACTTTCGTTCTCTGACGTTGTCAGGTGGGAGAGATAGAAAGAACCCCAGTTTAGCAACCCCACTTTTGCCCCCGGGGTAATGGTGGAAATAGCACATGAACAAAAACTGAGTTTTCCCCAATAAAGGACAAAACGGCAAGTGCAAACCGCCCCACACATCCAGCATCTCCGCTCTTGCTGTATGGAAGGGTTTTTGGGGAAAGTTGCAGTCGGGAACATTGGGGACGCACGGTTTGGAACCACTGGGCTAGAAAAAACCGTAAAAGGGGGGGAAGCAAAGCACACCCCCCTTTCGGAGCAACATGGAAAAGAGGGCTTCTGGCATGGCAGAAAAAGCATTTTAGGGAAACCCCTATGGGAGGGCGGCTTTAAAAAAAACCCACTTACATTACAGAGAACGTCCCATGGAGGTGCTGTTTGATAGCTTTTCGGGAAAACGAAAGGAATTATTCGGATGCATATCTGTTGGGCGGCATTCCACCACAGCCCTTTCCCACCTCAGGTTTGCCCAAAAAGAAAAGAAAAGAAAAGAGTAAAAAAGGGATCCTTGATGCATCAAAAGTAGCAGATTTAGTCATCAGCCATTTCAAACAACATTTAACAGTTTTCCCCCCCCCCCCTTTTCCCCCCGTCTCTGTGATCATTGGTGTTTATAATGTTAACTGATGTTAAAGTTTGGGGTTTACCCCTTTATTGGCGATTGGGATGAATGGGGTTTTTAAATAATAAATATCTTTTTTATTTTTTTTGTTCTTTGTCGTTATTGTTTTGTACTGAAAAAATTTTATTGTCTTGTCCGGCGCTTGTTCGCTGATTGTACCCCGCTTAGAGTTCTGATTAAAGATAAGCAGGATAGAAATATAACAATAAAAAAATAAAAAAACTTTAAAAAAAAAGGACGTGCCCCTTATAAAGGGTGCGTCTTAAAAAAAACAAAATCGTCTGTAAATTAAGCAACTTAAATTAAATTAAATTGAAAATTATAGATTTTTTGTAAAAGAGCATTGAAACCCCTTAAAGACTTCAAAAGCAGTAAAAGCCATAAACACAACCCCTTTTTTAGCGGTGTCTCCAGATTTTTTAGGATGACATTTTCCCCTCCTCCCAGGTGAACAGGGTCACTTCATGTACAGCAAAGGTGCATGGCTTTGGCCTTTTTAGAGGGCATATGTTGGTTGCCCTGCCAGATGACCTGTGGGGCGCACCCCTTCCCCATGGGGGCCCCGGAAGGCAGCCATTTTGTCTCGGGGGAGCTCATGCAGGAAATTGCAGAGACGTCCCCGTCACGGTGCCCCCCCAATATTATGCTAAATAAAACCCTTTTTTGCTTTGTTTGGTTATCTGCAAGTACTACAGGGGTACCTGACCCCTGAGCTAATCAAAGCCACTATCATTGGAGAATCAAAGGATTTCTTACTTTGAAAATAGTATCTATCTCTTGATTTTTTTAAAAGTAACATGATGCATCCCCCTTCATTTGATAATGCACTGTTTTTTCACCACACCACACCAACAACCAAACAACACCACACATTGTTCCACATCCGAGGACAAATTGATGAGGACAAGGGGTTAAAAAAACCAAACCCTTTGGGGGTGTTTCAATTATCTGACATTATGTCTGTAATCCCGATTAAAAAATGTTCTTTCAGCTGTTGAGTTAATCTTTAATAGATCGAAACTCTCTAAATATGCAAAGCTAGAAATAGTATAGATTATGATCATCTGGATTTTTTCAAAAATCGGACTTCTAAGAATATTCTCAGGCACATAAGATATTCAGGGGAGGGATGTGAAAGTGTCCATTCAACGAAGAGCCCCCCCCCCCCCCGGGTTTGGTGCTGGCTTCTTTTCTCTCCAAAAAATTTTCGGCATTTTTTTTAGCAACCATATCTCTGAAGTTTCCCTAGGAATGATAGGCCGGGTGGTGGTGGGGCGACATGGATCCCCTTTAAAAGAAAAGTTACCACCCCCTCTTCATTTTTTTGGGTTTAAAAAAAACCCCCGGGGTAAAACTTGGCAGTTTCATTTTCCCGTGGGAAGAGGTTTCAAGAGGGTCAAGGAGTTTTTTGATATTGGATTTACCGGTTTTAAAATAATAAGGGAAGCACGCCTGTCCCTATGTGGACCAGGCTTTTGGGGGGGGAAAATCTTTTTGGATTCTAAACCCTTTGCACGCAAGCCTAGACTAGGGGGTTCTGGTTTCAGGGCCAAATAAAAAACTTTTTTTTTTTAAGTTCTGAACCACCCACTTAACCCAAAAAGATAGGCCAGATAGAGCGTTTGACCTTGCTACTCAGCTGTAACTCCTGTTTTATTTCCTGGCACCATCCCTTCAGGATGTAATCCAGCAAGTCAGGGCTCGGCCCGGACCTCAAAAACCAGACAGGATAAGGATTCTTCCCGGCTTCCCCCCTGTATCTCGTGTAAGGGGGAATGTGGATGCCACAACTGTGAGATCAAAGATGCAGCGTGGCCCCTTTCGAGCGGGGTAAAAGACTCGGTCCATCCGGAAGGTGAAGGCAGAATTTGCCAGAATTCCTGCACTGAAAAGGGTAAGCATGCCTGCCCCTTTGCACAGTTTGGAAAACACTAGTCTGGGGATATAAACTACCCCATCGTCAATGAATTCCCCTTCCCCAGCAGTAGCGTTTGACCAGCGGTTCATCCGGGGGTTCCCAACCCGGGGTCCACAGATGTTCTTGGAGAAAGTTTCCCACTCGCGTGCTGGCCAGGTTTTTGGGAGTTGTTTCCCCAAAGAACATCTGGATTCCCCAAGTTTGGGAAGCAGTGCTCCATTCCCGGGGGATCCGGGGATTTATACTGTGGTTGGACGGGGGATTTACAATCCAGAGAAGGCAAAAGATTCTTTGGGAAAAAAATGAAACCTGCTGGGAAAGGTGATAAGGAGCGGGAAAAAGGAAAGACCAAATCAAGATGGATAACTCCCAAAAGGAAGCCACAGGCTCGGGTTTCCCAAAAGGTTGAGTGGGCTTTGGGGCGGGGGATTTGGGAATCGCTTTCATAGGGTTGCACACACAATGATGACTTGATCACCCAAAAATAACAATAAAAGCCCCAAAAGCGGCCTATCGGGTAATGATAGTTAACTGCTCTCAGGTGTAAAAGCATGTCATGTAGAAAAACCCTAATTCATTCCTCTGCAGCTTGGGCGAAGAACAAAACCAACACCCTCCCACATGCCTCTGGACTACAACACCCACCATCCCCTGCCATTGGCTATACTGGCGGGAGATGGTGTGCGTGAGCGTCATATTGGGGGCCCTCCCGTTCCTAGCCCCAATTCTTCTCTCTCTCTCTCTCTCTTCTCTCTCTCTCTCTCTCTCTCTTGTGTGTGTGTTGCGTATTCAGTTGTGATCGACTCTTCGTGCCCCCATGTCCATGGCGTTTTTTTGGGCAGGAATACTGGATGGTTTCCCAGTTCCTACTCGCCTGGTATTTCCCTGGTGGTCTCCCCCCAATACTAACCAGGGCCGACCCTGCTTAGGTTCTGAAATAGGAACATTGGATGTGCTTGTTAAGGCATTAGGAAAGCTCAGCCCCAATTCTAAGTTTTAAATTTGGCCAAAGGGTGTAAACACAAGATTTCCATAAAGCACTAGGAAACACTTGGGGATTTTTAAAAAAATGTTGATGGGAAACCGTTGCAAACTTGCAGATAAAATTGAAGCAAAATCTGTCTTCCCAAAAACTGAAGGGAAGCAAGAATCCCTGTTGTTTGAGCACCGCTTCCACCCCCTCTGCCTTCCCCAAACAGCTCAGCAAATTAAGGTTTTATAGTGCCCGTGCTGGAAGTAGGGGGTCCTTCCCCACTGGCCTCCCTGTGAGTAAAGCCAGCTGGAGGGTGGTTCAAAAATGCACCCCGAAAAAAGGAAAAGTTTAAAAATCTCTGAAGATGCTAGAATGTTATCATAAGTCGGAAGTGACTTGGCAGCACATAATTGTTATTACCCCTTGTTATTATCCCCCAAATATTATAACTAGAGATGGGCACGACCGAAAAAATGGTTTGATTTTTCATTTGTTGGAACGGGGCCGTTTCGTTCCCTTTTGTTTGTACGAAATTTTTTTTTTAAAATTTTCTTTCGGTTTTTTTTCGTTGTTTGTCGTTTCTACCGCGATTTAGCGTGATTTGATTCCCAGATCATGGGGTGTCTCGAAATGACCCAGAGCAGGGGGAAAACACTTTAAATGGGTGATGAATAATATATTTAATAAAATATCATAGCATAAGACTGCATCCTATGCAAAAAAAGCAAACAAAATGGGCAGAATGCAATATTCTTTTTTTTTTCTTGGCAACGCTGACTGAACCGGCCACCCCACTTGGTCTGGCTGCCTGTTATACTTTTTTTGTTTTGTTTTGAAGCCCTTTTTCCCTCCCATTTCCCCTCACCTTCAGAGGCAGCAGGAGAACAGTATTCCGTTCCTCCCCCAAATTGGGGTGAGGGTTACTCCTCTCAATGTCCCTCCCATGACACTCCTTGTAAGCCAAGCAAAAACCACCCTGGTCAACTAGCGGTAGGATTCGTTGGTAAGGCTGAGAGATGTCCCCCTCTCTTGTTTAGTGCCCCTCAACCTTTGGGGAATCTCGCCAGGGAGTATCCCCCGAGCTGACTGGCGAATCCCCCAAGGATCAAATTCAGGGGGCAGGCGAGGGAGCGCCCGTGGGAACACCCTGGAAAGCCATGCAGCGCAGCCCAGGGGAGCCGCCTGCCCAGCCTTTGCCTGGAGGTTTGTTCTTTGCCTCAGATTCTTGGCGCAGCGCGACGACCGGGGAGCCCGGTTCGCTCAGGAGCAGACCTTCTCCCTCCTTGCCAGGTGGTGCAGTTCCAGGCCCCATCCCCAGGGCACGACCTCCGCTGCCCTCCACCCCATCGGCTTCCCTGCCGTGTCGCCAGAAGTGGCCTCGGTGTTGTTCAGGCGGCCGCGGGCGGAGGTTTCCCCTCCCGCCGCATGTGGGCCCACCTTCAGTGCTCTTGTTCTGTTTAGGGCCCACCCCAGCCCCCTCTTTTGCCTGTAACGTTTTCATTGGGGGCCGACTTGAAAGAAGGGCCGCCTGGGAAGAAAAGGACCCCCCCCCCCGGGACTGCCGAAAAAGGGACCATGGTTTTTCAAAAAAACAGAATGGCAAAGGCAGCCATTCAGAGGCAGGAAGGGGACGGGTGGGGGGGTTGGGATGCTGCCTTGAAGGGTTTGGGGGTGCGGCAGCTGACCCCCTTTTTGTGACAGAGAATAGGCCAAACATGAAGGTTGTGTGCGGGAAAAAAACACGGCCTGGTATTTTCTTCTCAAAGAAGCTTTCAGGAATCGATGGAAGAGACTGCCCAGGCAGGGGTTGGGTTTGGGGTTTGGGGTTTGGGTTAGGGGTTTGGTAGCCAGAGTTTTGCCTACCCCGTGGAGGAGACACAGTCCCGAGAGGCCACGCGCCCGAGGCCAGGGAACTTGAGGGAGGGGTTTTTTTCAGCCCCCTACTTTGGAGGCCACAAGGCCAGAGTTCGCCTACCCAGTGGAGGAGACACAGTCCATGCAGGAAAGCCACGAAGCCAGAGCGCCCGGGAATTTTTTTGGGGGGGATTCTTTCAGCCCCCTCTTTGGAGGCCAGAGTAATCCAAATGGGAGACCCAGTTCCCCAACCCAGGAGACCAGTCCGTGGAGCAGCAAAGCCACGAAGCCAGGAGGGATTGTTTCAGCCCCCTATTTGGATGCCCCAAATTTTTCCAAACCCCGGAGACCATTTCCACCAACCCGGGGAGACACAGTTCACGCACGCAGCAGAGCCACGAAGCCCGAGGCCAGCAGGGAACTTTAGGGAGGGGGAAAGTTTAGCCGCCCACTTTTGGAGGCCCCAAGGCCAGAGTTCTGCCTACCCCGTGGAGGAGACACGTCCATGAGCAAAGCCCCGAAGCCAGAGCACCAGGGAATTTTTTTTGGTTGGGATGGGATTTTTTCAGCGCCAAATTTAGGGCCACAGTTTTGCCTACCAGGAGACAGAGTTCCGCCTACCCAGTGGTGGAGACACGTCCCACAGGAAAGCCCCGAATCCAGAGCGCCAGGGAAGTTTTGGGGGGGGATTCTTTCAGCCCCCTACCTTGGGGCCACGTTTTGCCTACCCCGGAGACGGGTGGGGAAGTCCACGCGGAAAAACCACGAATCCAGGCGCCAAAGGGAAGTTTTGGGAGGGTTTTTCAGCCGGGCCTACTTTGGAGGCCACTTTTTTCCTACCAGGGAAACGGGGTTTTTCCGCCTACCAGTGGTGGAACACAGTCCACGAGGGGAAAGCCACGAAGCCAGAGGCCCGGGGGAAAAATTGGGGGGGATTCTTTCAGCCCCCTACTTTGGAGGCCAGGTTTGCCAATCAGGGACCCCGTTCCACCAACCCCCCCTGGAGACCAGTCCACGCGGAAAGCCACCAAGCCAGAGCGCCCGGAAACTTTGGAGGGTTCTTTCACCCCTACTTTGGAGGCCCGGTTCTGCCTACCTGGAGACAAGACAAGAGTTCCGCCAACCCGGAACGGGGTGGTTTCTTTTTAGTCTTTTGGAGGCCAGAGTGACTTACCCCCCCTTCTTTGGAGGATAGGGACATGGGCCCCCTGTTTATCTGGCAGGAAAACGCTGCTGCAGCGGATGCCATGGGTTGCCAAACCCGTTGACTGCCCCCGATGCAAATTTTTTGGAGGGGAGAGTTTAGCCTACCCAGGAGAATGAGTTCCGCACAGATGCCGAGTCCCAATTTGTAGGATAGGATAGGGATAGGGAACAGCCTGGTGCCTCCTTGTCCTCGGATTTTTCCCGCCCCTTCGAGGGCCGGTATGAGAAGATTGGGAGGTGGATTATAAGGGGGAACCGCAGCAAACCCATGCTGCTGCTGCTGCTTGGGAACAGCCCTGGAGACCAGGGCCAGGTTTTGCCACCCAGGAGACCGGGGGTTTGCCAACCCAGTGGAGACCA
>JAWVWN010003773.1:0-13733 GCA_037367305.1 Phrynocephalus vlangalii
AAACGCTGCGCACAGACTCATGGGGCATCCATTTCCAGTGATTTCCTTTCATGCATAGCGTTTCTGGATGTGAAAGAGTTCTTGTTGTGTGAGAGATGGCTCTCGAGAAGGTTCCCCCCTCACTTCCCCCCTCCCTCCAACCTACTCAATTTGCCACTTCTGCTCCTGAGACATTTCTTTAAAAGCTGCAGCAAAAGGAGACAGGACAACAATTCTAGCTAGCCACAAGGGAGGCATGTCCCCCCCCCCCCCATTTTTGGATTGTTTCACATCAGTTTACAAAAGGAAATTGGAAATGGTTCCCCAGTTTAGGAATTTTTTTATCCGTAATACCAAGCAACGCCCCATGCTACGCACGAAAGGAAATTCATTGGAAATGGATGCCCTGGTTTAGGATTTTTTTTTCACAAGCAAGCACCGCGCCCCATCCAATGCTCCTCCACAAAGTTCAAATGTTCTAAAAACTGAGAGGAAACAGGTGACCCAGGTCAGTTTCATTCAAAGAAAATGGGAGGAGTGGGGGCTGGGTGGGCGGGCTTTGATCTGAAACAATCCGAAGGGGGGAACACGCCTCCCTTGTGGCTAGGTTTATTGCCCCGTCTCTTTTTGGTGATGCTTTTAAAGAACTGTCATGGGAGCAGAAGTAGCAAATTGGGAAGTTTGGGGGGGTGAAGGGGAAAACTTCATGAGCGCCATCTCTCACACAGCGTGCATGCGGGGGGGGGGGGCTCGTATTGCAGGTGGTGGTGGGGAATCCGAAACCCGGGCATCCATTTCCAATGACTTCCTTTCATAAACTGAAAATTACGTTAACCGAAGCATTTGTAAACCAGGGTGCTACTGTATGTCAATTAGGTAGGTGAGTGGAAAGGACAGCAAAAAGGCTAAAAGGCTACCAAGAAATGGATTTTAAAATGTACATGATTTATATATTCTGTAAAAAAATGTTGTTTGTATTTCAGCACATTTGAGTGCGGTTTTTCATAGAACAATAATAAAAGACTGTTCCTGAACCTATGCAAAACTAACAAAGATTAGGAAATACCTGATCAATGTACCATTATAGGGAAAAATCCAGACAAAACCATAGTCTGCCAGAGAATGTGCTATTGATATGCTATATCAATCATATTTCTCAAAATGTATGCATTTTTCTACATATATGCATCTTTGTAAGCTGTTTTCCTTGAGAAAGTATTTGTGCCATTTTGTATATTTCTAATTGGCTATATAGCCTCAAGAGGCACAGGGCAACCTTAAGACAAATCCTGTGCCGGGAGACTCCAGCAACATCTGCCACCCCCACACCTTTTGGGTGAGAGCCAGAAGGGGCTGCTTGCAGCTTTTCCCTGTGGGTGCTATTTGGCTTTGGAGTCCCTGCTATCTCCTCAGGACCAGGACCCTGGGTCTCGGCTGCCTGGACTCCCCACACCTCCCTGCTTAACACCTGCCACCTGGCCCAGGGAGGAAAGGGCTTGAAAAGGCCGGGCTGCCAGGGACTGTCGGACCAGCGTTCCTGTGCCGGGAGACTCCAGCAACATCTGCCACCCCCACACCTTTTGGGTGAGAGCCAGAAGGGGCTGCTTGCAGCTTTTCCCTGTGGGTGCTGTTTGGCTTTGGAGTCCCTGCTATCTCCTCAGGACCAGGACCCTGGGACTCGGCTGCCTGGACTCCCCACACCTCCCTGCTTAACACCTGCCACCTGGCCCAGGGAGGAAAGGGCTTGAAAAGACTGGGCTGCCAAGGACTGTCGGACCAGCGTTCCTGTGCCGGGAGACTCCAACAACATCTGCCACCCCCACACCTTTTGGGTGAGAGCCAGAAGGGGCTGCTTGCAGCTTTTCCCTGTGGGTGCTGTTTGGCTTTGGAGTCCCTGCTATCTCCTCAGGACCAGGACCCTGGGTCTCGGCTGCCTGGACTCCCCACACCTCCCTGCTTAACACCTGCCACCTGGCCCAGGGAGGAAAGGGCTTGAAAAGGCCGGGCTGCCAGGGACTGTCGGACCAGCGTTCCTGTGCCGGGAGACTCCAAAAACATCTGCCACCCCCACGCCTTTTGGGTGAGAGCCAGAAGGGGCTGCTTGCAGCTTTTCCCTGTGGGTGCTGTTTGGCTTTGGAGTCCCTGCTGTCTCCTCAGGACCAGGCCCCTGAGACTCGGCTGCCTGGACTCCCCACTCCTCCCTGCTTAACACCTGCCACCCGGCCCAGGGAGGAAAGGGCTTGAAAAGACCGGGCTGCCAGGGACTGTCGGACCAGCGTTCCTGTGCCGGGAGACTCCAACAACATCTGCCACCCCCACGCCTTTTGGGTGAGAGTCAGAAGGGGCTGCTTGCAGCTTTTCCCTGTGGGTGCTATTTGGCTTTGGAGTCCCTGCTATCTCCTCAGGACCAGGACCCTGGGACTCGGCTGCCTGGACTCCCCACACCTCCCTGCTTAACACCTGCCACCTGGCCCAGGGTGGAAAGGGCTTGAAAAGGCCGGGCTGCCAGGGACTGTCGGACCAGCGTTCCTGTGCCGGGAGACTCCAACAACATCTGCTACCCCCACGCCTTTTGGGTGAGAGCCAGAAGGGGCTGCTTGCAGCTTTTCCTTGTGGGTGCTGTTTGGCCTTGGAGTCCCTGTTGCCATCAAGTATAAGAGATAGGACCCACAATAGAACTAAGGGAACAGGAAGGGGGGAGGGCAATGGATGGGGCAGCCATTGGAATTGTGCTGGGTAGGGGAAGGTATGGTGGTAGGAGTGGAACATGCCCGCCTAGGAGAAGAGAGTTTAAATACCTCACATCTATCCTCTCTTCTGGTTCCACCCCTAGCCAGAAGGAATCAGGTGACCATATCAGCGAGCCCACAAGCCACACGGTGCTGTTGTTGAATGCCAGGTCGGTACAAAATAAGACCGCCCTCATCCATGATGTCATTCTGGATGAGGGTGCCGACTTGGCATGTATTACCGAGACCTGGGTGGGAGAGGAGGGTGGTGTTCCCCTCTCCCAGCTATGCCCACCTGGGTACTCGGTCCAGCACCAGTGTCGCTTGAAGGGTCGGGGAGGGGGAGTTGCTATAGTCTATCGGAGTTCTATCTCCTTGACCAGACTTCCTGTCCCCTTGGGAGGAGGCCTGGAGGGCCTGTACTGTGTGTTGGGCTCACGAGACAGATTGGGGATTCTGCTGGTGTACCGCCCACCCCTGCTGCGTACCAACAGTCTCCCTGCCTGAGCTGACGGAGGTTGTCTCGGACCTGGTGTTGCGGACCCCCAGGCTGTTGGTACTGGGGACCTCAACATCCATGCTGAGGCAGCCTTGAATGGGGCAGCTCGGACTTCATGGCCGCCATGACAACCATGGGACTGTCTCAATATGTCAACGGCCAACGCATGAGAAGGGCCATACTTTAGACCTGGTCTTCTCAACGGGATTGGAGGATGGTGGTCTGGATGTGGAGGGGTTGGTTCTAATTCCATTGTCATGGTCAGACCACTTTCTGGTCAAGTTTAGGCTATTAGCTTCTTCTACCCTCTGCAAGGGTGGGGGATCTATTCAGATGATCCGCCCTTGGAGACTAATGGATCCAGATGGTTTCCTGAAAGCTCTGGGGGATTATCCATCTGATTGGTCGGCGCTCCTGTCGAAGCTCAGGTTTCACCTGTGGAATAGGGAAATGTCTCGGGCGGTTGACACGATCGCACCTAAGCACCCTCTCCCCTTACGCAGAGCCCAGACGGCTCCTTGGTATACATTTGAGCTGCAGGCAATGAAGCAGGAGGGGAGACTGCTGGAGCACAAGTGGAGAAAATATTGCTGTGAGTCCGATCGAACATGGCTTAGAGCCCATTATTGGGCCTATTCCGTGGCGATATGGTTTGCGAAAAGGCAATATTTCACAAACCGTATTGCTTCTTCAGAGTGCCGTCCAGCAGAGCTGTTTCGGGTGGTCCAAGACCTTCTTCAACCGAGAAATACGATGGAGGTTCTGGACCACTCAGCAGCCCGCTGTGACGAGTTTGCTGTCCACTTTGAGGAAAAAATCGCTCAGATTTGCAGGGAATTGGACTCCACTATTGGTGCAGAATCAAGGGATGTGTCCAGTGTGCCGTGCTTAGGTCTAGTATTATTGGATGAGTTTCAATTATTGAGACCCGAGGATGTGGACAGGGTGCTTGGATCTGTCCGTGCTACCACTACGCCACTCGACCCTTGCCCTTCTTGGCTAATTGAAAGATCTGCCAGGGGAGTTCGCACCTGGGTCCAGGAAGCTGTAAACGCCTCATTAAGAGAGGGAGTGGTCCCTGCTGCCTTAAAAGAGGCAGTAATTAGGCCACTCCTTAAAAAACCTAACCTGGACCCAGGGCTGGTGGTTAACTACCGTCCAGTAGCGAACCTCCCTTATTTGGGCAAGGTGTTGGAGCGGGATGAAACGGATTTTCTGGATCCATTTCAATCTGGTTTCAGGCCAGGTTTTGGTACAGAGACTGCCTTGGTCGCCCTGTATGATGACCTCTGCCGGGAGAGAGACAGGGGGAGTGCAACCCTGTTGATACTCCTGGACCTCTCAGCGGCTTTCGACACCATCGACCATGGTGTCCTTCTGGATAGGCTGGCCAGGTTGGGAGTCGGAGGCACCGCTTTGCGGTGGTTCCATTCCTTCCTGGCTGACCGTGTCCAGAAGGTGGTGCTGGGGGACAGTTGCTCTGCCCCGTGGCATTTATGTCATGGGGTTCCTCAGGGCTCTATACTGCCTCCCATGCTGTTCAACATTTACATGGAACCACTGGGAGAGGTCATCAGGAGGTTTGGGCTGAGGACTCAGCAATATGCTGATGATACTCAGCTCTACCTCTCGTTTTCCACCAATCCAGGTGAGGCGGTTTCTGTGCTGAACTCGTGTCTGGGCCAGATAATGGACTGGATGAGGGTTAACAAATTGAAACTCAATCCAGACAAGACGGAAGTGCTATTAGTGGGTGCTTCGCCAGACAGGTTAGAGGGCCACTTCCCTGTTCTGGACGGGGTTGCACTCCCCCTAAGGGACAGGGTCCGCAGCTTGGGGGTGCTCCTGGACCCCGGTCTAACTCTGGAAGCCCAGGTGGACTCGGTGGCCAGGGGTGCCTTTCTCCAGCTGCGGAAAATATATCAGCTACGCCCCTACCTGGATGAACGGAGCCTCATAACAGTTTCGCATGCACTGGTAACATCCCGTATTGATTACTGCAATGCGCTCTACATGGGGCTGCCTTTGAAGACGGTTCGGCGATTGCAACTGGTTCAGAAGCGGCGCGGCTAGTAAGTGGTGGGGCCGCTAGGGATCACATCACGCCGATTCTACGTAGCCTACATTGGTTACCAGTTGCTGCCCGAGCCCAATTCAAAGTGCTTGTTTTGACATATAAAGCCCTAAATGGCTTAGGACCTGGATACCTGAAGGACCGCCTCCTTCCATATGAACCTACCGGCAATTAAGATCAAGCCAGGGGGCCCTCCTGAAAGAGCCATCCCTCAAGGAGGTAAGAGGGATGGCTTGCAGGACACAGGGCCTTCTCGGCAGCTGCCCCAAGCTATGGAATGCCCTCCCAAGTGAGATCCGCCTGGCGCCAACACTGATGACATTTCGGCGCCAGGTAAAAACTTTCCTGTTCCAGAAGTTTTTTAAAATTGATACATTTAGATTGTGGGTCTTCTGATGGCAATTTTAGTGTGATGTTTTAGTATAAGGTTTTCATTGTTGTTTTAATTATTTATTGTTGTTTGATGTTTTTAACTGTTTTAATTCCTTGATTGTAAGCCGCCCAGAGACCTTTGGGTAGTGGGTGGCATATAAGTTGTAAAAATAAATAAAAAATAAATAAATTGTTTACAAGTTTTGTGGTGGTATGTGGGTGTATGCTAGAGGTCAGCTTTGGACTGCATATGGGGTACTCCTGCTACATAAGATTACGGTAATTTCACACAAGGTTCTACATATGATGATTGTAATAACACCAGTTCATCCTAACTGTCAAAGATGGAACTAGGTCCTAACTATTCAGTGGCTTGATTGTCCAGTTTTTAAATGTCAGAATTTTTTTTCTTCATTCATACAAGCAGGTGTTATTTTACTGCATAGAGTGGTATTGAGACTGAAGGTGAGAAAATAGGGCTGGTGTGATTGATTGTTGGTGTGAAAGACTTCGAGAATATTACATTCTGTGCAAATTAGTAAATGGATTACGATGATCGTTGCTATTATGTACTGGCAAAAAACTGTTTACATTTATTATTATAGGGTACAAACTGGGTCAAGTTTCTATCTGGTGCATATAGAATTAATTCAAACTAATTACAAGCTTTATATACCACCAGCACCACCATTTAATAGTAGTCACCGCAAGATCACTGCTGGCAGTCCTTAACCCACATACAACAATCTGGCAATGATTTTTAAACTATTAAACACACACACACACACACACACACACACACACTCAAACACACACACACACACACACACACACACACACACACACACACACACACACACACACACACACACACACACACACACACACACACACACACAGTTCCAAGGCTTCTAAAGCCCTAGTGAGTCTTGGAACCTGAAAAAGAAGGTGGAGGAAACCTTCCATTTGTTTTAATCAAATATTCAAGTATTGCTGGTGCTAGGTGATAATCTTTTCTGGTTCACATCATATAAAATTACACAAGAGGATTTTACCATTGCTTTGTTAAAAAACAAACTGGAATATATACTCGGCTGACTTTGTTATTTATTTCTTCCACCACTACCCCAAATTATCTTCAGCTGATGAGATGGATAATAAGTGAAATTCATGCTGTTTGGAAAATATATAATACTCCAGTCTTAAGTCCTGATGCTAAAGCTAATGCCAGTGAAGCACCTATGCTTTTGTGGAAGCCATGGGAACATATATATTCATTATGCAAAGCTGTCAAGGGACATATGCCATTGTACAATAGCTATGGAAAATACATTGTAAAATTGTATTGGATGGTAAGTACTCGTCTCTCTAATTATATATTACCTCTGCATACAGTTTATTTAGTTAAATGCAGTGTGTGTGTGTGTGTGTGTGTGTGTGCGTGCGTGCGTGCGTGCGTGCTTGTGTGTGTGTGTGTGTGTGTGTCTACACATTCTTAGAATTATCACTGGCATCAACTTTTATTATTACCATAGGCTAAATCCAACATTCTCCCCAGTACTGCTTGAAAACTGATTCTGGATATTCTCCCACCTTGGGTAGTATATCCTTGTCATTACTATAACAGCAATGCTAGCACACAGAGATTCCACACTATGAAATGTGAGGATGGGATGCACTTGTGGAGAGGGGCAGAGTACTTCCCCAGGGGAGAACAGAGGATTATGTAGTAACGGAAGGTATGCCTTAGTGACAAGAGATGCAAGATAGACTCAATTTGCACAGTCAGCTGAGATGGAGAATCACCAGCAGTGCCCTGTGCTGGCTCACTTCAATTAGCAGCTCCAGTGGTGTGTTCTGGGAAGCTATCCAAACACTTCCTTCTGTTTGTATAAGTATGCATTCAGCCCAGCTGCCTGCCTTCTTTCAGCTTTCAAGCCCTTGTTTTTCCCTGATTGCTGTTTGCTGGTATCGTCTGACTAGCACAGACAAACTCCTTGGATTTCTATTGCATAAGAACAACAAATAATGACACTCTTCTTGTCATGCTTTTGCAACATGTTCCAGCTAATCGTTTAATTCTAAAACTATATTATTTCCTTGACAAAAGCCATCTGAATTCTGACAATTGAACAATAGCCCACTGAATACTTGCAAACGATTTCCAGAGTGTTAATTGTGTTGTCTGGTGTGTAGATAAGCTTTCAAATTGTTACACAAATTCAGTGGTACTCAACCTGTGGGTCCCCTGATGTTCCTGAACTGCAACTCCCAGAAACCCCTTCCAGCACAGTGAGTGGTGGAGGCTTCTGGGAGTTGCAGTCCAGGAACATCTCGGGACCCACAGGTTGAGAACCACTGCTCTAATTATTTATCAAAATTACCTATTATGAGAGTACCATTTCTGAAGGTCACGCAGATACTCCCAATTTTTCTCTTTTCTATGCCTATCTATAATATTTGCTTTCTTAATTCTCTGTTTTTGCAGGGGTGCTGGCGAAAGATCATTGTGGATGATGCTATACCCTGCAGTGAAGACAATTCTATGCTACTGCCAGCTACGACATGTGAAATTGAACTTTGGCCACTAATATTATCAAAGGCCATCATTAAATTAGCAAATACTGAGTATGTTTTTAACCCCCTCTGTCTATTGTGAGATTAAAATAAAGTAAATAGAAAAGTCAGAATTTAATACACAGAGCAAATATAGTAATCGGTTACTGGTAATATGTCTTTGAAAACATGGAATTTTCCTCAGCTGCATTGGGATTAGTCATAATGGACAAAAATAATGACTTTGATCTGTCAGACCCTTTGTGTGAGGGGTGAGGGCTTCTGATTTCTTCCTTCATCCCACCTCCTACACAGGCAATTGCAGCCTCTGAATTCTACTATGGACAGTTCCACAATGTCTATAAATGTTTCAAAGGGCTGCACAGGAAACTGCAACAGAAAGAAAAAGGTGGCAAAGCATTGTTCCATTTGTGGAAGTCCTTTTGTGGTTTTAGGATAGTGGCTTATCTTTAGAGGTAGGGCTGTTAAAGGCAATGTGTATCATCAACTAGAGTACGAAACCAAATATCTGAATAGTGTTAAGATTACAGTCTGTTAAAGTGATCTCTGTGATTTTATATATTGCCAGTGATTGTGGCCAATATCTTATTCAGCTTTTGCTGAGTGGTGATTTCTGCCTGGTTAGTAATGCAGGATCACACTATTTGCCCAAGTGTTACTGTTGCACAAATGGAAGATGGGCGTTCTTCAAAGAGATTGCAGTGTGTACAGTGGCAAGCTGTGTAGTCCTGCATTACTATGCTGACAGATGTTTCTATCCAGTAGAATATTAATAGGATACTGGCCTGGGAATCTAACTTAGCAACCATCAGGTGATGTGGGTTTGCAGGACATATCTGTTTCTATTTGCATGTAGTTTTCAGAGAGGTAGCTGTGTTTTTCTGTTTCAGCATATAAAATAAAAATATAAACTTGTGGCATCTTAAAGAATAACAAAGTCATTTCAGTCTGAGCTTTTGTGGATTGCAATTCACTTTCTCACACACAGGAGCTAAAATAGTCGGGCCACAGGTCTACTATTAGGTATTGTGCAACATGGTAAAAAAGAAGTGGTAAAATCATGGTTAAACTGATTTTATTATTTTATAACAATGTTGTATTTAACTTATTTACTGTTTTGTTTTTGTTGTAAACTGCCCGGAATTCCTCTCTGGAAGACGGACGGTATATAAGCCCTAAAATAAATAAAATAAAATAAATAATGGTATTGGGGTAGGGATTAAATAAAGTTGGGGAAAGGGTACAATTGCATTGGCAAAGTGCTTTCAAAATGGCAATGTCACTGTTAGCATCAATTTAGATTAGTCAACGTGTTGATTACTTAGAGGACGTATACAACTAGAAGAACCATAATGTGTTTGTATGCATATTTGTGTATATTGTATCTGATGTAGTAGTATACATGAAGATGGGAAAAGAGAACTCGGGGAGTTCACGGTTCTACATGCACTTACTGGATGGATACCAGAAATCATTCCTCTTCAGTAAGTTCTGCTTTTATAATTAGTTTCTTTTTGTTTGCTTTTCCTGTACTTGATTCATCTGGCCTTTGGGGAGGGAAATAGATTTACACTATGAGTCAGACCTTTAAAGGGATCAAAGTCAATTCCATGAAATGTCATACAGTACTTTTCAACTCAAATGCCTTGTGTCCTTGAAACAGAATTTGGGAGTTGTTGTTGTTGAAATCTCTTTATAGGAGTTGGATAAAGCATAAAGCTTGTTATACTTCCTTTAGAAAAAAAGTTACTATTTAAAAATTGTTCTGTACATTAATTTGATACCTAACATTCATTTGAAATTCCTTTAGCATACACAGAAAAATATTGTCAATTGAGAATTCATTGTAAAGCTTGTCTTTAATATCTTTTCTCACTTTAAAGAAGTAGGTGAATTCCTGGGCTACACCACAAGATATTACATGCAGGAAAATGATAGTGTGGTGAAACAAACAAGCAAATAAATAAATAGAATGGTGGCACTGTGCCATGTAAATAGAAGCATATATGGGCTGAATACTGCTTTATTTTTCTCCTCATAGTTCAAAAAATTAAAATATTTTTGGGGAAAAGTGTATTTGTAGCAAAAGAACAAGTGGAAATTCTGTTTTAAAAATAATGTTTATTTATGATTTTAAAGGGCTGGATATTTGGATAAAGTTTGGGATTTCTTAAGAGAAATATTGCCAGAGTTTAAGTTACCGGAGGAATCAGTCCTGAACCTAGAACATCACTTCAGGATACAAAAAAAGATACAAAAAGCTGTGAGATGAAAAATGATACCGTACCTATCATTAAGCAACCAGAGAACCAGAAAAAGCTGAGAAAACTGGCAAAGGTAGGCACTTGTACAAAGTCTACCTGAAATTCTAAAAAAATAGAATATCAGTGCTTTTCTATGTGACGGGGTGGGGATATAGTGTAGTAGAAACTGAGCTTTTGAGGAATATATGCATGCTTTCAAATAATAAAAGTAAATACATCCAACACTCCCACTCCAGAGAGAATTGAAAGCTGTTACAGTGAGCACCACACAGGCTGGCATACAATCCAGTGTACCATTAGATGACTTTCAGCTCTGCTGAAATGATGGTCTTGAGCAAATATTATGGACTCTGGAGTAGTAGACAAAGCACTACAGGAGACCTAAATGTAGTTGCCAATATGTCAATGAAAAGGTACTGTGATCTCTGTGCGAATGACGTGCGATTCCTTGAATGTCTTGCATATCTTGAAAACCCTATCAGGGTTACCATGAATCAGAAGTGACTGCTATTCTGTAGAATTAAATCTCAGTGAATATAGTAGGATATTCTTCTGAGTAAGTATGTACAGTACTGTTGTAGTTCAGGAATAAGTAGGCACTCTTAATCCTGACTGATATCAGCGGAATGCAAGTGATCATTCATAACTGTAAACTGAGTTGTGATGTCAAATGGAGCACAAAAATATTCTACTACTTTCTGTAACTTGACCTTATTTGTTTTTAAACAAAGTTACTTTTTAAAAAGATAATGGGATTCCCCTTCTGTGCCAGGTTGCCTATCTCACAGTTTACTCCCAAGTCTTGATTAAATATTATATTGGTTATGCCTTTAAGGTTCTAAATGACTTGGGACTAAGTTACTGTGAGGACTGCCTTTTTCTCTGTAACTGCCTATCCATCCAGGTGCAGACACTTCCAGCCCCATCAATAAACTGTTGATATTTAGCATGTCAGACAGGATTTGTTCTGTTGCCTAGGTCCAGAAAGCCCCCATGGCCTCTCTCTGCACAGCATTCCATTATGGTATGATATGCTATGGTACAGTATGTACATAAGAACATAAGAACATAAGAAGAGCCATGCTGGATCAGGCCAAAGGCCCATCTAGTCCAGCTTCCTGTATCTCACAGTGTCCCTACCAAATGTGTCTGGGAGCACATGAGACTAGATATCTGTCTCCTCATACCACTCCCCTGCATGGTATGATAAGGTAAAATCAATAAGATTTCACACAATTAAAATTTTTAAAAAATCCTCCCTAAAATGTTCATCACTCATTTTTCCACACCATAATATTTGATATCTTGCATAGCTTTATTTTACTGCCTCTATTATACAGGACTTCAAAAGAAATCAATATTTCTGCCTAGTCCTTTAAAGGTCATTTGGAAAGGATAGCGCATCACAGTAAGATTTTACATAAATAATAGCCAAATATTTGTACATCCTTTGGTCTTCCATATTCTTTGATGTGTGTGGTTCTACACTGTTGTCCCGTTTTTTTGAGCAATAAATTTAATACGATAGTATGAAACTTTCTCTAAGGCAGTAGTCACCATGGTTTCCAGTACCTGGCAGAAGTGGTGCAGGACATCACAAGACACCTCAAGAAGCTGTGCACAGAATAAATTGTTTTGTTCTCAAGGCAGCTTTGCAGCATTTCTCCCTTCTGTGACAAGTGGCAGTATTATTTTGCTAGGCAGCATGGGCCATATCAAACCGGGCATTGCTTCAGTTTTCCTTCTTTCCCCCTGAAATTTGTGTTAATATTCCAGCTGAGATTGGATGTCCTTGTACAATGCCTATGATAATTCATGAATCCGTAGCATCGTTGCCAACGAGAGCCCCCCCAAAATAGCAGGGTAAATGTAGACAATGCATAAGTGGAGGGTTACAAACAGGAACCACCTTAATAGAAAATTCATGTTTGAAGTACACTTGAAATTCTAACGATCAGAAACACAGGTATCAATTTTTAATAGTGATTCTGATTACAGTAGGACCTCGTGCCCGCTGATTCAGTTATCCAGAGTTTGGGGAGCAGCAGCGCGAATGGTGGGCAGCAATGGTGTGGTGCCACCACTTTGTCTCCGCCCCCACCACCCTATGTTGCCACCATCACCCTCGGATAAGAGTGTTCATTTTATCTGCAGATTTCCTTCTCTGAAGGAGCCCAGAATCAATCCCCATGGATATGGGGGGTCATACTGTACTGTCTGTTGCTTGGGACAAGAAAACACTGAATAGTGTTTCATCAAATATCATATTATTCACATATTACCAATTTTTTTTTAGAAAGATAGATCAAAAAGAAATCGGAAAGAAGAGAAGCAAAGATGGTGAAAAAGATAAACCTAGAAGGGCAGCCTCATTCGGGAGGATGTCTGCGACTTTGCAAGTTCTTTCAGATGTTTGTTGATGGTAATTATGCATGGTACTAAGAAAAAGTTGTACTTAATATTGTGCACTTTATTGGTCATGTTAAAAGCATGCATGGTGATTAAAAATCGCAGCCTTTTATCTGCCCAAAAAAAAAGATAGAGAGTGCAGGCAACACAAATGAACATGGAAAGCAAACAGAAAGGATTTATCAGGTGATTTCGAACATATGGAGTGTGAATATTGACCCCAGTTGACACCAAACTTTAAATTGTCTAAAGATATTTTCCTCCAGAACGATTACGTAACCCCCTGCTATTGCTGAGTTAGGGACCCCACCCCAAAAAGGAAAAAACCAGGGTTGGGACTGGGGTCCCCAAAGGGCCTTACAGGCTTCCCCCGGCTGTTGGAGGCCCCGAAGTGGTTTCCGGGGATCCAGAAGTACCATGGTTTTCCCGGGGGTCATCCCGTTTCATGGAAACCCTTTGGGGTTTGACAGGCCTGGAAGCCTGTCAGAGGCCCCAGAAGTGGTTTCGTGATCTGGAAGTCATATCCCCTTTTTTGGAAGTTATCCCGGTTTTACCAAAAAACTTTTGGGCCTCAACCCGGTCCAGGGAACCCCCTTGGGGCCCTTGGGGGAATGTGAGGTGCAGTAATACAGGAGGCCCAAACAGGCCTATGCCTTGCCCCAAAGGGCCCTTTTGTATATAAGTAGCGGTCCACAATTAGGGGTACAAAATATGAAAAGTGAAATGGCAGGAATCTGTATAAATACATTACCCCGTTTGTGGCTCAGTGATTAGTGATAGTTTTAAACCAGATATAGGGGTGAATTTATTTTGCTGTACCTTTGATTTTT
>JAWVWN010003775.1:0-11337 GCA_037367305.1 Phrynocephalus vlangalii
GGCGGCGGCAGGGATGGCGACGGTGGGGTGACAGGGGTAAGGGTGGCAGAGACAGGTTCAGCTGTGCGCACAGCAGCCACGGAGGCAGTCCCAGGAGAGGCTGCAGCTGCCCAGCGCTCCGCCCTCAAGCCCCACAGAGCCTGGAGCCCAGTGACTTGGCCTCTTCCCCTCCCTGCTTCTTCCCTACTCCTGTTCGTCCGCAAATTTCTCATGGTTGCTCCAGCGGAGGGGGAAGTGGGAGGGGGGCAGGGGGCATGTTGTGTGCCATAGATTCGCCATCCCTAGTTTAGGAGCACCCCCTTTGGAGCTTTATAACTCAGTCCCCTTATCCCCAAATGCTTCCAAATTTCAGAGGATTCCCTAAAATCGCTTTCTGAAAGTATCCCTGCTACTTTGGTGCTCCGCAAGGAAAGTAATTTTTGAGTGCATATTTTTTTAAAAATATGCACTCAAATTTATTTTTAAAATATGCAATCAAAATTTACTTACCTTGGGACTCCAAAGTAGCAGGGGTATTTTCAGAAAGCAATTTTAGGGAATCCCCTGAAATTTGGAAACATTTGTGGGTAAGGGGACTTAGCCATGAAGCTCCAAAGGGGTCCCCTAGGGGGAAAAACCTTCTACTCCAAAGCTGATTGGGTGGAAGATAAGGATGCTGCTGCTTCCCATATTCCAAATAGAAGTTTTTTTCCTAGGGGCACCCCCTTTGGAGCTTCATAACTCAGCCCCCTTATCCCCAAATGTTTCCAAATTTCAGAGGATTCCCTAAAATAGCTTTCTTTAGGTACCCCTGGTACTTTGGTGCCCCCCAAAGTAAGTAATTTTGAGTGCATGTTTTTAAAAAATATGCACTCAAAATTATTTTTAAAATATGCAATCAAAATTTACTTACATTGGGACTCCAAAGTAGCAGGGGTACCTTCCCAGAGCGATTTTAGGGAACCCCTGAAATCTGGAAAGATTTAGGGATAAGGGGACTTAGTTATGAAGCTTTAAAGGGGCTGGGGGTAGTATTAGGTAGGGTGGAGGCAATCAGGGAGTTTACTCTATGGTATTAACTCCCTAATTACCTCCACACTCCCAGCACACATTACCAATTACTACCCCCAGCCCCTTTAGAGCTCCGCTGTTATACTTGAATATAATGGAAAAAATGCCCTAGGCTTATACTCAAGTCAATAAGTTTTCCAAGTTTTGGGAGGGGGGTTAGGTTATACTCGGGTTATACTCGGGTCAGCTTATACTTGAGTATATATGGTAATTTCCCTCTATAATTCTTCCAGCATTCCGTCAATTTTTCCCAGAATGGATTATCTGTATTTCTCAACTCTTTAATGTTTTTCCTTAAAAAAAAGCCCAATATTTTTGAATAATAATTGTCATCATCACTTTTGAACTGCAGAACTGAAAGTGACGTAATGGATCATTGAGTCTAGCCCCAGTCAGGGAGGCACAAATTGGGACCTAGAACTTCCAATCTCTGGTTCCACAGCCAGAAACCTAAACCACTGAGCTTATCCTTATTGGGTAGGCATCCCATAGGAATGACAGGAGCTATTCAGGATGGTCTCAGAAAGAAAATCTCCATTTCCCTATGGTCTTGCAACGGTTCCACTGTAGTAAGGCTTGTCTTGCTTTAGGCTTTTTAAAGGTTTCTTCAGCTCTTTGCAAACTATTAATATGCCATTGTTCTGATGTGTATTTCATAGGCCACAGTCTGTTTCCTAGAAATATGATACTTGGCCAATTTTGGCTGCCAGATTCTGTCACAGGCTGCACGCATCCCCAGAAAATGACACTGGAGGTGCCCGTAAGCCCACTTTCGTTTTTTGTCAAACAGACAAATGAACCCTGGTTGGGAGTGAGGGATGAAACAAGGCTTGGATGGAGATAGATCTGGTCCTTGTTTTAAAGAACAATCTCTGCGTGTGGTTTTTTCCCTGACTGGAAATATTGGTGGTGCCTTTGGAGTATTGATTCCTGGTGCTATTTCGTGAAAGATCATGTTAAACCTTAATAAATCAGCTTTGCAGATATCCTTGTATTTGGGCAGATGGGTGTCTTTAAATTAACCCCTTATATACATTCTTCATCCAATTCCTGGTTTTTAAACCTAATTGATAGTTCCATAAATTCAACACTGCATTTCAAAAATTTATGTGAAGTCCCACATCATCTCAGAGGTCTCTCTCTTTCCCTCACCTCTCTCTTTCTCTCTCTTTCCTTCTCTCACTTTTGGCTCAGCTAGGGACTTACCTGCTGTTCACTTCTCTCCTGCAGTTCCTTCTTGCCCATGATTACACTCCCAGTTGCTGGCTGCAATGTTGTGACAGGGGCCACCTTATCAAAACCACCACCTGTCACCTGAGGTGGGCACTGCATCCAGCAAAGTGCATGTCGTGGAGGGATCTGCCCCATCCACTCTTCCAGCCTCTCTCCCCCCTTTCTTCTGTCCTGTCCTGTCCTGCCTTGCCTCCCTTCTTTCTATTCTCTCTCTCTCTCTCTCTCTCTCTCTCTCTCTCTCTCTCTCTCTCTCTCTCTCTCTCAATCTTCCTCCCTCTGTCCTTCCACTGCAACCCTACGACACTCACAAACTTGCTCACATGTCCCTCACCAACCCAGGGCAGAAGGCACAGAATCCATGTTTGCCTGACGTGACCTAGTTGCAGGCTTGGTTTCAGTAGTTATATTTCTTTGTGTATTAAAGTATAACTAAGAAATGTTTTTTTTAAAAAAGGAAAGCAGGATCTTGGTTGGTGTAAACAAGTCAGGATGGGAAATGGGGCCCTCCAGATGTTGGGGAGCTACAACCCTTAACATTCCCCACCATTGGCCGGAAAGGTTATTGCCGACAGTCCTTGCAGCCCATCAACAGGTGGAGGACCCCAGGCTCTGTCAGATATTGCTGAAAACACAGAATTCCATGCATCCTGTTTTAGAAGCATGAGAGCAGCCTGGAGGACTTTCTTGCTTTTCTTAAATTTTTCTCTTTGTTGCATACTCTAGTGGAATTATAAATATTTTGATCTTTTGAGCATCACTATATCCTGCAGCTGGAATTTTCAAACTCTCTAATGTGTTTTTACTTTCCGATAGGAAGGAAACGGAAGGCATCTGCTTTCTTTCAACTTCAGTTGAGGGGTTCTCCCCCTCCACCTCTTCACTGTCTGTTTCACTCTCCAAATTGTGTGTGTCCATTAATCATTACATTCAAGTTCCCTTGCTTACCACAAGAATCCCTGATCCACAAATAGGCTCGTTAGTGGAACATTAGTCTCAATAAGACATTAGGTGAACAACGGCCTATGGTGCTGAAACCCATAAAGTATGGGTCTTTAGTTATGGCCTTGGTGGTCGAGGTGTGAAGTATTTTTTATTTGTCTGGGGATTGTGGAAATCACTGCCTGATAAGTAGCAGATAGACCTTTGTTGAGAGAGGGGTTTTCAATACTCACACAGAGATTGGCCAACAATTGCAGAATTCCACCAGAGTCCAAACATAAGTGGTCTCTGAAAGTGCTGGAAATGTGTGGGAGGAAGGAATGGCTTGGTGACTATTATGTATATTTAATATATTGTAATTTTAATTTACAATAAAATTAAATTTTATCTGAACATGTACCACCCATGCATTCAGATATAGGTGCGAGGCATCCTAACTAAACTAGACAGAGTCAGCCCTCGAGTTCATTGCAAATCATGATGCACTTATAATAGTGTCATTTTCCAAGACATTGTTGGGTGGATCACACCCAGACATTTGAAAGAATCAGGGTTGGGGAAGGTTCTGCTTTAAGTGATTTCAAATAAGCTACTTAAGGGCAAAGTATTGATAAGGGCAAAGTTTTATTTTAGAGTATTTTTACCCTGCCTTTCTCCTTGGAAAAAGGACCCAAGGTGGCTTACAGAATGAGGGATAATATACAGTCCAGTACAATTAAGACATTTTCAAGTATTAAGAACAGGGAATTGAGGGAGATCTTACAGCATTAACGGACAATATTATATTAAAGCTACAAGAGAACGCGAGCAGTTAAAGCACTCACCAGCCTAGGTGACTAATTAATATGTCAGGGCATTTTGTAATCAGTAGGGATTTGTGTAAATGAGTGCAGGTATTTGCTCTGTGGTGTGTAGTTCTCCATGCAGCCTGTGACAGGTTGGCACACCGGCACCAGAGCAAGTGCCTTAGGATCAATGAGAATAGATCTCTTAGCTAAGAATCTAACGTTTGGGAGCTTTAAAGAAATTAATTAAAGAGGAATACTTCCAGCTTCAGTTGTTGCTTTAAAAAGATCCTCATCATTAATATAAAATAAGAGTGTTGTCAGTTAGTTTCCTGCATCACAGAAACCAATCTTATTAAAGGAAGAGAGAGGGGCGGGGAAACACTAGCCAAAGCAAATTCTTGCATATGTTTCTGCTCATGGGAGTAAAAGTGAAAGTGTTGCTGAATACATTGTAATGTAGATCAGAAATACCTTACAGCTAAAAAGAACAGGAATTTCCTAATTAATTCCAGAGGGTATTAAATCTGCTTTTAAAGTCTGCTTAATTCCAAGGCCCTTGTAAGAGAGGATGACAACAATAAGGCATCATCCCCAATGTCAAATGTGTGGTTATTTAATTAGGACACAAACAAGAAAGAATTGTGTCAGTGGTAGGCGTTGGAGTGCAGGAGCCCTTTCTGTTCTTTTCAGATGGTAGCTGTTGCTGCTGCACACTGTTTAGTGTTCTTTCTTTCTTTCTTTCTTTCTTTCTTTCTTTCTTTCTTTCTTTCTTTCTTTCCTGTTTAGACTGTTGAGTTACCATGGTTTCCTCTGCTGCAAGTCTTAGGGTGTTGCTGTCAGAAATGCAATAAAAATAAGGCATGGCAACATGAAATGTTAACGTTAATGTGATTGGTAGCTTTGTTTAAAAACACTGGAGAATTTTGAAATATATTTGAATATACAGTATGTAGTGAAGTCCAGAAGGGAGATTAAAGGGAGAAATTCTGTAGAGGAGTCAAATGGAGGGGGGAGCTCTCTATGTGTCTCCTCCATCCCTCCAGGGTTCCATCTCTCTCCTACATTTGGTGGCAGTTAGTTGTATCTGAAGGCGTGAACTTGCATTGGCCCTGGAGCTTTTTGTGGATCATGCATGCCAGGTCCAGGGCCATCTTAACACATGGGCACGCAGGGCAGTTCCCCGAGGGCCCCATGAACATTGGGGGCCCAGGCTAATCTATGCAGAGAACAGAATTTAACTCTGCTTTTTCAAGTACCCATTCACTAGGTAGAAGCGCTAAGAACCATTTTTATGTCAAAAGTTTGGTTTTTCATGTTCAAGGTTCATGTTGTATTGTCCAAATGTTTCTATTTCAGGGGGCGGGGCCAGATGATTGGTAATGGCCATTGTGTATTTTTCCTTACATCTTCTTATGATGTAGGTTGGAGGTGGTCTGGAGCACAAGCATGGTCCCAGGCTGGAGACAATGATTAAATGCTCAGATTCTAGACCTATTGAATTGACTGCTCTGTTATTGGGCCTATTGGGCTAGGAAGATTTTATCTGCTCTGCCTTTTGTGTTAAGGTTGTGTTATGTTTGTTCGTGTGTGCATGCTTTTATTGTTTTTATATGCTTTTAATATCCAAACACTGATAAGTTTATTTTATCAATAATTTATTCCTTTCAGAGGTTGTGTAGGCAGGGCCCAATGTACTGCTTTGCCCAGGGGGCTATAATGCTATCAAGATGGCTTAGGACCTTAATTTTGTGGGTTCCCAGTTCTCAGGGAGATCCTCAATGGAGAGCGGAGGTTTTCCCTATTCAGATTCAATGCTTTTCTCTCTAGGAGTGTGATGGAAGGAACAACAAAGTGGGGATGAGTATGCATAGATATGTATGCATAGATAATTTCCCTGTATGCATAGATAATTTGCACACCTGATAACACCTGGATATGATTGGGGTCAAAGGAACAGAGCACGGAGGGAAAGACAGGACATGTACACAGCGGAGTGCTAAGAACCATGTGATGCAGGTACTTTGCTGAAGCTAAGCAGGTCTGAGTCTGGTCAGTTACAGGATGGGTGATTGTGTGGAATCCTGCATATAATCCTCCCTTGAGTTTTATGGATGAAAATACTTAAGGGGATAATATTCAAATTGTCAACTAGAGTGGCTGCATGTAGCGCAGGGAGTTAGTGTGTACAGTGTTTCATTGGCCTAAAGTAACTAAACAGTTGATTACTATTAATGTCCTAATACTGGGGCACTCCTCTGAGGCTGCTTTGTTCTATAACAGAAAATCCTCTGTCCTTCATAGAAAAGGAAATTTAAAGAAAGATGTACACCTAAAAGTATAGTATACAAAAGAGATAAATGTGTTACTGTATAAGAGCCTTGTGGCGCAGTGGTTAAATGCCTGTATTGCAGCTAAAACTGTGCTCATGACCTGGGGTTCAATCCCAGGTAGCAGGTTCATGGTTTTACTCAGCCTTCCGAGGTCGGTAAAATGAGTACCCAGCTTGCTGGGGGGGGGGTGCAATGTGTAGCCTGCATACTGTAATTAAACTCTAAACCACCCAGATACTAGGTGAAGTGCCATGGGGCGGTATATAAGCAGAACACTCTGCTTTTGCTTTTTTGTTTGGAAATATTGCAAAGCTAGACAGGCCTCTTGTGAATGAGTGCTCGGTAGCAAACCCACCTTCACTGATATGTAATGAATGAAATGACCATGATAAGGGGCACGATCTTCCACCTTGTATGTATAGATAGTGTTTCCTCTTTGCTGGCTGGAAAGCTTAATGAGCTGGAGCACCTGGCTGTTTGGGAGTTCGATTCCCCATTGTGCCATGTAGGAAAAGAGGTGGCCCAGAAAAGGGGAAATGGTGACTCTCTTCCAAATGCTTGATACCTAGGATGAGTTGCCATTAGTTAGAATTGCCTTGACATTGGATAATTATTATATATTTACCCTTCATCTCACTTAGGGAATGCGTTGTCCTTCAGGTGTTATCAGATTGTGTTCATGTTAGCTTTTGTGCATCGTAGTGAGGAGGATGAGAGGAGCAGTGTAAATAATATGGGGTGTGTGCATATTCCGTGATCTCCCCTTTCAGTGATATGAGTGATGATGTGGCTACTCGTTTGGCCTTTGTTTCTCATGTTCTTCTAATCTAGAGTAAAAGAACAATGTATTACCTGACGTTTGGATCATCTCCCTGACTGTTATCTCTCTCTTGACAATATGGTTCTTGCTGTGTTCTTGTTCTCCTTAGCACCACTGCTGCCTCCCACCACAATCTGTCATTTATCATCAGTTCTGTCTCCTTTTGGCCTGGGTTCCTAGATTATCCTTGGCTGTTCTGTTAGCAACCGTCCTGCACCTCCTCCTGTATCCTCAGCAATTTTCTGTCAAAATGTTCAGAGACTGGATAATATATTTTGACACCGAGGAAATGACGCCGGATGAGATTTTTCTTCTGTGCAAAACAGGGAATATTTCAAAGGAAGACCAGAAGATTCCCCACTGTCAATGCATCCGAATCAACCTTAATAACAACAGTTTACAGGAGCTAGTTGAAGCTCACATGGTAACTCAGGAATTGTTTGGTAACGGAGGAGTGGCTGAGTGTGTTACTTTGCTTCTGTGGGTGCTCCCCATCCTGTACTCAGTTGAATAACATTATGCTGTTCAATAATAAGTTGCAGTTCAACAGCTGAACTGAACTGAAACATTATCTATGCTGCTGCTTGGTCTTCCTTCGTTTTACAAATAGAGTTTGCAGTAGTGCAGATATGCACTTACCTCTGCTGTGGACCAGAGGGCTGGAGAGTGAAGAAGCGGAGGACATTTGAGGGGAAGGACCATCAGAAGAACATCAGCAAAGAATATCAGTTGGGTGGCAGCTGGTACTTACAAAAGGTAACAGTTAGGCTATAAGGCAGGGATGGCGAACCTTTTTTACACTGAGTGCCCAAATTCAGTGATGGAGACAGCGGCAGCGCCAGGGGGGTCAGGATCGGCGGCAGCGGGGGGCAGGGGGCCAAAGCCAGCAAGGGTGATGGGGCGGCGGCGGAGTCAGGGTCATCGGCAGCAGCAGTATTATTGATTCCTTAAGCACTGTAGTGAAAAATCGTTAGATATTTTCAAGCCTGGGTAGCCAGACCTGGGACATGTCTTGTCCCTCTCCCACCTCCCCCCCCACACACATAGACTTTTATCGCTGTTGTTGTTGTCGTCGTCCTCCTCCTCCACGGGGCAGCCATATGATTTCCACCTTTCTCTCTTCTGAAATCCTATTGGCACCATAACCTGTAAGGGGTTTCCTTCCTCTCCAGTCTTTGCCTTACTGCTGCTGAGCTTTTTATAGGACTAGCACCAGCACCCTAAATAAGAGAGACTAGGCAGAATTATTTGGAAAATAAAGTGCTTACAGGTTTGCAGAAAAGGGCTGGTATCCATAAGATCTGAAAATGAATGAAGAGCTGATTCCCCAGAAAAGAACCTGAAACAAAATTCATATGGATTTTTTTTATATTTTGAAATTTCCAAATAAATTTTCTTATGGCAGGTTTTTCTTCAGACCTGTTCTGTGTGGTACTACCCACACTTATATGGATGAATTTCTAATTTAATACTGGCACCAGTGATAAATAGGATAAATTTGTGTGGGCATTCTTGTATTAAAGGACATCAGAGTTCTGTCCCAAATCTGAAAAACAGCCATGCTTTATTCAACAAAACCAAGGAAGAATACTTTTTTTAAAAATGTAGTTTTCTTTGTATGAAAAATAATATCAGACTATTTTATGTGCATATCTAAACTTGTATATTCATGAGCATGTTTAATATTGATGTCATTTGCCTGCTCTGAGTGCTGAAAAGGCGAATTTGCCTTATTTATACTCTTCCACATAGTACACTTGGTATTTTTGGTATTTTTTTTAATCTTATATACTGTTTGCACTTACATTGTCTCTTGTTTTATTATTGTATTTTGTTTTGTTGGCTTTGTTGTTGTTCATTGCCTTGAGTTGCCTTATGTAAGCTGGCAGTATATAAGTAATAAATAAACTAAACTAAACTATTTAAATAAGGAATATGAAATTATAAGCAACTTTAATTGGTATATAAATTTGTAGTAAGGATCTTTTAGCTTTTATTTCCTTTTTTAAAATTCAGAAGGGTACAGCATGCAAGCTATGACACCCAAAATTACATTTTAACAGCAAATACCATAGAATGGCAGTGAAAACCACAGCCTGTATATCTTGTTTATGTAATAATGGCCAAGAAAAGTAATGAGGTAAATAAAGTCATCTTCATTTTATCTTCATTTATTAGCACCATAATACTTTTTTCGGGCAGTGCTAAACTACTGAATACATTTCACTGAATCCTTTTCTAATTAACATATTGAAGACAAATGAACTAATAACGAATTGCAAAATCAATTCTCTTTATTCTGCTTTTAAAATTCAGTTTTAGTTTTCTCTTTGTGATTTCAGGAGAGTGGGTCGGGGAAAACAAGATTTTATGGAATATCTACACTGCGACCAACGTGTGCTGATAATTCATTATAAATATCCCTTTGTAGACCCCAGCACCCTCTCTCCAAACTGTTCCACAATGTTCAACCACTAATTCAACCATCAGCAAGTAATGGTCATTTTAGAAACAACACAGTACAGTAGTCCAGAATAGAAACTACAGTAATATAAATACATGGTGTTCAGAGTTGGCAGAGGGTAATCCACATGTGTATCATAAAGGCAGCTGTCAGGTCCTGCAAAATCTCCATTAGTTGGGGCCAAACACCAGAATCTCTCTCTCCCTCCCCCCCCCCCCTCGCTCTCTGTGTTGGGGGTGGGGGAATGTCCATGACAAAAATATTTTTGTTTCCTGTTGAGTTCGTCCAGGTGGTCACTCTTTTGTTTTGTGACCTTATGAGCAGCGGCCCTTTCATTGAGCATGAGACATGAAAGGGACTGCCTCTTTCAGGTTCTAGCTCTAGTTGCCCCCAAACCATGAAATGACCCTGGAAAACTACGCCAAAGCAGGAGGAGGGCAAGTCAGTGAGAACCCACCCCGAGAGCAGGCAGCAGCAGGATGAACAACTACCACCACCCCATAAAAGGTCCTCCTACAACAGCATAATTAAGCAAGTCAACTGTACAAATACAAAGAAAAATGGAAAATCTACACCAGGAGCTTCAAGATGGCAGGAGAAAGGGAGAAGAGGAAAGGCTTCAGATTAATGTAATCTGATTAAAAGAAAATTGGGAATGGGGGGATGATGACACTCATATGCAAGAGTATAGCCTCTGACCGCCTCTGACCCCCATTGGGCACAAAAGCATAGCTCGAAAAACCCCATCCTGTTATTCCAAGAAAACCCCTTCTTGTGGCCAATCCTTAAGACGTAACACAGTGCACAAATGAGAGCAGTGCAACCCAGGGTGGAGCACGGGTTTTAAAGGTTCAGAAGTGCCATCCATAACTTTCCCTAAGCTGTCTGTTCCCCTATCCTTGTTGTTTGTTACCTTCCCAATTCTCCTCCTTGCAAAACCTGTAGTTGCTGCCTCCTCCTCCTCCTCCTCCCTCTCCCCCCTCCAGCAGTTTCTTCTTGTGCAGTGCAACACCCATAAAACACAGAGACAACCGAGGGCATGGCAGGCAGAGAGGCTCATGGCGGTACAGAGCTCACACGCCCACAAGGAACAAGTGGACTAATTGAAACCAACGCATTTGCTCGCTAGTCGCTTCCCAGATTGCATGGAGGAGTCACCTTGTTCCCATTGGAGGGTCCTCAAAGAAGCTCAGATTTCTCTTGACATCTTTGAACCTCTCCCAGGTCTTGAATGTTCCTGGAATTGTCAGCCAGTATTCATGTCTTTTATCTTTTTATTTATTTGTTTGTTTGTTACCTCTTTACCCTGCCTCGTCTTTCATGGTGCACGGCTTTCTTAACACATACACACCCATGATCCTCACAGCAGCAAAGCTGTGTGAGATAGTCCAAGATGAGAGTGGATGCCTGGGCCAAGGTCAGCCAGAATATCAGATCACTAAATTTCCTAGAATCAAAGAACGAAATGTTACATTAAAATATGAAAGTTAGTCTTTAAGGTACCACATGTTTTTTGTCTTTTGTTTTTCTTTGATTTTGCCTGAAATTCTAGAACTAAAGGACTCCTTGGACAAACTGCCATGTGCAGCACTGCATGTTTTTACAATCAAGCACTCAATGTCAGAAAATAAAAGCATCTTCCATAATCCTGATTTAAAAAAAATACAGAGTGGCATATTAACACATGGGATCTATCATGCTTTTGTTAATATA
>JAWVWN010003776.1:0-41782 GCA_037367305.1 Phrynocephalus vlangalii
GTCCACGCTCTCTGCTTTTGGCGGTGAGTCCGGGGTGTCCTTAGGCAAGCTGGAGGAAAACCCATTCTTGCTTGAAGACGCCATCTTTCTCCACATAAACGGGACGGCGGGGACCATGGGCCAGTCGGTTTCAGGAAAAGCGGAAAAGGCGGCGGCGGGCACCGCAGAACACTCCCCTCTTCTTATAAAGGCCTCTCAGGCATGCGCACACGCAGCAAGACAGGCCCAGGCAACACATAGCCAGCGGCAGCGCCCTAGGGGCAGGCATGTCCGGGCATGTCTGCGGGGTGGGGTAGGGGGACCCCGTGACGTGTCGGGGGGAGGGGGCAAGGCTCCCCATCCGGGTCAGGCGGAAGAGGACGTCACTTCCAGGTCAAAGGGCCCAGGAAGGTTCCGGTTCCGGGTAAGGGGGCGGGGCGGAAGGTAGGGACTTCCGGTAAGGGGGAGGGACTTCCGGTAAGGGGCGGGACTTCCGGTAAGGGGGCGGGACTTCCGGTGTTTGATGGTTTTATTGCCCCTTTGACAGGAGCACCCCTTTCCCTACTACTGACGTCAGTCCATTCTTTCAGATTCATTTTCTAAAGATCATGGAAACAAAGCTGCAGATAGTGCAGCCTATGTAGTAGCTTCCAGTATTAACCTCAAAGCAATGTGAAAAGCGCATGTTAAAAAAATTCTTGTTCAAAAATGAGCCATAGAACAATTTCAGGTGATTCTAAAATGAGTAATATGTATTTAACAGAAATAATGCAATAGACTGAAAGTGCAGATTAATTTCCCTGTAGGATGCAAGTTGTACCAACTATGGCTGGAATCCAGTAACAAATTATGACTAGAGTAAGCCCATTGAATCAATGAAACCTATATCGGTGTTGTTTTACCAGATCCCCTTAAATTTAATTGGCCTATTCTAATAGTGACTTACTACTGGATTTCAGCCAGTACTTTTAAAATTTGTGGCTTTGCAAAGGTGTATATGCAAACATCTCAAGATCTATTTACTGTGAGTTGGTATGTGTTGCCAAATACTGATTCAGGTATGAACGAAGTGAGCGAATGTCTTGTTAAGAGGAAAGCAAATATTTTAAAACCAGTCATACAGGAAATAGCATGACACAATATATTTATTGGTCCTTCACACGCTACAAAACTCACAATACAGTTCTAGAACTGACAATACAGTTCTAAAATGGCAGTAGGTAGCACTGAACTTAATGATCTCACTGCAGAACAGACAAGCCCCAGATCACACTACAATAAATGCAGATTGCCCAGCTATTCTTGCCATTGGTTTAGTATCCTCAGTCTCCTGGAGGCTGGCACATTGGCCATCAGTATTTGTTAATCAACCACTCAAATGTGATTTTTTTAAAAAAATGCCAGATTGGGCGCTAAAACAGAAGTTCAAATAACTTACTTTGCATAAAAACTTCATTTCTTAACAGTCCGATCCTAAGTATATACTGTATGTACAGATGTAAGTCCCACTATGTTCTATGGAATGTATTTCCTAGAAAGGGTGTGTATAGAATTGCAGTCTAAGTTAAAAAGAAATAACTTGTATAACAGCTTAAAAAGTTACTTTTGGGGACTATAAGTCAGAGAGTCATACAACCAGTGGATGTCACTGTGAGGTGTAGTCCAAAACAGTGAGGTTTCTAGGCAATGCCATATAATTAGAAACAGGCACGCTCAACAAAAGTGATCATCATCATCATCATCATCATCATCATCATCATCATCATCATCATCATCATCATCATCACCATCATCATCATCATCATCATCATCATCTTAGAACTGCAGTGCTGGAAGGGAACCTATGGATCATTGAGTCCAGCCCCTGTCAAGGAGGCATAGTGGGGAATCGAACTCTCAACCAGATGCTGAACCCACTGAGCCATCCAGGAGTTAGGGCCAATAGCAGAACATGGGCAAAAGCAACGTCCTGCTGGGATGTGCAGCTTGATGGAATACTGTAAGTCTCTTGTAACTATAATGCTTCATGTGACTTTTGTTGTATTATAAAATAGGTTGTTTTTAAATTCAGCATTCCAGTTTTCTTTTTCCCACCCGAAGCTCTTCTGTTTTCCTCCTGCCCCATAAAAAATTAAACTCAGCACGTAATCCACTAGGTGGCAACCTTCCAGCAAATTTGCATTCATCACATGCCAGCCAGCTAAATCATCCAAAATAACAATTAAGTCTCATATGCTAATGTGGTACAGCAGATATTGTGATGGACTAGGACTTTGGGTTTGAATAGCTACTTGGCAACGGAAACTGAATCAGGGGCAGAGAGGAGGTGGCAGTCGTAAAACCATTCTTCAAATATCCCAATTACCTTGTAGATTCTATTATAGTCAATATAAGTTGGATGTGCCTTGATGACTTCACACAGCATATGCACACTACAGGCTATGCATCAGTATGGCTGGCACTGTTTGGACATCCTTATTTAGCTTTTATATGCTTTCTTTTACATTTTTCACAGTAAAAGAAAAATAAAATCACACATTTAGAACACGCTACAAAAATCAATTAAAGTTAAAGAAAATCATAACCACATTTCTCAACCCTGTGCCACCATTGCCCATCGGGACTAGATGTTCTTTATCCTTGCCTTTCATACCACCCCATTTCTCTCCAGTAACACATTGATTCCTTTCCCAGTATATACCTTTTCCCTTTATGAAACGCATATACAGTACTAAAACTGCATTCTGTGTTTCTTGAAAATTGTTACTTTTTGATACTCTTCTGGTTTTCATTTTACAAGTCCATTTGTCATTAATCACCATATTCTACATTCTCTATTATCTATCTAATTTGGTGATTACCTTTTCTATTCTTGGCAAATATTAACCTTGCCACTGTCACCATTACAACAACTAATTCCTTTTCTTCTCTCTTGTTTGGTTATTGCTAGCCACTTTCAACAAAGCAATCATTTCCCAAGTTTCCGTAAAGATCATTATCCATTCCTTCTTCCTTGTTTCACACAACCACAGTTATGTGCCTTCAAGGTGGAACCAAACCTAATAGGATTTTCAAGGTATATGAGATACTGAAGGAGTGACTTTACCAGGGAGCTTCCACGGCAGATCCCAGTCCATCACTCTGCCCAAGCGATTCCAACTACAGCTGCCAGGAACCCCAGCTAGCGCAAGGTTGAGAACCACTAACCCATCCAGTATGCCCCTCAGAATATCCCACACCACACTAGTTTCGCTAGTTAGGCTTTAGTATTTGCCACAGCTTTCCTTTTCTGGACGTAAGATTGGGAAAAGGTCCTGCAGAATTATTCCACAGATCTAATTATCTCACTCTCCAGGCTCAGTGTTTTCTTTCTGTCATCCTCCCAGGAACAGTACTTTGCCTTTTGGTGAATAATGCATAGCCACTTAAATGTCTTAAGTGGCATGTCCTTAATTCATGACAACAAAATCTGAAATCTGGGGCTGTCATGTTGACAGCATCCTATTCCCTGAGGCCTAGAGGCTGTTCAGATGGCACAGCGAGTGGACCCAGGAATGTACATCAGTAGGGCATAGAGATGGGCACGAAACAAAAAATGGTGTTTCGGTTTGTCGTTTGTCGTTGAGAGGTCTGTTTCGGTTCGTTTCCGTTTGTCAGGAATTTTTTGAAAAATTTCGTTACTGTTTTTTGTTTTTTCGTTTGTCATTTCTACCCACTTTTTGCGCGATTTTTAAAAGCATTTCCGTGCGCAGGCATCCCCCAACGCTCCAGACCAGAGGGAAAACACTTAAAAATGGATGCTGGCAGAGACACAGTATAGACTAGGTATGCAGGGAGGCTGCAAAGGCAGTGGCGGGTGTTGCCCAGGGTGCAAGGTAGCCGCAGAGAGACTGCACTGCGGGGCAGGGGAGGGTACTCACCAAGAGGTACGCAGCATGCACACACACAGGGAGGCTGCAGGACTGAAGCTAGAGTCGCAGAGACAACAATCCCACCCTAACTCCCACCAGAGACTGCAAGGAGGACGGGGGCTGCCAGACAGTTTTATGCCCTCTGTGGCTGCCAGACCTGCCCGCCCAGTCTGCAACCTGGGCATGCTATTGGTTGAACATGATCCCACATCACATGGCTTGCCTTCATTTTGTGGCTGGTGGCGACATCCATTTTAAAGGGAAAAGAAAAATACATTGCGATGGGAGAAGACAAAAACAAACGTTTTAAGGACCCTCAACCCCCCTGGTAGGTATTATCAGACAATATAAATAATTATCGCTGCGTTTTTATGGATGTCCAGGGTGTTTTTTAACATTTAAAACAGCTCATTTCATTGCGTGTCGCCATTAACGGAAACGAAACGTAACGACCACAATTTTTGTGGTTCTGTTAGTTTCGTTTCATTTTCATCACAATTTTCGTTAGTCGTTTTGTTATGTAACAGAAACGACAAATGGTAACGGAAATGAAAAAATGTTCGTTCCATGCCCATCTCTAGTAGTGCAAACAACCAAGCTAGCAGGGACTGGATGATTAATTTACAAACTAGGGCAGGAATTCTGTTACCAAAAGCCACTCTACAGCATGCAATAAAAAAAAGAGACAAGTGTGCTTCTTTGGATGCATGTACAATTAATTCATGGCAATGGATTACAAAATCTGGGATTCTGGAGGAAAGCAAGGCAGTAGTGGTGTGTAGACTTCATGTTGTTCGGACATCGTCTGCAAACATGAGAGCTCCCACAGCTGTACTTGCATTTAAGATTCTTAAACACCCGTCTTACAATGTATATACCTTGGAACAGGCATCAGCTCACATGCATGCATGCATGAGAGAGAGAGAGAGAGAGAACATTCTGCCCTTAACACTGAACATTTCTGTCTTTAAAATGATGTGACACTGACAGCATTTCAGAGTCAGATAATGTTCTCAGCTTTAAATAACAACAGAGGAGCTATAAAATGAATACAGTGCAGGAGGCAAAGTTGTTTCTGGAAAAATTGGATTTGCAAAGACAAGACCCACAGAAGGAAGGTTCCAGTGTGGACTTTTCAATTTCTGAAATATAATGCATTTCAAGTGCCTGTTGTGGAATATTGATGGAATTAATTTACCCCCAAAGAAGGAAGATTTTTCAATATTTGAAAAAACAGAACCAGGACATTACTTTACAAGAGTACCATATCAGGGAGATAGATGGGAAATATTTAATTCAAAACAGATTGGGTCAAGAATTTATTTCGGCCAGTGATGAAAAAAGAAATGGCATTGTGCTATACATTAAAGATCAATTAAACCCAAAATTAATAATTTCAGATGAACAAGGGAGATTTGTTGGGGTAGAGGTTGAATTTAATGGAGTTAAAACATTGCTTCTCAAGATATATGTACCCAATGAAGAGAAAGGGACTTAGTTTAAATATTTGCTGGATAAATGGTTGGGTCTACCATATAACAGTCAGTGCCTAGCTGGCAATTTGAATGGTGTGGTGAGACCCACAGTAGACAGTCAGAAAAAGGGAATAAAGACACCCAAGGGAAGCTAACAAAAACATGTTTTGACTTAACTGATGCTATAGGATTGGTAGATACCTAGAGACAAAAAAAAGGAACTCCAGAAAATATACCTACTTTTCAGACAGACACAAGTCCTTTTCCAGATTAGCTATGTTCTGGGTTTCTGGAGACTTAGCAACAAAATCTACAAAGGCAGAGATATTGCCAAAATCCTTCTCCGACCACAACCCAGTATCAGTGATTCTAAAAAGGAAATCACATGAGTTTAGGTGGAGGCTAAATGGGTGGCACTATTACAAAATGAAAGTACTGTGAAAGAAAGTAAAAAGAAACTAAGTATTTAATTTTAGCTTCTTAGCCATTTCTGAAACAGTCAACATTGAGAGTTGTAACATTTTTAATTGGTTAATATTTTTTATCCTCGCCTGAATTCTTTACCTCCTCTTTATTTGATTTTCCAATCTAATCGATATGTCTTTTGTAGTCTCTTTTTTAACATATTGACCCAGCCCTGATAAGTTCTCCTCTGATGAATGTCTTTGCTGCATCCCAAACAAACCTTGTGTCTGTTTATTTCCTGCATCCCCAACTAACCTTGTGTCTGTATCTATACTCAGACACAAGGTTAGTTGGGGATGCAGGAAATAAACAGACACAAGGTTTGTTTGGGATGCAGCAAAGACATTCATCAGAGGAGAACTTATCAGGGCTGGGTCAATATGTTAAAAAAGAGACTACAAAAGACATATCGATTAGATTGGAAAATCAAATAAAGAGGAGGTAAAGAATTCAGGCGAGGATAAAAAAATTAACCAATTAAAAATGTTACAACTCTCAATGTTGACTGTTTCAGAAATGGCTAAGAAGCTAAAATTAAATAAATAAATATAAGTTAAATAAATAAAGTTAAATAAATAAATAAACTATGTTAAACAGAGACATTTTGAGCATGCTAATAAACCGGCTAGAAAAGAGAGGGAAAAGAGATGGAATTTAAAATTATTAGTTCAAGAGCAAATAAATAGTCCTGATAAAAGGACTATTCAAAAATCAATACATAATTACTACTCACTTCTTTACAAGTTTCAGAGGGTAGCTGTGCTAGTCTTTTCAAGAATTTCAGGCAAAAATCAAAGAAAAATAAAACAAAAGACACAAACATGTTGCACCTTAAAGACTAACTTTCATATTTTATTGTAACATTTTGTGAACTACATATCCACTTCTTCAGACATATACTTCTTCATACTGCTATACTTCTTTACAAGAATCAGGCCACACCCCCAGGGGAAATAGATGAGTATATCAGGAGACAAGAGCTACCTAGGCTCACTGATGAGCAAAGGTTCATATTGAATGGACCAATTACTGTAAGAGAAGTTGGAGAAACAATTAAGATGGCTAAAACGGGTAAAGATCCTGGCTCAGATGGCCTCCCAGCTATCTATTATAACAGGGCTATCCAAATTTGAACAACCGGCAGCCTACCTGATGCTTCAGAGCGTCCACTGTGGTCGACTCTTGGAGCGTGCACGGGATGTCTTGCTTTCCACACCCAAGCTCGTTGCACACCAAATTCAAAAGGGCCAAGGGAAGGCTTGGCCCTTTTGAATTTGGGGGCCACGTGAGCACCCTCCGGCATTGCACCTGCCCCTCCCCCCCTAGGTTCCCGGCGGCAGCGGCGATGCACGCGCACCCATAGCTGTCATGTTTTCCTGGGCACTGGCCAGGATGGCCAAAGTTTTGAAATGCGCAAGCGCGCTTGCGCCTAACCCCACAAATGTCCTTGGGCCGCTCCAGCAGCCCCTCCCTCACCCATTTTGGCTCCCCACCAGGGGAAGTGGAGGACCGAAGACGCTGGGAGGGGGGAAAGGGAGTGTGGCACCTCCCTCCACCTGCATTACCTCTGCATGGGCCAGCAGTCCTGGGGGCGGGGCTCGGTGGCAGGCAGGTGAGCGCTGCGAGGCTGAACCCAAGGCAGGGCAGCCCAGCTTCTGGACTGCCACTTTGCCACCCGCCCGCTCACGTCCAAGGGGTGGAGAGTGCAAGGTGCCTGCTGCCACCGCCACCTGCCTTCCTCCTCAAACTCCTGGCCCTCCTCCTCCTCAGCTCAGCACTACCACAGCCGGGGATTACTGGCTGGCAAGAAGGGTGTGTGGGTGGGTGGGGAGAAGGCATGCTAGAATGCCTCATTTTTTCCTGCAACTCTCTGGAAGCCAGGCAGTCCCTGCAGAGTTGCCTGCGCTCCCGGGCGCTCTCCCGGCTTCTGCACGTGCTTTAGCCAGCCAGCGAGAGAAAGAAAACGACCCTGGGGACCGCCCCTTCCTCTTGTCCCGTCCTGGCGACTCCCGGGGCAGCGGGGAAGGGGGGGGAGAGAAACCCAGCCGTGCATTGTGTCGCATTCTCCTCCTTCGGCAATCGGCCTGAGGAAGTCACCACCTCAGCTGGGCCTGATCCTTAGTGCGTGTCTTGGCAGGTGGGGGGGGGAATGGACGTGGACAGACCCTTGCTACCCTTGGGCGGGTCGTGCTCGGGTGTCTCTGCGGTTTCTACTCCCCTCCCCACACTGCTCACATACATTGCCCCTCCCACCACTTTGAACCGCAGCCACACTACCACCTCCCCGCCCCACCCCTCCACCTCCAAGGCCCATGGTGTGCGCTGCTGGTGGCGTCAGCAGAGTCCCCCCCCCCCGCTGTGTGCATGCTCTTCCCGCCTCCGTTTCGCCCCCCCACCCACCAAGGTCCCCTGTGCTGGAGGCGGAGGCAGCGGAGCCTGAGCCACCCACCCACAAAGTCCTCTGAGGAAAAAAAAATCCCCCTGAAAAAATGGGGTCAGAGGTGGGTGGGGACCTGGTGGGTGACCTCTGAGGCCCCCACGGTCGACCGGTTGACCGCGGTCGACTGGTTGGACAGCCCTGTATTATAAGATGTTTGAAGAGGAATTGCTAATACTGTACCATTGCAAATAACATTGAATTCAATCTCAAAAGAGGAAAATGCCAGAATCTTGGAAGGAGGCAAATATAACACTAATTCCAAAGGATGGTAAGGACCCAAATTTAATTGAAAACTTTTGGCCAATCTCCCTATTAAATAGTGACTACAAAATATTTGCAAATATTCTGGCACAAAGATTGAAACTGGTACTTTAGAAAGTTATCCATGAAGACCAATGTGGTTTCTTACCCAAAAGACAATTAAAAGACAATGTTAGGAGTGTGCTGAACATTACTGAGTATTTTGAGAAGCATAATGAGAAACAGCTAGCCATGATTTTCTTAGATGCTGAGAAGGCCTTTGATAATGTGAACTGGCTTTTCCTGATAGACTTTACAAGAAATGAGGTTTGGAGAGAATTTTTTAAAATGGGTAAGCTTCATATACAATTCTCAAAAAGAACAAATTATAGTTGATCATGAATTTACTAAACCATGTAATATTCAAAAGGGGGCAAGGCAAGGCTACCCACTTTCACTTCTAGTGTTTATTTTAGTACTGGAGATATTAAATAGAAATATAAGAAAAGATAAACAAACTGGAGGTATCTGCATTAAGAAAGAAACATATAAATTAAGATCATTTGCAGATGATTAATTCTGACATTGGAGGATCCTTTAAAAGTATAGAGGAGTTAAGGCCCATAATAAAAGATTTTGGGTCCCTAGCAGGTTTCAAAATAAACAAAGAAAAAACTAAAATGTTAGTAAAGTATATGCAAGCAGAAGATCAATTATACAGTTAAACCAGAAAACAGGATTTAAAATAGAAAAAAGTGAAATACTTAGGGATCACTCTAACCAATAAAAACTGCATGAATGAAATAAAAACGGATCTAAAAAGTGGGGAAACATACAACTGTTTTTATTGGGTAGAATTTCTGTTATAAATATGAACATTCTTCCAAGAATACTTTTTTGTTCCAGACAAATCCAGTATTAAGAAGATAAACACTTTTTAAACAGTGGCAAAAAGACACAGCTAATTTTATATGGCAAAGAAAGAGATCATGGATTAAATGTTTGGTGGATGCTAAAGGAAGAGAAGGATTAGGACTTCCAAATTTATAATTGTATTATGCAGCTAGTTTAATCTGGCTCAAGGACTGGATAATGTTGGGGAACAAAAGATTGTCGAATCATGGAGAACAGGATATGAGATTTGGATGGCCTGGGTAACATTGGTACAATAAAATGAAAGTAAACAGAGACTTTAATAATCATTATATTTATATTATTTATTTTATTTATTTTGAATATTTTTTCCCCACCCTTCTTGGAAAAGGACCCAAGGTGGCTTACAATAATGAGGGGCAACATACAGCCAGGAACATTTAAGACAGGCGTGACCAATCTTTGGCCCTCCAGATGTTTTGGACCACAACTCCCACAGTCCTTTGCCATTAGTAATCTAAGCTTAGAATTCTGGGAGTTGTGGTCCAAAACATCAGGAGGGCCGAAGTTTGGACATGCCTGATTTAAGACATACTCAAGTTAAGAACAGGGAATAAAAACAGGCATTTTAGAACATTAAAAGGTAACAGTAGAGCTACAAAGAGCATGCAAAAAGAAAAGAAAAATCCATTATGAGCGGTAGAAAGTTTTTTTTTATTTTTTTTATTTTTTATTAACAACCGTACTGTAACACAATATAGTACATTATTTTCCTTATAATTTCTGCTAGTAACATGGAAAACACTGGTGTTCTTATGAAATCAGTCAATGCAATCATGTATGGTAATCCATATAAAGTTACAAACAGCAGTAGGAAGTCCCTCATTTACTCAATGAGATTCTGAATATTAATATGCATGTAAAACCTGAACTGTTTCTCCTAAGTTTAACAAACAACCAGATAGAAAAAGAATAAAGTGTTTCTTATTAGATACTGTATTTCACTAGAGATGGGCACGAAACAAGCAATTTTTTGTTTTCGTTTTCATTTTTTCATTTCGTTACGTAACGAAACAAAAAACGAATTTTGTCTCCAAAATGAAACGAAACGAAACAACAGAAATTTTGTCATGCGTTTCGTTTTCGTTGCGGCAAATACATTGAACTGCAATGAATGCTAACGAAACAGCAATTTTTCATTTTTGTTTTCATTTTTTCGTTTCATTACGTAATGAAACGAAAATGAATTTTTTTGCAAAAAATTATGAAAAATGGAAACGAACCGAAACGAACCCCCTAAACGACAAACAACAAACAAAACACCATTTTTTTGAGTCGTGCCCATCTCTATATTTCACAACAGCTGCCAGACTCCTATATGTTTAATATTGGAAGACAGACAAAGTACCCTCAGTAGAAGAAAGATTACTTAAGGTTTTGGAACTGGTTAAAATGGCAAAATTGTCAGCATTAATTGAGGATAGATCAATGACCAAATATAGAAATGTTTGGAAACCTCTACTAGACTTTGTGTTAAAAAAAGGAAAAAGATAACTTGATTTGCAGCTTTGATCTCTAAAACTTATCCAAAAGGATATTTCAGAATTTGGACTAAGGTGGATGATCAAGATTCCAATTTGAAATTACTCTTTATGGACTATCAAAGCAAACTTGGTCAATTATTGTAATGATATGTTAGGGAGCAGATGATGGAAACCTTCAAAGTACCTTTCTGTTAAAAATCGTATTTATCCAATTTGCTCTCAGTCGAACCCTTTGCCCAACTAAAGGCATCCCCTGTATATAAGAAACTAATTAAAATGTTCAAGTACTAGCTACTTTGCCACATGTTTAAGATTTAAGAATTCATTGTAGTATGTGCCTTGAACTGAGTCTCCGGGAAGTGCTTGGGAATAAATTTGCATAGTAGGCAATCTGTCCAGATCAGAATCAATCATCTGTGAGTAACACACAATTCACACACATATGTGACACCATGATAGAATTAATCCCATATTCCCTTGTAAACAAACAAAACAAAACAAAGAAACACCACAACAATCTGGAAGTACATACATTGCTCAATGTGTGAATGAAATTCCTTCAGATGGTCTGGTTTTATTTTTAGTCACCGGGCCTTTAGCTCAGCTACCTGATCTTTAGATCAAATAGGAACAAACAAAGCTTTTGAAATTCCAGAATCCTAGCCAGCTAAACTGCCTGGGGAGTTTTGAAACCGTGCTGCAAAAAACAAACAAACAAACAAAACCCTCACCTTTTCAAGTCCCATCTATGGACATGCTTGGCATGATTGCATTCATATTTTACATTCATACAAACATTGCCAAATATTCTGGAATAGAACAGATAATAAAGATGTACAGTGTCAAATCGCTTTATTTTCCAGCAATGAGAAATACATTTTCAGTACAAAAATAGATCAGGTGATACCTATAGGCTACTAGAAAAATAACAAATAGTTGCTAATATTTTGAGGGCAAAACCCCTCTTCTTCAGAGCTGTGCCAAAAAATTAAAACATGGCAAAAATTGGAGTTGCCATGAGTTATTTCTTCAATGTAAAGTCCTTGGCAAAATGGAAAATATGGTGTTCTGAGACTGTGTCTGAAGTAAAGGGTTGTGTTTTTATTGTCCCAGTCCTTCAAACGATGTGTCATGGCTCATGTACACACCTTTATACTCCCTCTCCATTTTCAGTACATACTGTTAAATGAATTAGTAATTGGGAAAGCAAACCCAGTTAAAATAGGACCTAATGTTACAATATGTTGACCCAATCCCAAAATCTAATTTTCATTTTACTTCATTAGATCATATACCAAATACCCAGATTAATCTTATTTGTCCCACAAGATTCCCAGAATCAGTTTCTGTCATTTCCAGAACTCCTCAGGTCACTATAAATAAAACCAGACCTACTGAAGTATGTTTATACACATTTTAAACAATACATGTGTTCCTGAGTTTGCTTTGCAAGCATAGATAGGATTAATTCTATCATTTGTGGTGCTTCATATGTATGAACTCATTGGCAAAAATGTGTTGCTTGTCATACTAAATCACACTAGAGAAAGCCCATAGACTCAGGATTTGCTACATCAGTTCCTCCAGATGGGCCCAATCCTCTTCTGCAATACAGAGTTTGATTCCACAGTTGCGTTCTAGAGATGGGGACAAAACAAAAATATAGCATTTTGCTTCTTTATTTGTTTTGTTTTGTATCATTACTAGTGCATTTTAAAAGAATTTTCAGAACAAAATGAAATGAAACAATTTGTTAATATCTCCCCTGGGTCCTAGAGGCACCAAAATTGTAGGGTAGCTTTTTTGGACTCTTGCTTGTAACCCCCCCCCCCCAAATTGGAGAGGTTTTGGGTTCAGGGGGCTGAGATGTTAAACTCCAAAGGGGGTCCCCTAGGAGAAAATCATTTCTAATTGTGTTGGGAAGCTGCTAATAGCCCCCTGTGGGGGGAGTTTCCTCAGTCTAATGGTTCCTTTATTTATTAGAAATCTTTTTCTCCTGGGGGACCCCATTTGGAGTTTACTAACGCAGCCTCCTGAACCTCAAACCTCTCCAAATCGGGGGGGGGGGAGTCTTACAGGGAAGAGTCCAAAGAAGCTACCCTGTGAGTTCCATGCTGATACCTGCCTATGATCTCCATTTTTGAGTACAAGGTTTGGGGTTCAGGGGGCAGAGTTATTAAACTCCAAAGGGGGTACATAAAATATGTACTTGAAAATAGTGATTGCAAGCATGTAACAGCATGGAAATTGCAGGATACCTTCTTTGGACTCTTCCCTGTGAGCCCTCAACATCTGGTTCAGGGTGTTGAGTTATTCAACTGTAAAGAGGGTCCCCCAGCGAGTTGCAAAACTGCTGTGCAGCGCATGCTGGCAATATAGGGGTTAAGCAAGGGAAAGTAATAAAATGACCTATTGCCAGCGCGGCCCATGCACAACACTTTTCCAATTACTGCTGGGGGGAGACCCTCTTTGCATTTGAAAAACTCAGCCCCCTAAAGCCCAAATTTCTCCAAATTTGGGGGGCTTATAGGGAAGAGCTTGAGGAAGCGCTCCTGTTTCATTTCCTGAACCAAAAAAGGTGGTTCATTTCTTTTCATCATGAAGTGGTTTCTATTGTTTCATTTCATAATGAAACAATTTGCTATGTAACAAAACATGAAAGAACACTTCATTTTTCATTTGGTGCCCATCCCTATCCCTACTGAATCCTGGGATCTGTGGTATGGTGAGTTCCTTAGATTTCTTTGCCAAAATGTAGGCTAGGCAATATCATTCTCTCACAAATAATTCTCAGTATCAAAGTTGTGGATTGACACAGCTCTTAGTTTGTCATTGGAGTTGCAGGAGATGTAGGAACATGATTGAAATAGTAAAACCAATGAATAGAAATGGTCAGTTTCCTTTACAAAATTTCCATATAAAGGGATCGCATATACACAGCTATGGGGACTTCATTGAAAATACTCTAAAAACGATATTTGATCTTTCATATAGCAATTCTGCCATGTCCCTTTGTGTTGGAGAGGTTGTAAACATAAGCAATTGTTTCAACACCTCTGGCGATATTTTTTAAAATTGGACCGATCTTAGGAAGAAGTATTTAATAAAATAAATAAAATCACACATCAGATGATTCCTAAATCCCTGGAATTTACACTTCTTACCTTTTTCTTAGGGGAGAATGAGTCCTCTTTACATAAGTCCCTTTGTAGGCCATCTTCTAGTAGCTGCAAGACAGACTAACTTAAGGATGGAGAACCTCTTCAGGGAGTATCAGTAACAGCAAAGTACTCTAGTATGATAGGGAGCATTGAAAGAAAATAATAATCTCCAGACTACATATTACTAATGGGACAAAACATTTTGATTCTTTCACAATTGACTGGCATACTTTTACTGTTCATATGAATGGGATGGGTAATAAGGGACTCCCCACTGCGTACAGGATTTATTATTATTCATAATATAATTGGGTAATGATTATAATTTCCCCAGGTATTCCCCATGGGGAATGGGATAGGGAATGTGGGAGGGAAGAAAGGTACAGAAATATATGAATGTATGGATGAAAATATTTATTAAATGATTAAACATTATTTTTAATTTAAAAAAAAATCCAAGAATTCTGTAGGATAGAACAAGGGGAGTTAAACCAAACTGCTGGAACTGTGTAGTGTAGATATGCCCTTAGTAGAGATGGGCACGAAACGCGAAAATGGCATTTCATTTCATTATTCGTTGCCCCGGCCCCTGATTCATTTCATTTAATATGAAATGATTTTTTTTAAAAAAAATCATTTCGTATTTCGTTTGTTTCATTTTTCTTTTTAAACTTCTTGTTTCATTTTTTCTGACTGGGTGCGGCCAAGGGACACGTTTATTTTTTGGGGAGTATTATTTTAAATAGTCCCCGTTGTGGGGCTTTTTTTTCTTTTTTCTTTTTACAGCTGAGAAGCTCTGGCTTGGGGCCAGCGCTTCCCAGCTGAGAGGCGCTAGTGCCTCTGTTGTTTTTTTATTTCTCCCCTGGCCTGGCCCAGAAGGAAAAGGTACATCAGAACGAAAAATGAAGCATTTCGTTTTTCTTTGATGAGTCCCTTCATTATTCGTTTCGTTCCCTAACAAAACAAATAATGAATAACAAAACAAGTAAAAAATTCATTTTGTGCCCATCTCTAGCCCTTAGGCATAGACCCATAGCAATATTGTACTCACTGAGATTTGAGGTATTTTTGTCAATGGATCAAATTCCATGAATTTTAGTAAGTCTGCTCTAAGTATTACAAAGAGCAATTTCAGATAAGGTTTGGTCATATCATTTGCTCTGCTCCCCACATTCTTCACATTATATCAACCTGCAGTTCATATTTCTATTGCTTCTTCCATCTTTTTCTTTACACAGAAGCATACTGGGGGGAAAGATGAAACTGTGCAAAACAGTGCCTTCTGATTATTCACATGAACAATTCTCATATGTATATACCCTAAATCTGGATTCTGTTGCAGGTTTTTTTTTTTTAGCAAGTTTGCATGCTGCCTGGAGAAAGTTACGGGGGAGTCCTTTCTGGGATGGAGTGATTGTCAATCTGTTCAGCACTAACCAGTTGTTTCTTCCTGACTCTGATTTCAAAGAGAACCCTGACTCTCCATTAAGAATTTGTTACTTCTCTGGAGTCTATTGAGGTCTATTGCTATTGCTATTTTTCTCCTAGTTATGTCTCAGGTGAGTTATTGAGACTCAAAGTGCCCGTTAATGAGAAAAGTGGTGAATTAATCTATGGAAGGTGTTCTTCTCCGTGAATCCCCACACTTCTGCTGCACAGGTAGAGGAATTTAACAAAAAAGCAAAAGCAAAAAGCACAACTCTGCAAGAGATTCCACCCGCAGTTCCTACTATGCTGCAATTCATAGGATAGTTCCTTGCAAACAAAGTCAGGGAGAGAAAATGAGGATAAGAAGCACTATTGTTATCAGTCCTAATCCCAAATGGGCTATTTGACCCAGAAATCTTCTCATGGGCACAGTCCTACACCTCTTGGTTTGTTTTTTCAAAGATGTAATGATGGTAAGAGCAACAGTGCTTCCCCATGACCTGCTCTTTGTGACTTTCTGCTGCTTTAGCCACAGTTTGCCTGGCTGAGCAAAAGGAGCTTTCCACAAGAGGCTGTTAAAAGAACAGAAACACCTTGAGGGCTGGTTTGACATTACAAGGTAGATTATTACCCTATGAGGTTCTTGCTGCCTGGAGCAAAACACTGTTTCCCTGTTTGCTTAACACATCTTCCATTGCTATGCAATTTATTTCTGTTCTCCTTGTTCTGTTCCCAAAGAACTCGTCCAACTCTCAGATTTCCTTGAGGAGACTTTCTGCGTCCTTCCACTAGTAGGATCAAGTCCCAGCTGGCCTTTCCCAGTAGTTTCTCTTGACTTCTCTCAGCCTCTGCTCCCCAGATAATGCAAGGAGCTTGTCAAAAAGAGCACTCCACATTAGACCTGTGGAGTCCAGGCACCAGGAATGGTTAGCATCAACTTAACTTCTCTTAACTCACATAGTTTATCAGCGCCGTTGTAGGATGAAACTTGACCTTATTGTAGAAGGAATGAATGGGATGGGAGGAGGATAGAAATGCAGTAGGACTCCCGTATCCACTGATTCATTAATGACTGATACAGTTATGGTTGGCAGAGGAAAAATTAAATAAATAATTCAGCAGCCACAAAGCAAGCTACTGTCACAAACAGCAGCTCTAAAGCAAAAAAAACAAAAACAAAAAAAACAAAAAACAAAAAAACAAAGCACCCCTCCCCCTCCCCTCCCCCTCTGGCGCTGGGCTCCCAATTGCAAAAAACAAACAAACAAAACCCATAAACAAAGGCACGTTTCGGATGTGAAAATAAGGGATCGTGGCCACAGTATCCCTGCCCCACCACCTATTAAGCATGTTCGATGCTTTGATGCCCCCAACATGGCAGTGCCCATGCAGCAACCCCATGCCATTCAGAGGATTTTTTAAAAGTTATAAAACCTGGGAGATTTATAAGAAAATATTATTACAGGATGGTGGCAGGAAAGATGCCTAAAAACGTGATTTCCCAGCTAATACGGGAGACTTGATAGGTATGCACCTTGCAGACATTGCAAGTCGCCAGCCTCGGGTCTTCCTTATTGCACAAGAAATGATCCCACAAGAAGCCCCAAGGCTTGTTCCCAGTACCAATCCCACTGCCATCCTCAGCAGCAGCGTAGCAAGGGTTTGGAGCACCTGGGGCAACGTTGCTTTTGCACCCCTCCAGCCCTCCCCAAACCCATCACATCCACCCAGCAAGGAGGGGGAATCCTGCAGATGTGGGGTGGGCGGGCCGGTGTTTGTGTTTGTGTGTGTGCACCTGGTAGTACACGTGCGCCTTACCTCTCCTGAGGTGGGCCCAGAGCAAGGTGAGGAAGAGGAGGAGGAGGAGGAGGGCGCTGCAGTCCCCCTAGATACATCCTTGACCGTCAGATCCTCCTCCTCCAGCTGCTGCTGCTGCTGATTTTCTGTGTCCAATCCTGAGACCAACACCTGGGACTCCTCTAGAAACCGGAGTGGTTCAGAATTTGGTCCACCAAGAGAATGCTGCTGCCTGACTTCCCCAGCCTCAGGCTCAGTGGCCTGGGTTGTGGCACTGCCTGATGGGCTTTTGCCTGCCTCACTGGTGGCCCTTCTGCTGCTACCTCCAGCAGAGAATAAAGTTATAATTTTAATAGAAGTTTTCTTTTTTTTTTACTTTTTATTTGTATAGTACACTAATGTACAAATACCTCCCCTAATAAAACCCTCCCAAAGAGAACAGAAAAGCAGTGCCTCTCTGAGCACACACACACACACACACACACACACACACACACACACACACACACACACACACACACACACACACAGTGCATACACGCACAGAGAAAAAGGCTCTCTTCTACACACACACAAACCACTCTCTCTTTGTCAACTCACACAACACACAAAGCAGCTTTGAGCACACAGGGACTGCAGAAGTGAAGCTAGCCAAACTGTAAGACACAGCAAGCTAGCAGCACTGCCAGAGCAGACTGTAACTCCCCTCTTCCCACAGATAAAAAAGAAAATGAGACCAGCCAGCCTCTTATATACCCTAGCCCTAGCAGGCAGTTAGAAACAACACCAACCCCCCAAATAGCACTCTAAAATGCTAGTTTAATAACTTGGCCCCTTGTATCCCAAACCTCTCCTAATTGGGGGTGCTTAAAGCAGAGAGCTTGAGGAAGCTCCTCTGCAATTTCCATGCTGCTAGACGCCTGGGATCAGTATTTTCAAATACTTTTAATTTACATTTATTTCCTGGGGCAGCCCTTTGGAGTTGAATGACGTGGCCCCCTGTACTCCAAAGCTCTCTAAATTGCAGGTGCTTCAAGGGAGGGCCTTCAGGAAGCTCCACTGTAATTTCCATGCTGCCGGCTTCCTGGAATCACTATTTTCAAGCACACAACATTGCAATTGGACATTTTTCTGGGGGCACCCCCTTTGAAGTTAAATAACCCAGCCCCCTAAACCTCATATCTCTCTAATTTTGGAGGACTTAAATGGTAAAGTCCAAGGAAGATACCCACCAAATTTGGTGTCTCTAGGACCCAGGGGGGCATTTTACAGAGAAATAAATCCGTTTGTTTTAAACAAAAACTGCTGGTTCATTTCGTTACTAATGAAACACTGCTTCCCCGTTTTGTTTTGTTACATAAAGATCCAAGAAATCAGCGATTCATTTTTCATTGGGTGCCCATCCCCATTAGCCTTTATTACATTTTCACATGAATGGCAGTGGGTGTACTCTTGCTGCTGTTCAGATCTCTTATCTGGAGCCTCGTGGCGCAGTGGTTAAATGCCTGTACTGCAGGCAAAACTGTGCTCATAACCTGGGGTTCAATCCCAGGTAGCTGGCTCATGGTTGACTCACCCTTCCATCCTTGTGAGTTTGGTAAAGTGAGTACCCAGCTTGCTGGGGGGGAGGGGCATGTGTAACCTGCATAATTTAATTGTAAACCTCCCAGAGAGTGCTTTGCTTTACAAGAGTGATGTGGGATGTGGTGTGGACAGCTATGGAGGGTGTGTTAATGGAATGAAATAGGGAAGGAAAGATCCATTTAGGACTAATCCTGTATAAGAGATTTTTCTCCTGCTAGGAAAGTCAGCTCAAGTGGCAGAGACTTAGGCCTCTGTAGCCAGAGATCTAAGGAGCAGAGTCCTACACTAAGATCAGTAAAGCAGTGGGTTGTCTGAAGTCAAATACCATGAACAACCCAAAGATCAAGCCAGGTCAGGAGTCCAAGAAGCATTGTCAAGCAGCCCAAAAGTCATACGCAGCAAGGCATCAACAGTATGATTCAGGATATTAGGCAGACAGATTTCCGAATATGAAGAATACCTGTCACCTTCAGAGCTTAATCCTGAACTCAGCTGTGTGGTCTTGACTAAGGATGGAACTCAGCTACCAGATTGGGCTTCACAATCTCCCTGGGAGGAAGAGCTTTCTCTTAAGGAAACCCCTGCTATTTAGGAAGTCTTTTCTCTTAAGGAACCTTTTCTTCTAGCTTTGCATTTCATCTGGACACTCCTAGCTGAGCTCATGCATTTCTCTTGCACAGAGAGGGGAGTCAGAATGCTCCCCCACCACAAGAGTCCAGGGTGAGCAGGATCCAGCACTTTCTTCCCCTTAATAGCTTTGTATGTGTATGTGAAGTTATAGTTCATAACAGAACAGATGTCCAAGGCATACTAACAATACAGGTTGACATTATACTTAATGTCTACTCAAATATAAGCCTGACTAAGTTTAGTGGGGTTTATTGTCATGTAAGGGGCTCCATAGTCACAAAAACATATATAATTGCTGGGAAATCTCTTCTATTTGAGGTGTAATACCACTAGCCTCTTGAACAGGAATGCAGGATACAGTATTTGTTACCTGGAATGAACTTCAGGTTATGATGAGTCTTGGGGAGCTGTGCCAACAATGGCATAGACAACAGCAAAACAATATGAGAAGGGCTGGGTGCCATTCTCTTTCATTTGGGCAGTTTCCTACTATACATGCAATGAATAGGTTCCACTACAACACCTTCTTTTCCTGTAAAATACAGCTGAGATTCATTGCACCAGCCTTCATGCATGCCAAGTGCAGTTTATTTCTGAGTAGGTACTTCAGTTTTAAATACTTGTAAACACCCTTTGATTTATGATCACAGAAGAGCATAAATAGCTTGCTCCCCACTGTTCTTAGCCTCTGCATCTATCTTTTAGAGATTTATTGCCACCTGTTGCCAGTAGTTACTATGGCTTGACAAAGCAGGAGGGGAAATTGGATCACAATGAGGGGAAACACTGGCTGATACGTCACGTCCATCTCATCGCTGTTCGCGGTCCCGCTGGAGAGTGGTACGAAGAAATCTTACCGCACTTCCATTGTGGGACAAGGGGAGTTCGTCCCGAGCACGCCCCCTGAACTGCAATCTAAGCGGGATGAAAGATTCCCCTCCCTGGCCTCAGGAATCTCCTCATCTCGCTTCTCGTTCCGATACGAGTGCCTGTGATGTAAGGCTTGTCACGCAACGTGCCATTCTCCATCTAGTGGTAGGAGTGCAAAGTGCCATTTGCCAGTACATTCCCTATGGAGTCAGCAATGCAGTGCAGAGAGATTAAAAGACAAATGCCTCAAACTTAGCTCTGTAATGCATTGAAGGCAAGGCTTCAGAAAACCGAAACATCGAAAAATGGAAGGTCGGGCCGAAAAAATAAACGGAGAACAAAGGCATGAAATTTCACATCTCATCATGGAACGAGGACGTGCAGAAACAGCCATGCCGGTATCATCAATCATGCCCATGTGTACACGGGAACAGGGACAGAACCGCAAGAAGACCACGTGACCGCGACCGACATCAACACGCAATGAACTTCCTCCTGGGATAAGAGTGGACATGAAGTAACCGTCACTGCTTACTTCCCCCACCAGTGACTTGCTTAGCCCGTAGGACCATTAATACCTTATTGAATGAAACTTCCTTGTGAGGACTTGAGTGACATGGAAATGGACCAGGTCAGTACTGATGGTTTGATGCAACCTTCTAGAAATAGGCCATGACAAAATGAGCCCTGACATGGGGTGCATATTATTGCAGGATTTCCTTTCTGATCCTACTGGATTAAAGTTGTTTACCGTGGTAAAGCAGATTCCAAAAGTTAATGTTAGCAGCTGCCTTTGTTTGCTTTTAACAGGCCTAGGCTTAGATTGGTGGGCCTTAATGGCTGACTGCTGAAAAGCTCCTTTCTCTTTATGGAGCCATGTCTTCAAAGCTATCAGGAAAATTTTCATTTATGCTTTTCATGCTTTGGTCAGAAGAGGGAAGAAAACAAAAATCCTTCCAAAAACATGCCATGCCAAAATAATGTATCTGTTGGAAGTGTGTGTAACCCTTGAACCCAGTTTATCCTTTAAATCAGCTGCACGTTGCACCAAATCATATTCTGTGGCAGGCAGAGATTGCAGCTATGTTGGCTTAGAAACAGCTGTTGCAGAGAGATTTAGCTTTACTTGGAAGTTAAACAGGGAAGGAGGTTACATTTCATACTGGGACAGCGATAGAAATACGCCAGCGCAAGGAAATGATCTGCCTTTCTGCACAAACACAATTTCTCTGGTTTTTCTTCTTGAATAAAAATGTTGGCATTTTTAGGTTTGAATATATGGCTCTGTGTGTATATACCACAAGGCAGACCAGGCACTGCTACCCACAGCACCTACAAAAGAATGCCAGGCATACGTTATATATTAGCACTGTGCTCCCAAAACAGTCGTTTTCAGAAGTGAGCTCTCCTGAAACCCATGGACTGCATTAAAAAAAAGCAGTTAAAATGCATTGCACTGTATTGATATTGCAAAAGTTGCCTTCTATTTTGATCCCACTGGACGATATTGGCACACCTTGCTGTCTAATGCCTTGTTTGAATAGGCCAAAAGGCGAACGGGAAAAGTCTGCTTAAAAATGCATCACAGACCAGAAAAAGAGCTGGAGACTGCCTTCAGGATGTCTGAACTAAAAGGAAATATTTTTAGTGGGTCCGTTTATCATTTAAAATATAAACAAATTAAATGGCATTGTTTTATGTTGTGTTGTATTTTGCACATTTATATTATTTCTTAAACTTAAAAATGTCCTTAATGCCATAATGTTTAGCATATTTTGTTCCTTGATATTAATTTGATTTGACTTTCATTCAGTCTGATGATGTTGACCGTTGTTCCTGTTTTTTGTTGTAAACTGCCCAGAGAAGGAAGGAAGGAAGGAAGGAAGGAAGGAAGGAAGGAAGGAAGAAAGAAAGAAAGAAAGAAAGAAAGAAAGAAAGAAAGAAAGAAAGAAAGAAAGAAAGAAAGAAAGAAAGAAAAATGGTCATTTTTCAAGCCAAGTGGCTGCAAACATACAGTCGCTTTCAGCCTACATTGCATTGATTAATCTTTACAGAAAGAGCCTTTGAGCCATTGCTGTAATTTTCACAATGGAGCCAGATAGGAAAAGGCTGGCTGAATTCCAGGCTGAATTTTGGACTCCAGCTCTAAAAGGGGACGGCCGGCTGCTTCTGTACTCCAGGAGCTGCAACTTTCTGAATTTCCCCCACATTCTATACTTATATATTTATTTCATAGGACTTGGGATCTTCTGGTACTCCAAAGGCAGGATATTATTGTGGAAAAATAACTATTAGCTTCTACATGTAGCTTTGTCATAATCCAAATTATTGATCCAGAGCAGATACAGTTGCAAGAAAAAGTCTTTTGAAATGTCATGATGTTCTGCATTAATGTGTCATACAATGTGATCTGATCTTCCTCTAAGAAAGCCTATTGACAAATATAAGGTGCCTAAAATAATATCACAAACAATTCTGATCTTTCATTTATGTCTTTATTGAACACACTCATTCAACATTCAAAGTGCTATCTGTTCCTACCTGTATCTATTTTAATGTTGTGAGCTGCCTTGAGTCCTGGTCTTGGCAAGCAGGTGAAGTCTATGCAGAATAAATAAATACAGACTTGGGTTCTGTCATCATCCAGATTTGCTTTATTGGTTCAACTTGAAGTTGCAGTTTCCCAAAATAGATGCCCTAATCACATCCAATCTCACCTGATTTCGGAAGCTAAGCAGGGTTGGCCCTGGCTACTACTTGGATGGGAAACCACCAGGGAATACAGGTGCTGTAGGTGCCTGGAGTAGGAACTGGCAAACCATTCCAGTATTCCTGCCAAGAAAACTCCATGGACATGGAGTCATGAAGAGTCAGTCACGACTGTAACAATGCAACACACACACACAAAATAGAATTAATGTGTCAGTGATACCATTCTGCCATCAGTGTGGAAAGTGGTTGTGGAATCAATCAGAAGCTTCATCATTACAGTCACTCATGTGCACATTAAAATCCATTAGCCTCAGAGAAATCTTTGTCCATGTTAACGGTGCATAGGCAGATTTCCCTGCTCCCATTAAAGTCAATGGTGTAGTCATTTAGCACAGAATTATTAATGTTCTTGAGTAGAGATGGGCACAAAATGGAAATATAGCATTTTGTTTTGTTTTGTTTTGTTTTGTTTTGTTTCAGTCTTCATTTCATTTTGTTTCATTAATAATGGATTTTTTAAAAAGAATTTTCCTCACAAAAAGAAAGATTTGTAAGGCTATAAATAATGGGGAGCTTTGTATTCTCAAAGCCTTTCATGGCTGGGATCCAATAGTTGTGAGTTTTTCGGGCTGTTTGGCTGTGTATGGGAAGTTTTTCTTCCTGATGTTTTGCCAGACTCTGTGGCTGGCATCTTCAGAGGGCAGGGAGCTCAGGGAACAAGGAGTTCTCTGTGCTCTGGGTTATATAGTGAGTGAGACTGGCGTTTTCAAAGTTGAAGAAACTTGTCCTATGCAGGAAAATAGGTGTTAGTCATTGTATTGTGATGAAGGGATTAAGAAGTTTCAATGCAATCAGGAGTAGCAATGATCCTAGATGGGTGTCTTTAGCTGTTCTATTGTGTGAACTGAACACCTTTGTGGTTGTATGGGGAATCATTGAGCTTTGACCTTTTGAACTCTACAGCTTTTTGTAATGGAAGCCAGGCTTTGTTAATTTTTAGACTTCTTTTTTGTTGAAACTGTGCTTATGGTTGTGGATTTCCATGGCTTCCTGTGTAGTCTGACATAGTGATTGATAGTGTTGTCCAGTACCTCTGTGTCCTGGAAGAGGACTTCAGGTCTAGTTTGTTTCAGGGTATGTTCAGCTATTGCTGATTTTTCAGGTTGTTTTAATCTGCAGTGTCTTTCATGCTCTTTGATTCTGGTCTGGATGCTGCGCTTTGCGGTCCCAAAAATATATACCTGGCCACAACTACAAGGTATCCAGTATACTCCTGCATTGGCAAGTGCGTTCCTTTTTTATTTAACAGGGAGCACACTGCCTTGGATGAAAAGTCTCAGGAAACTTCAACAGGTCCAAAATGCAGCAGCCAGACTGCTAGCTGGAGCAGGGTATATAGATCACATAACACCCCTATTGAAACAGGTCCACTGGCTGCCAATCAGCTATCGAGCTTGACCTACAAGGCACTATACGACCTGGGTCCTAGCTACCTCAAAGATCGAATCTCACAGTATGAACTGATGGGTGTTAAGGTCATCAGGAGAGGCCCTTCTTTCTATCCTGCCACTCTCACAGGAACATCTCGTGGGAACCCATGAAAGGGTCTTCTCAACTGCTGCACCCAGACTCTGGAACTCCCTCCCATTAGAGGCCAGGACTGCCTCATTCCTGTTGTCCTTCTGGAAACAAGCAAAGACCTCTCTCTTCAGGTAAGCTTTCCCTGAATGATGGGACTACCTTGTGTCTTTTATATGAATCTATAGGTTCACATAGAGTTTGTGTTTAAAACTACTTATAACCTTGTAGTTTTAATGTAATGTTTTCTATTAATGCTGTAAAATGTCCCTCAATTCCTTGTTCTCAAATACTTGAACATGTCTTAATTGTACTGGACTGTATATTGTCCCTCATTACTGCAAGCCACCTTGGGTCCTTTTCCAAGGAGAAAGGTGGGGCAAAAATACACTAAAATAAATAAATAAATAAAACAATCAGGAAACTTGAGGGCTAGCTGATGCATGGTGAGATCAGAGAGATAAGCTCAACAGCTGATTGGTGGGAGGAAGGAAAAAATATATTAAAAAATAACCATAGCACAGACCTACTTAATCAGGAAAGGAAAACAATCAGTTTAAACTTTAAATCAACTTGCAGTTACACAGGGACATCCAGCACAGGGAAAGGAACAGAAGAGCTCAGCTCCTGGTTAGCTGCAGGCAGGCAGATCAAGTTTGGAGATAAGCAACAGCTGAAGCGCGGGAGGGAAGGAACGAAAACAAATCAATCACTTTAAAAATAAATCTTCTTTTCTCAAGATGGCTGGATCAAGAGACTTCTTGCCACTAGGATGAATCATTTCATTTCCAAAACAAAATATGGTGTTTCATTTCATTTCTTGACGACATGCTGTTTGCTGTTTCATTTTGTGACAAAACAGCGTGTCATTTTTTGTAAGATGCCCAATCCTATTTTTGAGCTCTAAATACCATTTCTAAATCAACAGGTACATCAAATAACCGTTTTATCATTTTTAAAAAGGTAGGTGGTGTGTGTAGGGTGTATTTATTTATTTGTTTTGCAAAACGCATCCCAAATTATTACATTCTGCATAATCAGAAATAAGAACTAGGAACTATGGTGGATAATTTGCATGAAATATACATCAGAGCCAATATTTGCTAATGTTATTTCAAGAATGGTTTCATCAAAGTGTGAATGGACTCTTAAACAAAATGCTGGAACAAAGCACAGGCATTTACACAAACAATGACTTAGTTATGGCTGTGAGTGTTGCTTGATATTCATTTCTTCAAAAACCACTGTTTATGAATGTGGCATATTGTGCTTCTGTATCAACAAATCAAAACACAAGGAAATGGCTCAATATTGTTGCACAGTATCATGCCTGCACTCCTAGCAGGAAAAGGGATGCCAAGCTTTATACAGCAAAGGGCAGCATGAATGGTCTACAGGATAACCTCTAGTGCTCACTGAGCTGGCATTCCCCAGAGAGCTGGAATGAGGCAGAAGAACTCTCAACATCAAAGGGCAAGACTGCTTCCACTAGTTAATATAAATTTAATTCAATCCGGTTCCAATTGGCAAACCTAGTGGACTTACAATTTTTTTTTTTACCCCCAAGGCCAGAATGAAGCACATGGGTCCTTTGTATCAACCATTTTCTCTCCCCACCCACCCAGGTAAAAAGGGATTTGTATGTCTCGTAGTGCCAAATGGGGCTGGGTAAGGGAGGGGGTGGTGACCCATGTTTCTTTGTTTGAAGAACAGGGGTGTGACTTAAAAAACAGCCTTTTACAACTGCCCTTCTTGCCTCCAACAAGCCTCCTGCCCTGGCTACAACATCACCTAGCCATAGATTTTAAGAACATCATCTAACTAAGGACTTTAAAAGTAACCTCCTGGTAAAGAACATCTGTCACCATGTCTGAACTTCTGGGACCTGCTTTGAAGAAGGGTGATTGACTGCACTCAAAAGCTTGCAATGTTCCTTTTTTATTTTTAATAGTGGCCTATGAAGGTATCACCTGTAACCTATTTTTGCAATAGGGCGCAACTCCTTTTTGCCTACTCCCCACAGCAGACCAAACAGCAGTCTAAATACCCATATACTCAACTTCTTAGACAAAACTCTGTTGGCATCTGATTTGGATTTCTTCATTGTGTTAACCCAGGTGTCGTTCCATGACAGCGTTGGAAAAGTTTCTAGTGAAAGTTGAGTAGAAAAGTATGTGGAAACTAGGGACTAATTGCCTAAAAATAGCTCAGTAAATCTTGTGGGCAGCCCTATATAGACAAGTCATTAACATGTTGGGGTCTCCCTGCCTTCCACTGCTTGTTTTCACTGTTTGGTAAAGACAAATGTTCATTTCCAACAGGGTAGTGCTATGTAAGTTATTCAAAGAATGAATCAGCTACACACAATTCATCAGACGTAAATGAGCTCTCATGATGGAGATGTGTAATCTCCAGGCTTTAAACCAGGGTACTTCAAGGGCCAGATGCAGGGGAGTGGTATCAGGAGACAGATATCTAGTCTCATGCGCTCCCAAACGCATCTGGTGGAGCCGCTGTGAGATACAGGAAGCCGGACTAGATGGGCCTTTGGCCTGATCCAGCATGGCTCTTCTTATGTTCTTATGTTCTTATGTTCTTATGAGCTAACCATCTTTTGACTAGACAACAGGCTGGGTAGTTTTATTGCCTTTCTAGAATTTTCACTTGTGTTTGCTGCAGCTAACATTTCCCTGGTCTCATGCAATGCTCGTTGTTCCAACCATAAATAAATGAAATAGAAATAGAAAACAAGAAAAGCACTTTACACTCCCTGCTTGCAAAAGACGAGTAAAGGAAATGAATGCATCCATCAAGAAAGAAAAAGAAGAGCGCAAGGGTGGGTGGAATGTGGAGGGGAGATACACAAATCTTTGCTTCATCTCAGCCGCCCCCAGCTGTGCCAATTTGGCTTAGCAGAATTTGGAAGCAAACTGTATGGAGGGTTGCCTGGTGAGCTTGTTTGCATGTCAATGTCTAGAAACATTTTCCTGTTCACAGTAATTTCCTCACAGAGCTAAATAGGAGCTTTGAGGATACACTGAAAAGGTTGGACATCCATGGGTATATTCTCCCCCCCCCCCAATTCTCCCTCTCTGGGTGCTTCCTCGTGCACAGCTCCTCACACTACCAATCAAAAGTAATTGTGCGGCTATTCCATTTCTTCGTCCTGAACACATTTTCTGTGGTTTAAAAGGGATGGGGGAGGGGAAAAAACATGGGTGGGGGGCAGCAGGAGTGAGTAAATACAGAAGGCTTACAAATGGAAAGTTTGGACCTCCCAAGCTGTACCATCCATGAAGGGGAAAATGTTGTACAAAATTTTTTGACTTATCTAGAATTGGTCTGTATCATACTCTGCCATGTAGTGTAACTGAGCCAGAGCTCTTAGGTTCAAAATCCCACAAGATTAATAGGAATGAGACCCCCCCCCCTCATTGCTTGGTTTCCTCTCAGCTAAGCTGCAGTTTTTCCTGGTAGCTGAGGGAGAAACGGGATTTCCTGCAACAATGTATTGCTTGAAGGAACCTCTGCTGCAATGCAGCGTGTTTTTGGTTTTTAAAAGGCAGTTAAGAGCTGTGAAGTTTGCAAAAGACCTCCCCAAGTGGAAACGAAAAGTGGTCGAACATATTTGTCAACATAAGGTGGTGAGTTGTCTGCATTTTTTTTGGATTCTCCAGGGGAATGGCTAACAAAGTGCCATGATGAGCACCTGAAGCTCCAAATGTATCACTATGTCACTGAGTCGAATGTACAAACCAAAACTACACACACATTTGGAATACAAAAGTGTTCTGCCCTTAATTTCCCACAGGCTTTGTTTTTCCCTTCTGAGCCATCCTGAGCGGGGAAATTGGTGACAGCAGCTGAAGCAGCACAGCAAGATTCGACAGAAGTCTTTAACTCATGTTTGCTGTGATGTACGAGGAAAGGCAAAGCTGTCGCAAGACCTTGTGAGTTATTGCTGACAGTAAAAACCAGCCTTTCCTCTTCCAGTGATGAATTCTGTCTCTTAATAGTGAGCCCTATTGCTTACACATCCACTTTGCTGCCTCCTTTGCCAACTAAAGCCTGTTTTATTGGGCCTTCTGACTTTATGATTCTTCACGCAAGATCATTAGAAAAGCATTCAGAAAATTCTAATGGCAGTTAAAACTGCTGGAGGTCTTTAAGAGGAAAAACCCCTCTGGTAGGCTTTTGTTTTTATGGAGGTGTGTTTGTTGCCCTGGTCTCTCTCATCAGTTAGTGTTCGGAAAGTTAATTCTGGGACTACACCTCCCAGTAGGCTTCCTGACTGGTGGATTCTGGGACTTACAGTCCCAAAACATAAGAATTCCAAGTGTTTTAGGGTTTGATTCATGGTCTCTGAATTTTTGTTTCTGCAGTCTTAGTCCAAAGGTTGCATGTTGTCTTGAGTTGGGCATGGTAACTGTTTTGCAGAGCTATGTTTTGGGGTGGACAGCAAGCAAACTAAAACCCATGGGGTAGGAGGGATTAGTGCAGTGTTGTCAAACCTATGGCACAGGTGCCAAAGGTGGCACCAGGACCCCTTTCTGTGGGCACCCAACATCACCCCCTCATAGACACCTGTATTCAGGTTAAATTGCTGTATTAGCACTTTGCAAATTATTAGTGGGTTTTGAATCAAATTTTGGGCACTCGGTCTCTAAAAGGTTTGCCATCATTGGATTAGTGGATTCAGGGTTCAACTCTAGCTTTAGATTTTCATGTTGAAGGCTGCTTCTACTTGGAAAAGGCTAAGGAGACATGCATAAAAACAAAGGCCAAGACTTTCAAACTGTGGAGAGGCAAAGAGGTGAACTATTTTCCATTGGGAATGATCACATGGAATGCAACTCCTTCTTCACTTTTTTAAAAGCTGCCGTATGAGCGTGTTGGGCCATGCAAGTGCCATTTACTTTTTTTTTAATCTATGCCCTACCTTTCTGCCAATTTGCCACTCAGGATGGCTGATTCTTATAGCGTTCCCTTTCACAGGCTATTGACACGCACCACTTCTAATTTTTCTCTTTCGCAGCCACCAACTAGCTTCATTAGTAAATTAATGCTTTCAGACTGATTTTAAATTGAATAAAGATAAAAGAAGTTTATTTATTACAAAGTAAAATCAAACTCATAAATAAGTATATAGGTACAAACGAAAGGAAGAATATAGCTCAATCACTCTAAAGTTATGTTACAGACTACGCTGATCACTTGCACACCCAGTTCTTAAATTTTCAGATACTCCTCACTTAGTTTTCCTCGTAGAAGTTCTAAATCCTATATCTTCTCTCTCTTGTAAGTATAAGTCTCACAGTCAGACCCTAACTGTCCCTATCTGACTAAATCAGTGCTGGGCAGAGCCTTAAATCCCCTCAGGTTCTTCCCCCACTCTCTCATTGGTTACCAACCAACCAATCAAAACAGATACTTCTCATGAATTATTCACCACCAATGGGTAAATGCCACAATCCTTAATCCAGTGGTGGCCATACTTTGGCTCTCCAGATGTTTTGGACCACAGTTCCCACAGTCCTTTGTCATTGGTAATACAGTCTTGGAATTCTGGGAGTTGTGGTCCAAAACTGGCCACCACAGCCTTAATCCTTCTCTCCCGAATTACCACTGCTCCTGATGTGTTTACACTAAAAACAAAAATCAAATAAACCATCTGTCTCCTTATTATGGCATAAGAAAAAATGAATATTTTGAAATATGATAATTCTGCTTGAGAGAGGAAATTTTTCCATAGGCATCACTTGTGATCAGTCACTTGGCACGATTTGCAAGGGTGTAAGCTTCTAGAATGGGTCTGCAGTTGTGAAAATGAATGGTCCGTCTTCACAGAAAGGATGTTTTGATCTCTTAACATTTAGTGGAGGGTGTTGTGGCATGGGGTTCAGTGATTTCAGCAGTGATTTCAGCTCTTAGACATAGCAGGCTGGAGACAGCTTCTAGTGTAACAGCTCTTTATTCAGGGAGAGAACAAGACTGGGGACTGGGGAGAGGGAGCAACATTTATAGGAGCCAGGACTGGCTAGGAAAAGATACATTTTGGAGGGAACAATTACAACCAATCACAAAGCTGCCTTTTGGCAGAGACCAATAGGATTGAGGATCCAAATGCAGCAACTTGAATAAACCAATAGGCCTGTTCCCTTTGGAACAGGAAGGCAGTTACTTCAACAAAAGCAAGTACAGATAATAGGAATACAGATCAATACACAACAGAGGGTGCCTTGGTGATGGGGAGGAGTCCTTTTGTGTACAGTGAACTGTGTAGGATCACAGCCAAAGAGGAAAAGAAACCAGACCATTGGTGCCATGCTTGTGTTTCTGTCTACAAAGGGCGGTGTCACACAGGAATGAAAAATTCTCTGCCATGAAACCAGTGCAAAATGGTGTATCCTGTCACAATTTTCATTAGACACTAGACATGGGCACGACTTGGTGAAATTGTCGTTTCCATTTTCGGATATCGTTTCCGTTACGTAATGAAAACGGTAACGACAATTAAGCTGTCAGAACTCGAACTCAAACCGAAAAAAGAAAAATTGGGTCTGATTTGTCGTTGTCGTTCCTGGCATCGCGCGGCGATCACGCGATGCCAAGCGGCACAGAAAAAAAGTTTTAAAAATAAAAAGCCCCGATTCCCGGCCAAAAAAGCAGTCGAAAATATGCCTGCCTGAGGACACCTACCAGAGGGTGGTTTCTGGGGGGGGTCCCCAGCCTCCCCCCTCCTGTCCTGGGGTGCTGGTACCAGGCTGGGAGGGGGCATCCTCGGCGTCTCCATTTGCCATGCGGTGCGGGGGGATCCAAAATGGCATCCGCAATATTTTTTTTGAAATCGTGGTCCAAAAAAACACCAAAGCACCACAGAAACATGCAAAAATTAGCTATTTTAAATGCTTGAATTTTTACAGTAGCAGCAGTGGGTTTTTTATAGCAGTAAAAGGTCGCACTGATTTTATTTTATTTTATTCTATTTTTTATTTTTTTACACCTGCGCAATGATGGGCTGGCCATGGGATGGGACCTTGCAAATTTTTGGACCCATTCTACCAATCGCATGGCCAGGTTTTGACTGACACTTCTGGATGTGCAAGAGGGCATAAAAAGCCGAGGCACTCCCAGAAGAGTCGCAGTCCGGGCTTGGATGTGGGTGGGAGAGGGCTGTGTGTAGCTCGCTGCTGTGCTAGACTAGTTTCGATTTCGCGGAGCCTTTAGATTTCAGTCAGGCAGGCAGGGAGGGAATTGATTCAATTGAATTTTTAGGAAATAATAATAATTCCTTTCATTCTCTGTCTGCTGTGGGGAATAGCAACACAGTTTATTCTTTTTTATTCTCCTGCAGTTTGTTAGGATTTCTTTTCTGATAGTGCTTCAAAGGGGGGGGGAGGTTTGAGTGGGAGGGGAGGTGTGGATTTATTTTAAAAATTTCATTTGCTTGGTGGCAAGCCAAGGTCCTTTCATACCCTGCCTGCAGCTCTGCTGTGGGTGCACTGCCCACTTTGTTTGCAAAAATTGCAATTGCTTTATTCGATGCAGTCTTGTGCAGCAAGTCAGTTTAAAGTGTTTTCCGCCTGCTCAGGGTCATTGCGGGACCTGCGCACGCCGCCCGTGCGCCTGCGCGCCCGCCCCTCCCCCCTGCCGCTGCCGCCACCCGCCCATGCCCCCCCGCCCCCCGCCTGCCGCCTAAGGTGCAAAAACACCTAGCGCCGGCGGGACGCCACTCGCTGGGACGTCAAATCGCATGAAATCACGGTGGCGGTAACGACAAACGACACGACAAAATGACAAATTTTTAAAAAATTTCGCAAAAAATGGAAACGACCCGAAACGGACCCGTCCCGAAAAACGACAACTCGAAAAAAATTTTTTCTGGTCGTGCCCATCTCTATTAGACACATAGCTCATTTTTCTCCCCAAGTTTCTCTTCGCAAATGTTGCCATCACATAATCTCCAGACATTTCTTGCATTGTCAGGTATTTTTTGTACATTTATTATCTGCATATATTTTATGCATACCAGTAAAATGCGATGATACCCCACACAGAGAATGCTAATACAGTGGAACCTTGACTTACATACTGCTTGACTTGCATCATATTTGACTTGCAGCAAGAAGGGGCCTGTTTGACTTGAGTCGCAGGCTTTGACTTACATCTCGGAGCCCCGGCGCAAGGCACCGGAATTGGGCGGCAGCCACAACCCAGCATTGCGGCTGCTGCCTCCAAACTGCTCCTGCCTTCTTCCCCTCCTCCGGCAGCGGCGGCTTCGGCGAGACCAGCTCAGAGCACCTGGAGCTGGTCCTTGGCCTCACCGAAGCTGCCGCTGCTGCCGGAGGAGAAGAAGGGCCTGGAACTCGGGGCTGGCCTCGCTGGTTGGACAGTCGGCTCAGTCTTGTAAAAAATCTGGCTGCAGAAGTCTGGTCCACAATGGAAGCATTTTAGTTGGGGAGGTGTAAAGTTGTGGCACTCTCATGGTAAGCATAGAGTTGTTCAGAACTTGGAACGTCAGGTTAAAAATCAGTAAAACTCAAATGTTAGACATTGTTGCTATGAACATTAAAAAGTGGAGGCGTATAATTTGTGGACTATAATTCCACTGCCTCCTCCTCTCTTTGAAGAGACATTTCATTTACATCCCCAGAAGGAATCTCCTATCCCAGTCAAATTTGTGCTAAACTGCTGTTTTCGGGGGTCTTTTTCATCATCTGGAACGGATTAATCCGCTTTCCCATTACTTTCTATGGGAAATGTTTGTTTGACTTAAGTCATGTTTGACTTAAGTCTAGACCACTGGAACGGATTAATGACGTAAGTCAAGGTCCCACTGTAGTTTGCTTGCGATCACATACAGTATTATCATTGTTTGTAAACATCCTGCCTTCTACATGATGAAACACCTTATTGTGTATGTTTCCCAAAGCAGGGAAGGCCATGTCTTATGCATTGTATTATTACTGTGCCACTGGACCAAGTAAAGCAAGTGGAATCAAAGTAGTTCGGATATCCTTCACAATATCTCCTGCAAGCAGCAAGATGTCATGCTCTGGGGATCTTGTAAAAGATGCTCACAAAGCTTCCAATTCCTGCCCCCACATCAGCATTCAGCACACTGGTAGGTTATGACACAGTCGGCTTATTTGCTCAGAGGAAGATAAAAATATATTTTTTACCAGGAGACCCAGTAAGTACAGATCTAGAGCAGATCCAGAATTTATTCTGCATACACTGCACTCACTGCAATTGACTGAAGTTTTGCAATTATTTAAATGGTTAAGGTGTTTGAAATTCTTTCCGATTATTTAATATTGCTGGGAAGCAGGGTCTGCAGAAAAGGGCTTGAGAGTCTCTCTCTCTCTCTCTCTCTCTCTCTCTCTCTCTCTCTCTCTCTCTCTCTCTCTCTCTTTCTCTGGCTGCTCCCAAGTACAAATCCGTTAGCTTTGAGAGCTTAAGAGCAGCAATTTTGCTTTGGCCTTGGGCACCTTGACAGTTTAGCATTCTATTGTTACTGTTCAAAGGCAAAGATTGGCAATACCTCTGATTTTTTTAAGACCACTAAAAAAACAAAAGCTAGCTTTCAGTCCATGCAGGCCTTCATCAGACTGGGCTCCACTTATATGTAAATGGTGTGGTGGGAAAATACAAGAGTTCCAAAATCATGGCTAGATTTATCTAGCTGGCATTTGGAACTCTTGTGATTTACCCCCTATACCTTCCGAGGGCTGTGTGTGTGTGTGTGTTTAGTGGTTTAATAGACCAGTGTGGTGCAATGGATAGAGTGATGGACTAGAACTCTAGAGAACAGGATTCAAGTCCCCACTTGGTCATTGAAACACACTGAGGAAGTGGAACTGGTAGAACCACTCCTTAAATAGCTCACTTACCTTGAAACCCATACTAGTGTCACTATAAATTGGTTCTGACCTGACATCAGAGAAGAAACACACACAATAAGCACTTAACTCTTGCCTCTGGATCACGTACAAGGACCACCCTTTTTAAAGAGTCAGCTGAATCTGCTTTAGGTATTGGAAAGGTCAACATAAGCATCCTTGCATTGGTGAATCAGAGAGAAGAGAGGCCATTATGGTTAAATACAGACACTGCAGGCAGGGCCGTCGCTAGGTTTTTTTTTTTTTTTTTTGCGTGCGCCCTAGGCGGCGGGTGGTGAGGCGGTGGGGGGTGGCGGCGGACGGGTGGTGGTGGGAGGTGGCCAGTGGTGGCGGGGTGGCGGTGGGGGGGGCATCAGGCTAGCCAGCGGTGGCAGTGGGGGGTGGCGCCCCCTGTCCATTTTGGTGCCCCCTGTCCAGTTCACCTTAATGGACGCACCGGCCCTGACTGCAGGATGTTTTCTTTCTTTAAAGAAAGCATGCCTTGAGCTTCTCTGAGGATTTCAAAAAGGAGGCTGAGCTGTAGCATCATGCTAGCCGCTGCAGCATACAAACACATGCAGCTGCAAGAATCAATGTTCCCAGGGCATTTGTTTCTGACGGATGTTGATGTACAGCGAATAAGTAGAGGAAGGGAGCAGAGCCTCACAAGAAGGAAGGGTTTTCATAATTGTTGTATAGTTTTCATGCACTTTGAAATTAGACCAAGAGAAACTAAATCCAAGCCAAGGTGGTCTTTTTGACCTCTTTGCAATGACCTCGAGTTTCTATTGTCGTGCATAAAGACACTCTGAATTTTTCATCTCCCCCTAATAATAAAAAGAACATGGACAAACTGAATAATTCTCAAATATGTGTGACCAGCTGTAGTGGCACATGGGAGGAGGAGGAGGCAGCCATGCTTATGCCCACACCTTCTATTGGTCTTGTTCCTTGACCGCCTATTATTGGAGCTTAGGGCTAAAATCTGTGGAGAAGAAAAATATGCTTTCTACGTCCTCTCCCCCAAACCAGTGCATTCCTCATTCCAACAAGGATCAGCCAACAGGTGAAGATGGATTGCCCATCAGTGATGGAAGTCACCAAAGTAGGGCTCAGGGGATGAAAGTGGTTGGTCAATGGAGTGAGAGGGGTTCCATCAGCAACGTGCAAAGCCTGACTTCTTCAGACATATAAGCTATGTCTGAAGAAATGGACATGTCCACGAAACGTTACATTAAAATATGAAAGTTAGTCTTTAAGGTGCCACACATTTTGTGTCTTTTGTTTTGCTTTGTTTTTCTTTGATTTTTGCCTGCAATATTTCCCTGAAACAATTAATTGTTTTTTCAGAAACAGTTTATTGTGAAATGGCTGCTAAATGCAACCTTGACGGACTTAAAAGAAGCAACATAGGTACGACTCGTGGAAACACCTGAAAGACCCTTCTTGGCTGCTGTGCCAAGACTCTGGAACTCCCTTCCACTAGAGGCCAGGACTGCCCCATTCCTGCTGTCTTTCTGGAAACAGACAAAGAACTTTCTCTTCAGGCAAGTTTTCCCTGAATGAAGGACTACCATACATGGCTACACAGATTTGTGTTTATAACCACTTATGACGTTTTGCCTGTATCTTTCCTTGTGGGATTACATTGACACAATGTTATCAATTGTTAGTTCCTATTCGTCATAACTTTTAGATGGTCTACCGTACATGATTGCATGGAATAAACATGCACTCCTCAATTTAAAAGGATTTTGACAACCTCGAGCAGGTCCAGAGGAGGGTGACTAGGATGGTTAAGGGCCTGGAACATATGTCTTACGAGGAGCAGCTTAGAGATCTGGGAATGTTTAGTCTTACAAAAAGAAGGTTGAGAGGGGATATGATAGCCATGTTTAAATATTTGAAAGGATGTCATATCAAAGAGGGGGCTGGCTTCTTTTCCATGGCTCCAGGGACTAGGACTCGGAACATTGGTTTCAAGCTACAGGAAAAGAGATTCCATTTGAACATTAGGAAGAACGTCCTGATGGTTAGAGCTATTCAGCAGTGGAATATGCTACCCCGGAGGGTGGTGGAGTCTCATTCTTTGGAGGTTTTTAAGCAGAAGCTGGATGGCCATCTGTCTGGGTTACTTTGATGGGGATTCCTGCATGGCAGGGGGTGGGACTGGATGGTCCTAGAAGTCTCTTCCAACTCTATGATTCTGTGAATTTATACTCTTTTCTTAACTGCTTGCATTCTCTTTTAGCTTTAATGTCGTCTTCTAATGCTGTAAGATACCCCTCAATTCCTGTTCTTAAACTTGAATATGTCTTAATTGTACTGGACTATATATTATCCCTCCTTACTGTAAAAGCCGCCTTGGATCCTTTTTCAAGGAAAAGGGTGGGGTAAAAAAATACTCATAGATAAATATAAATAAATAAATATTTTACTCTCACGTAGAAAAGAAGATTATATTTTAAACAGAGGTAGACCAATAACACTCCACAAGCTGAAAATATCTACAAAAAATTTGACAAGTTTAGCTTCCATGTGAAAACTTTAAAAACCTTTAATACAGTTAAAAGAAATCAAGCTTTCGGCATGTATACCCATCATCTTCAGGATATCAGAAATGATATTGGTCTAGCTCCGTTTAAAATTCAGAATGCTCCAGGAAAGTAGAAAAGTTTTTATAAGAAGGCTATATGTTTATCCGACTATTTGATTTATAAATCTACAGTGTGTGGAAAGTTTGTCTACTTGAGTGAAATCTGCCAATCCTTGACTGTTGCCACCATGTTGGAGCATTTGTTATGTTTTAATAGGTGCATTCATACAAAGCCTCACTTTGGCTAGAGAAGGACATAAATCTATGTCCATTTAACAAGCAAAAGGGCAAAAGGAACTGGATAAAAGGTTTGAAGCAAATTATGGAAATAGTACTAAGGTAACAATCTCTCATTGGTTGTTTTTCCTTCTGAGATGAAAATATTCATCACATTTTTGCCTGAAGCCAGATGGAGGCAAGGGAAACAAGGCATTTTCCAGCAGATTAAAGAGAAACCAAACAAGTATCAAGAGAGTAGAAATTGGGGGAATTATTTTATAAACTCAAACAGAATTTATTTGCTCCAGGTCAAGTTTCAGTCTACTCTTTTCTGAGGGCATTCCACTGAAAAGCTGTACCAACTCCTTATGCACTGCGTATGTAGTTAATTAGAAACAAGGAAATGATTAAAAACTGTTAATTAAATGGATTAAACATGAAAGGAAGCAAACACTAATGAACCTTCAGCAGATTTTTCTTCATGCGTGTGGTTGCAAGTGCGTGCAAGAGAAGGGCCTATGTATGAAATCAGAAAATATAGATAGAGGTTTTTACTTAGTGCTTGAGCTGCCAATAGTGGAATGCTGGCAGAGATTGGTCAAATCCTTTCATTTTGCATTGAATCTCAGCCAATATTCCTTAGAGGCACAACAATGCATATTTTAATCCAGAGCCACACAGTAGGAGAGCTGATTTCCAGGCCTGCTTCGATAAGCAGCCCAGTATTTATGAGCTAGAGGCCTAATTTTCCTACAGCTGGTTGAAGGCAGCTTTGGAAGTTTGAATGTCTCTACACTCCTTAGACGTGGATCCCTCCTACAGGACTCCGGTACATGTACCTTGGGGAAATGCTTGGAAATCATTGCTGGAGGGCCAAAACCATTCCCCTGAATTCTAAGTGCTCCCCCAAAGTACAAACACTAGGATTCTGTAGGACAACACCATGGCAGGTAAAACAATATCAAGGTGCTGCTAACGTGTAGTACTGATACACTGGGTATATGCAGGGCTGGTGCGTCCATTAAGGCGAACTAGGCAGTTGCCTAGGGCACCAAAATGGACAGAGGGTGCTGGCCAGCCTGCTGGCCCCCCGCCGCTGGCCACCACTGTCTGTCCGCCCGCCGCCCGCTGCGTCCCCCCATCACCGCCCACCCACCCCATGCCCGTCGCCGTCCCGCCCCCCACGCCCGTTCGCCGCCCCTGCCATCCGCCATCCCCTGCCCCCCTGCCCCCCGCCGCCGCCCTGCCCCCCGCTGCCCCCCCACCCCCCCCGCCCACCCACCGCCACCGCCCCCCCGCCCCCCGCCCTGCCCTGCCCCAATCCCCCTGCCCCTCACCTAGGGGGCAAAAAAACCTAGCGCCGGCCCTGGTATATGTAGGCAGAATAATGAATTTTCTTTCATAAGAATATGTAACCCAAATTCGATGCTTTTGAATATATCATTTCTCATGCCTTTGAAGACTGAAAAAAATCTAATCAGCATTGCAGTAAATCATTCTGTAAGTCCACTGCAAACACAGGGAAAAAAGCTTGTCCCCAGAGGGATGAGTATATGGACATGAGCGATAGTCTTTTTCCGGAAGCTTTCTCTCCTCCCCCTCTGACTCCCCTTCCCATTTTTTTTCCCCAAAAAATTACAGAAAGAACAAATATGCTCCCTGTAGGAACGTCCATTTTGCTCCAAAAGTTTGGCCTCCTTACAGTGCTGAACTCCCCCTTTGGGCTGGAAATGCCAGCTTTCTGAAAAAAATAAACCAGAGTGGGGGTTTCTTTCACAGAAAACATGAAGAAATACCAAAAATTTGAAAATAAAGGGGAAAAAAGGTGGAAGAAAAATCACAATTATCACTGGGGTAATTTTTTCCTGGGGGCCCTTTTTCTGATTTTTCTGTTTTTTTCCTTGGAGGACCTGCAGTAACTGTATCCTACGATTTTTTCTCCTTGGGAATTTCTCTGTCATTATAATGGCCCTCCTTGTTTTTCTTGACCCTTTCTTGAGAAAGGAAGGGTTCAGTGCCCGCCACCACCTAATGGGTGCGTAAGGGCAAGCCATTTTTCTCCTCAGCCATAATCTCCATAAAATCAAGACCCAGGGAACTACCCCAAATTTCCAATTTTATTAGGGCTGGGAAGCAGAGAACAAGAAACGAAAGGGGAGCTAGTTCCCCTCCTGCCCCAACAGCCCCTTCAAGGGAAAACATTCCAGTCACTAAAATTTGATAGGGGTTTCTGTCTCTGCCTACCCCAAAATTTCCCTTTCTAAATGACTGCACCCTGGGAGGGGGGCCGGTCGATAACCCTTGCTCACCCCGTCCCCCCATTTCCCCCTCTTTGGAAAACACAACAGGACTTTTTTTTTTCTTTTGTAGACTACATATGAAAAAAGAAATGTGAATCGGGTTTCAGAGAATCTCCAGCTCAGTCTAGCCCCCAAACAAAAGATTCATTCAAATAAATTCAGGGATGTGATTAAAAACAACAACGCAGAAATCCAGGGAAACCCAAAGCACCAATTTTTTATTATAAAAAATTTGAACAGCAAGCAAAACAAATCACCTTATCAAAAAAAAACCCAAATTAATTTTGCATAATTAAAACAGGGGTGAATGGGGCTTTTGGGAAAAGCTGTGTTGAGCAGGGTTTTTGAAAAAAATTTTATGAGCCCTTTCTTTTTGGTCAGGAACCCTCTCTCTCTCTCTCTTTCTTTGCATGTTTTTTGGTGTTGGTGCGCCACACACACACAAAATTTCTTTTTCTTTTTTTTTAAACTGTTTGGTGCCGTAAATGTATCTAGAACCTCCCTTCCTCAGATAACAAGAGGGGGAAAAATGCAATACAACCCTTTTAAAAGCTTTTGCATAAAAGTAGGTTTTTGCTCCCTTGCCATTCCTCCTTCAGGGGTACGAGAGAACTACCTTAACTACATTAAATTTTCCCCGGGGAAAGGGGAAAATTTTCCCGAACCAATCAAAAAATTTTAAGGGGATGAAAAACACAAATTTTCCCCCATTTTTAAAAGAAGGAAAGTAAAAGCAGAGAAAACTGATTACTGAAATCAAATAAAATTTGATTACTGAAAAAAACAAATTTTAAAAATTTTTAAAATATTTTTCTGTGCAGGAGGGTTCCCCTTTAAATTTTTCCCGCAGAGCAGGGAGCAACAACAAACAATAACACAATGTGCTAAAGAATTTAGTTCGAAATTTAAAGGCAACCCTTTCTAGTTTTTTTTGGGGGGGGGGTTTAAAAAATTCAGAATTGGTTTACAAGGGACCTTCTTCTGGGGTTTTTTTTTGGGACTTTGGGAACTTTCCAAAACAACTGGTTTTTTTTCCAAAGAGGCACAAGATGGGTTTTTCTCCCCAAAGGGTAAACAGGGGGTTTTTTCTCCCTGGAGGCATAGTGGGAGAGTAAACTCTTTATCTCTGGCTCCACAGAGAATACCTAACTCACGAGCCATTTATCCAGCTTATAGCTAAAAAAAGTGACTAAGTGGGGAAAAAAACCTTTTGCTGCAGGGTTAAATGCCTGTACCCGCAGGTAAAACTGGCTCATGACCGGGGTTTTTTTCCCAAAATAGCCCGGCTCATGGGTTTACTCATCCTTCCATCCTTCCATGGGCGGTAACATGAGTATCCAGCTTGCTGGGGGGGGGGATGTGTAGCCATACTATAAAATTTAAAACCCGTAAACCGCCCACAGACTACTTGAAGTATTTTGGGCAAATTTTATAAGCAGAACACTTTCTTTTTTAAAAAGCATGCAAAAAGCTTTTGAATTCAACCTTTATAAGATAACTTTTGAGGCAGGGGAGAGTAAAAACAAAATTTTTTAAAAAAATTGAATCTTTCAAACCGTTTTTTAAATTAAGGGAGGTACCAAAAAAAAAAGGGTTTTTTGTCTTCCCCTTTTCCCCCCCCTGCAACAGCAAACTGTTAAAAAACTTGAAAGTCTTTGAAAAAAAAATACTGGTTGAGCAAAAAATTAAATCCCAAACAATGGGGGTTTTTTTATTTTCTTTGTGCCAAAAAAACCCTACATTCATTCTGCATTTCTGAGGAATGACATTTGTTTCTGAATGTGTTTTTTTTTCCCTTTTTCTTTTTTTAAAAGTGTAACAAATACATTTCCCAATTGGGCTTACCTGTTTTCCCTTTTCTTCAATGGGAATGTGTCCTGCCCACACTAGTTTATTGATGAAAAAACATCTAAAAAAAATAAATAAATCTTTATTTTTAAGTCATATGGGTTTTCCCTTTTAATTTTTCCCCGTATTCCCCTAAAATTTTACAGAGGTTTACAGGGGAAAAAAACCCTTTTTTGTGTGCGCACACCAAGGAGACAATTTCTAAAATATGGACTACAAGTGGAGTATGAAATTCTTTATTTTTCAAGTAC
>JAWVWN010003778.1:0-34965 GCA_037367305.1 Phrynocephalus vlangalii
CTTGATCATCCCGAGTGTCAGATGTGTAAGAACGGGTTCAAGTTAAGAGAACCCAGCTTTTGGCTGAATCAAACTTCCTAAATGGGAGAGCAGTACAGAAATGGAACCAATTACCTCAAGAAGTGGGTGTTTTAAGAGGTGTTGGGTGCTCCAACATTTCAAGAGAAACTTGGACAACCACCTGGCAGATATCTGTTGAGTGTATTCCTTCCTTGAGGAGGGGGTTGGACTTGATGGCCTTGTAGGCCCCTCCCAACTTCATTTTCCTGCAATTCTATTATTTAGTTCTCTTTAAATTATATTCGCTGTCACTAAGGGCCTTTTTACACGACCCCTAAGATCCGCTGGCCACCTAAATTCGGACCAGAGATCTTAGGTGTTCGTCGCTCTTCCTCTGTCCCCACCCCCCTCTGCACTTCCTGGTTGCTGGCTGCGTGAGGAAGGGAGAAAAAGAGAAAGAAAAGCATGCCGCTCACTTCGTTCTGCCTCTCGTCTCTGTAAAAGTAGCTCTTAAAGGGGCGGGAGCCAAAAAGCAGCAAACAGAAGCGAGGAGAGCCCCTCACTCACTATCGTTGCACCGCATCAAAGATTTTTCACCTCCAAAGAGAAGGTACAAGAAAAGTGCGCTGGGTCACGCTAAAGTGTGGGGGGGTCGCACTTAATTGTCTGCAAACTCCGGAGCTGGTGGGGAAACATTTTTAAGCTCCGGAGCTTGCAGCCATTTGCAGCGGAGCTTAGGGGTCGTGTATAAACGCCCATAGTTGTATAAAGGTTCAAACCACAGATATTAAGTCTCTAGTAGCAATCCTAGCTTCATTCCACTTCTGTTTGTTCATCTGGGAGGGGATGAAACTTTATTTCCATCAGCTTTTCATACTTAATTGGATACCACTCCAAGAATGGAGCCTTGATATTGCGTGTGTGTGTGCGTGAGTGAGTGTTTGCGTGTCTGTGTTCAAGGGGAAGACACTATGAAGACACACTCATATGTGTGGAAGCAACCTTGCATATATCAGGACCCATCCCACGTTATCTGAACTTCAGGCATTAAAACATTAGAGAAAGGAGTTTAGATAATTGCCATCTCCTAACAATTTACCTAAGCAGGAGCTTCTTGAAGGACTACTACAAGGCCATTTACTGGAGAGGGGTTTTTGATCCTTAACTTAAGCAGTGGAGGGGATTTTATTGGTTTAATTGAAAATGTATGTGTGGTAGGGTATGTGTAAAAATTAAGCTACCTTCACAAATATCCTGAGATGTGCAACTCATTTGAAAGACAGCAGATATGTAAAATAAAACCAATTAGATTTGTTTTAATAAAATTAGCAGAAAGGTTGAGTGTTGTTCCATTTTATGCAAAGTAAAGAGACACCTTAATAGGTCTCCCCCTTCCACCCTTTTAGTTCTCTTTTGTGTCAACTGAAAAATATCTTGCACCATAGTACCAGATATTTTCTTTGTCTGCATTGACATGTTTTTTTGTTACAGGAAAACAACAGCGATAAACAACTTTCTGACACCAGCAGCAAAAACAATGCTTTCCATGTAGATATGCTTGTCTTTGGTTTTCAGTGTTCCGCTTGACGCTTTTTCAGGGAAGAGGCTTAAATCCAGAACAAAGCAATAGAGGAACATGATGGGCTGTGGGAGGAAAACAGCTTAGTCATAATTGGCTTGACATATCACAAGCAAACATGCGCTCTTTAGACATTTTGCTATGCATAAAGCAGGATGAAGCAGGGTAAAGCATTCAAAACTTCATATGTTCTAGGTTCCTTTCCTGTTGGTATTCCCCCCAGTGTGTTCAGCTTCTTCAAATGGTAACCTTACCTATTTTGAATATTATAGCATTGTTATGAGAGGGAATTGTGGCTTATGCTCCTTGCGGGTTGTCTTCCCTTGCCTTACAGTACCCTGAGAGCATGGGCAGAGCTGGTGCTCTGGGCTTGTAGGAAGGCAGGACGGAGGGAAGCCCAGGTGTGTCTGGGGATTAGGATGAGAGCATATAGTTGGTCGAAGGGAACAGGGCGCATTCATAGCATTAAGAGACTGCAAGGGTGAAATCCCTGAGTCTAGGACACTGGGAGAAGGTGGCTGAGAAGGAGACCTGGGGCTCTGCAGCAGAGGAACTGGAGTACATCCTATATGTGTTCAGAGATACATATGATGACTTTTTGTGGGAGCCTCTGAGCTGCCTCTTGGCTGGTAGAGGCCAAGACTAGGATAAAGGGGTGTCCATTACCACCAAGAGAAGCAGCAGCCCCACCAAATCTGTGGTGCTTGAGACAGCCAGAAGTTCTAGTGATACCCATCCCCACTTAGCCAAGGGCACTGGTAGTACAAGAACCAGCATGGGAGAAGGAAGAGGCTTTCCAAACAGTGGGGGACCAGCAAAGGCCCACCAGCCATCTATATCAGCCTACCTTGAATGGGGCGCCAGTTATAAGAGCTGCCTAGTGACAGGAACTGAGGGCACTGTTTCAAGGAGGCTGGTTTGGGAAACTGAATTCCCTGGAATGCAGAAGGGCAATAATGAGGAATCACTGTGAAAACATCTTGTTAGTAAAAAGCCATCTTGCCAGCAGCATGGAACTGACAGACTTATTGAGGGGAAACTCCAAAGCTCTGTGTGTGTGTGGTGTGTGTGTGGTGTGTGTGTGTGTGGTGTGTGTGTGTGTGTGTGTGTTGTTGTTTCTTTATATACCCTGACCATCTAGCAGAAAACTACTCTGGGCAGTTTACAAATATAAACAAACTACATTAAACACTATGGACCTTAACAGAATCAATAAACAGATTAATTAATCACAACCAACATAACATAAATCAAAGAAAGGCATGTACACACAAATAAATCAAAACCATTCATCAATTCAAAATAAAATACAAATGAAAAGGAAAAGGGCTGATAAAGAATTATCATAAGGGGGAAAAGAATAGTAGCATCTAATTTATATTAGTAAGTTAAAATGGAATGGTCAGGGAATGCCAATTTATAAAGCTAGGTTTTCAGTAATTTCTTAAAGGCTTGTTGATAGCACACATATTCACATGCTGTCAAAGGCATGTAAAGGTGTGTGTGGCAGGAAATAACCTCTCAAATTTGCATGCATTTGTTAAAGCAAGTAATCCTGATGAAGGGCATAGGTTGAAAGGTCACTAGTCAGCTCTTCCACATAGAGTTAAATTATGAATTTTACCATCTCTAAATGCCCCAGGTCATTCCTAGTTCATAGCCCTAACCACTGCATAAATTAACACAAAATACAGCTAATGTTTTCATTTATTTGTTTATTCATTTTAATTCATTACTCTTTTATTCCAGCACAGGGACTCAAAATGACTAACATGATCAAAACTAATGCCAATTAGTTTTTCATAGCTAGGTCTTGAAAGGACCCAGACGCCTGCTTCTGGATGAGATGAAAACTGTGAGAATGGGTAGGTTGGTACAAATATTTTTGTTCTTTCTTTGACAAAGTCCATCAGGATACCACACTATTACAAAGTAATAGGATACTATTACAAAGTAATAAGATACCTCACTATTACAAAGTAGCCCCTTCCACTGGTATTCTTCTGTGAAACCCATGAACCTACTTCTTGCTTTTTACACTATTGTAGGCAGCCTTCACATGGATATGTAATACACACCCCATGTTTAAAGACTGCATTGGCTCTTAACTAGAGATGGCCACGAAACAAAAATATAGCATTTTGTTTTGTTTCTTTAGTAGTTTTGTTTCATTTAGTTAGTAATGAAGTTTTTATGTAGTTTCATAACAAAATGAAATGAAATGAAATGAAATGCCATGCTCCTCTGGGCTCTAGAGGTACCAAAATGGCAGGGGAGCACCTTTGGACTCTTCCCGTAAGCCCCTGAAATTTGGACAGGTTTGGGGGTCAGGGGGATGAGTTATTAAAATTCAAAGAGGGTGCCCCAATGAAAAATTATTCTAATTGAATTGGGAAGCTGCAATGGCATTTCATTTCATTTTGTAACAAAACACGTCGTACCGAAACAGCATTTGATTTTTCATTTTGTGCCATCTCTACTCCTAACCTATGCATACTTACTCCTATTCTATGTCAGGGAGTTGCCTGTAAATACTTCAATTAACAAACAGACAGGCAGGCAGGCAAAATAAGCAAACAAAACAAAACAAACAAAATACTTTTCCACAGTCATTGGGCTGGCCCGGCACCGGCTTGTCTGACCCAGGCTGCATTGCCAACCCTGGGAAGATGGGTGAGATCTGGATGGGGGCCTCATGAGACTGGGGTGGGGGCAGGGCTCGGCTACCTCCTTTGTATACCCAGCCCCCACCCCTGTGCTTCTTCTTCCACCTGGATAGCATTCTTAATATTTGCCAAGGTACTGAACAGAAAATCTTACAACTGATGGCAGATTGAACGCCAATATGAAGTGTTGGAAGGATTGCAATATAAGCCCATAGGCTTATTTTGTAGAACCTCAGTTGAGACATTAGTTCCAGAATTTAGGTCGAAGTAAAGCAAAGCAAAAGCAAAGTGTTCTGCTTATATACCGCCCCATACTACTACAAGTAGTCTCTGGGCGGTTTACAATGTTTTAATTACAGAGTGCAGGCTACACATTGCCCCCCCCCCCAGCAAGCTGGGTACTCATTTTACCGACCTCGGAAGGATGGAAGGCTGAGTGAACCTTGAGCCTGCTACCGGTAGGCATGTCTTTGTAGGACTTTAGCCTAAGAAGTAAAAATGCAACAGTTGCACATGTTTTTCAGTTATATGCATTTCATGTTGTATTAATTATTAATACTTTCATTGTTTATAACAATAATAAAATATAACAAATGAGAACCAATGTGCTCTGTGGTTTTGTGCATACATAAAATTCTATTGAGTTCAACACAAATCAATCATACTAATCATATGTTCCATGAGTGCAGAGTGCATGGCCATTAGATATTGAGATGTCATATTTCATATTGTATTCCTTTTTATTGCTCTGGAAGCACCGTAAAAACACATCGATCTAAATCCAATGGATAGTGCTAACTAAAGTATTCTTTCTGAATATAAAGTCAAACACTTACAGGGTGTCTGATGAAATGACTCACAGACCATGAAAGCTTGTAACACTCTTATTGGTTCAATAGGTCTACTTTAAATGAGATTGGCAACAGAACTGAGGACATATTTTTCTTTAATAGCTGCAGCGATCACTTTCAGATAACACATATGCACAGATAAGCTCCTGTACTGAATTCTGTTTATCTAATACAGTTCTTACAGATATCCAATCAGGTTTTATCATCCTGCAAGACGGATAAGGCAGAATATACACATAACAATCAACACAAGCAATGAATCAGAACTGTTGGAAGAATCAGTTTTGTTGTTGGCATCGATCCTTCTCACTTAACTGATGATCATGTCCTGACCTCTCATAAAGGGCAAATTAGTGGTTAAGATACAGCACTAACTGAGCATGTTTGAATAATATCACACTTTTCTTTACCTTCTAAGAAAAAAAATGAATCATGAATTATGAAAAGAAATGGGCATTGTCCTCCATAAAATGAAAGAGTGGTGGAGCAGCAGCTCAAAAAATACTCTTACCAGAGTCTTTTGATGTCAAACCATTTTTTTTAAAAAGGAAGGAAGGGGGACCAGGGAAACTACAGGCCGGTGAAGAAGGCCAATTCCATGCTAGGGATTCTCAAAAAGGGGATTGAAAGTAAAACAGCCAACATTATAATGCAATTGTACATAACGATAGTAAGGCCGCACCTGGAGTATTGTGTACAGTCATCACTGCATCTAAAAACAACAACAACGTGGAACTGGAAAAGGTGCAGAAGAGAGTGACTAAAATGATTACTGGTCTGGCGGACCTCCCTTATGAGGAAGGGCTAAAACATTTGGGGCTCTTTAGTCTGGGAAAAAAGGCACCTCAGGAGGGATATAATTGAGACATACAAAATAATGCAGGGCATGAGTAAATTGGATAGAGGGATGGTCTTCTCCCTCGTACAAAATACCAGAACTAGGGGACAGCCTCTCAAATTGAGGGTTGGGAGAGTAAGAACAGACAATATATATTTTTTTTTTACCCAGCCTCTTGTTAGTCTGTGGAACTCCCTCCTTTTCCTGGAGGAAAAGTCCATCACAGGTTACAAACCATGATGGAGATGTGTAACCTCCAAGCTTAAAACTGGGCTACTTCCAGGACCAGATGCAGGGGAGTGGTAAGAAGAGAAAGATATCTTGTCTCGTGCACTCCCGGACACATTAGGTGGGGCCACTGTGAGATACAGGAAGCGGGACTAGATGGGCCTTTGGCCTGATCCAGCATGGCTCTTCTTATGTTCTTATATATATGATGTTCTTATATAGATTACTATAATTATGATAAAGTAATCCACATTTTTAGGCCAACTGTCTTCTTGAAATGAATGCTTCTGTCTGGTGTTGAAACATAACAAGGAGGGAGCCAAATGAGTCTTCCAAGGAAAGACATAGTCTGAGAGCAGCAGTTGAAAAATCCATCTCTTGTGACCTGTGAATATGATGGTAACATTAGAAGGGCCTTCACTGGTGATCTGAACATTTGTGGGGGCTCATAAGGGGAGAAATGGACTTTCATATAGTATGGAGCCCAGCTGTATAGGACTTTTTAGGTGAAAACCAGAACTTGGAGGGAAAAAAGTGGAAGACAGTATAGTGAGAATGGGAAGTTGCATGCTCCTTGCATCTTGCTGTTGTTAGGTGCCTGGTTGCACCTATTTACAACAGTTGAAGCTTCTAGACCATCTTCAAAGGTATTATGTTGAGGTGCACATATAACATCTTTAACTGTCACATATCAGTAAATTTCCATAATTGTTGTCTCTGTTTTTGCTTTTACTCAGAGATTTATAGGATACTTCCAGGAAGTATTTTTTCCTTTTTTTTTTTTTTTAATTTATAATTTTATTGGGTTTTTGAGGAGGGGAAAAGGGAAAAGGAAAAAAGGGGAGGGATGGAATTTAAATTTTACATTGAATATGTCAAGCAAAGTAAGAGAAAAGTAATATAACATATTGATAAATTGCCAAATATTATCACAATGCTAATAAGTTTGTTACTTCTTGCCATCTTTTCCGAGAGATCTCATCATAGTCTCCCTTTAAATAGCCGGAGAGTCTATCGATTTCGATACATTCTCTTATCTTTTCGTGGATATTCTTCTCTGTTGGCACGTTTGGTTGTTTCCAGAATTTCGCATACAATATCCTTGCAGCAACAATTACATGGTGAAGTACATATCTCTGATCATATGAAATATTTATATCTACTATATTTAATAAGAAAAGTTCTGGTCTAAGCTCTATCTTAATTTTCAGACATCTTTCTAAAAATAGTTTTACCATTTTCCAATATGCCTTTGCCTCTTTGCATGTCCACCACATATGGTAAAAAGTACCACAGTCATGTTTACATTTCCAACATTTGTGTGAGCAATTATACATCTTAGATAATCGGTGTGGTGCAAGATGCCATCTATAGAACATCTTATAACAGTTTTCCTTAAAAGAAATAGATTTAAAGATTTTAACTGTATTCCACAGAGAGTCCCATTTGTTTAGATGAATAGGATAACCAAAGTTTTCTGCCCATCTTATCATAGTGTCTTTGACCTGTGTATCAATCATTTTTTCATTTAACAATATGGTGTAAAATTTACTAAGCAGCTTAGCATCGCCAGAAGAAAGTATTTTATCAAGTGAAGTATCAGTAGTCGTGAATCCCCCTCTTTAGTGAGGTCTTTGAAGTGTGATATATTTGTTGATACTTCCACCAGTCTAAATTGTAACCTTCTGATACTAATTTCCCTAATGGTTTCAATGAAAGGTCAACATTCAGAAGGTGTCTATAAGTTATAACTTTTGGAGTTTCACTTATATGGGAGCTATAAGTCGCTCCCAACGGAGATAGCCACAGTGGTGCTTTAGGGTAGAATTGTTTTTTAATCAATAACCATATTCTAACTAGGGCGTTCCTTATCCAGTGTTTTTTGAAGAGAGTAGGTATGTTGCCCTTGTACCACATGTAGTAATGCCAGCCCTTGTCTAAACCATAACTCTCAAGCTGCAAAATTCTTTTGTTTGTCATCAGAATCCAGTCTTTAATCCAGGTCATGGCAGCAGCCTTGTAGTATAATACTAAATTAGGAAGGGCAAGGCCACCAGTTTTGGTTCTATCCTGTAGATAGAGATTTTTAATCCTTGCTTTTTTCTTTTGCCATATGAATATACGTATACTTTTTTCCAGATCTGTAATGATCTTAAAATTAGGTAATATGGGCAAGGATTGAAATAGAAAAAGCAGTTTAGGTAAAACATTCATTTTAACTGCAGCAATTCTGCCCATTAAGGATAGTTGGAGTCTTGACCAAGTTTCGAGATCAGCTTTGATTGTTTTTATAACATTTACATAGTTATCTTTAAGTAAAGAGTTACAACGATTAGATACAGTAATACCCAGATATTTTACCTTACTGGCATGTTGAAAACCCGATTGATTTACCAGTTTTTCGACCATAGGTGAGGTCATATTTTTGGTGAGCAACAATGTTTTTTCTTTGTTTACCTTTAATCCAGAGATTTTAGAGTATGCCTCCAAAGACTTCAAGAGTTCTAAAGAGGAGGTCTCAGGGTTCTCCATAATTACCAACAGATCGTCTGCAAAAGCTTGTACCTTATAAACTTCTCCTTTGCTCTGTAAGCCTTGAATACCAGGGGTTTTCCTTATAACATGTAGGAGTACCTCCAGAGTTAATATAAACAAGAGAGGAGAGAGGGGGCATCCTTGCCTGGTACCTTTATATATATTGACTGTGTCTGTAAGGTGGCCATTGACTATAATCCTGGTGTTTTGGGTGGAATAGATTTGTTCGATTGCTTGCAGCATTCTATGGCCACATTGTAGATAATCTAACTGAGTTTTAAGTAAAGACCAGGATGCATTATCAAAAGCTTTCTCAGCATCGATGAAAGCAAAAGCTACTTGCTTCTCAGAATGGGATTCATAATATTCTAACACATTGAGGAAAGTTCTGATGTTGGATTGAAGATGCCTTTTCGGAAGAAAGCCAGACTGATCATGCGATATCAAGGGGGGTAGAATCGTCCGCCATCTATTGGCCAAAATGGTTGCAAAGATTTTATAATCCACATTTAGAAGGGCAATTGGCCTGTAGTTCTGTATCAAGTCTTTTGGTTTCCCTTCTTTGGGAATCAGTGTCGTGTGTGATGATTTCCAGGAATCTGGTATGTCTTCGCCTTCTAAAATGGATGTAAAAAGGTTTTTCATATTTCCAGAGACTATCTCTGAGAATTTTTTGTAGAATTGAGCCGGTATTGAGTCGGGCCCAGGAGCCCTGTTCATTTTTTGGTGATTGATAGCTTCTGTTATTTCCATCATTGTGATAGGAGCGTTCGTCTGGGCTCTCTGTTCTTCAGTAAGTTTTGGGAAATTGGCTTGTTCGAGATAATGAAAGATGGCATCTTGGTCGATCGTCTCTGGCTTAAATAAGTTCTGGTAGTATGCCTCTATAATTTTTTGGATTTGTAACTGCGCTGTCTGATTTTCCCCATTTTTATCTTTGAGCGATGATATGAGTTTTTGAGATTGTACCTTTTTTAACCTGTAGGCTAACCATCTGCCTGGTTTGTTTGCATTTTCCACAAAGTTCAGTTTGGCCAACTTGATTTTGTGAGCTATATCAGCAGTCAAAATCAGATTTAGTTCATGCCTACAAGAAGCCAAGTCTTTGTCCAGCTGCTCATTGCGGGGATCGTGGGTTAGATCCGTTTCGAGCTTTTTCATCGTATTGAGAATTGATTCAAATTGCTTTTTCCTCTCTTTATTCTTTCTTGCCATATATTGAATGACAAAACCTCTAAAATAAGGCTTTGAGGCATCCCACACAGTTCTCAGTGGTGTACCCTTGTTCAGGTTCATTTCAAAATATAGGTTCAGGTCTTTGGCTGCCTCTAAGATAAATTCTTTATCCGTCCACAGGGCTGAGTTGATTTTCCAGTGTCTGGGCTTACCCGAAGATTTCAGTGTCCATAGAATGGCATTGTGATCAGATATTGTTCGGGGTAAAGTTTCTATGTCTCTTGTGTTTAGCAGAAGATCGGATGTAGCCCAGCACATATCTATACGGGAGAAGGAGGCATATTGTCTTGAATGGAAGGTGAAACCATCTTTTAGTGGATTTTTCCTTCTCCAGATATCTTGAAGTTCTAAAATGTTGGACATGTCCAGAAATGATTTAGGCAGTGTAGAGGATGAGATCCTGGATTTTCCCCTTTTGGATGTTTTCCTATCTACAGATGGGGTGTGTACAGCGTTGAAATCTCCCAATATTATTAACTGATGGTTTTCGTATTGTAGCAGTTTCTTGGCCAATTTTTCAAAGAAGATTTGTCTTCCATGGTTATCATTGGGGGCGTATATACCAACAATAATTGTTTCTTTAGATTGGATATTTGCCTGGACAAGGATCCATCTGCCTGCTTCGTCTTTTTCCAGAAGGGTTGGGAAGAGCTCTGGTTTAATATATAGTGCCACCCCATTTTGCTTCTTTACTTTGTTTGATGTGGAAAATAAATTCCCCAATTTATTTTGGATTAAATATTGTTCATGCTTTCTCAAAATATGGGTTTCCTGTAAACAGATGATTGAACACTGTTGTTTTTGGAGGAGATTAAAGGTCTTCCGACGTTTCTGTGGGGTGTTCAATCCATTGATATTCCATGTTAGAATTTTCTGGGCCATCTTATTTTACTTCCAACGGTATTTCTTTTTCCCTGATTTTGGCCTGAGATAGTGTTTCGGCCTGGCACCTCCCACTGCGCCATGAGAATCTTGATCCTGCTTTGAGATCACTTGTTTGGAGGTCTGATTTTTTCGGTTTTCATCTTTGGTGGTGGTTTGAGTATCGGTTGTATCCTCTCCTTCGGAAGAAGACGGTGAAGAGGGGGAGGGAGAGTAGCCCAACTTCCGTGCGTTTTTATTTGCAAAATTTCTGGCTTTCTGGTGGGATTCAATTTTCTGTAATTTCCCTTCCCATTGGAAAGAGAGACCTTGAGGGTAGAGCCACTTGTATCTTATGTCATGCTTGAGCAAAAGTTTAGTAAGAAATGAATATTCTTTTCGCAGTTGACGGACATCCCAAGGGACGTCTTTCAATATTGCCACTTTGGATTTATTAATTTCCACCTCTTTGTCTTGGATAACCTTGAGGATACAATCTCGGGTATATCTTCTGACTAGTTTGACTATTACCTCCGGAGGTAGTTTATTTCTTCTGGTATAAGCTGTAGGTTGACGGTAGATCACGTCTACCTCACGTAGGAATTCTTCAACGGGTGCCTCAAGTAAGGTTGCCAAGCTTTCTCCAACTCTAGTGTAGAGGTTTTCATCTTTATCAACAGTGAGGTTTTGGATCCTTAAAATTTTGGAGGACGCTTCGATTTCCTGCGTGAGGACCAGTCTGCTTGTTGATTCCATTGTGGCTTCAATTTCTTCTAGACGGAAGTCGGTTACGTTCATGTTATCTTCCAAGGCTTGTAAACGTCCACCGAAGGCTTCTAGTTTAGTATCCACATTCGAAAAACCCTCTTTCATTTCCGCTCTTAAATTGGAAAACCCAATGCTTTGGTCTGATACGAGCTTGGCCTGGGTTAAATTTAATTGATTGAGTGCATCTAAAATCTGGTTTTGGCTTGTTTGCTGAGACATGGTCATTGGATGAGCCAGAGATATAGAAGCAGATTTTTTTTGTATGGGTGGAGTTCTGCTCATTGTGGAGGTAAGAAGATCGGTTGCCTCTTCTCTGAGATATTACAAAGTCTCAGTTGGCTTACTACTTTCAAGGGATGTATGTGTAGTTGCATACATAGAAAAGTCCAGTAGGTGGCGTATTGTACCCACTTTTAAGCCAACAGAGTCCGAAAACCCTACCAGAGGTAAGATGGATGTTTTAGGGTTAATCTGCCGTTAACGAAGAGAAAGTGAAAGTGGAGGAAAAACTGCAGCCCTTTCCGAGAGGCAGATAATGGCGATTAGGCTGAAGAAGTAATTAGAGGAGAGTAGATTCTTTTCGGTAAGTTTGCTTGACTCATATTTTTGAAAGGGCTATCTGGTGGAAGGAAGCCACTTACATTAGTGGGGGAGTAGACGCAGCTCGATCTCCGTCCGGATCTTCCAGAGTCTCAGCCGCACGGGAATTCCCAGGGATTACAACCCCTCACGGGGAGGGGGAACCGCACCTGGGTGCCCCGGATCGGTTCTGGGATATCTTCTGCTCCCAGCGGGTGGTCTTGAAGTGGAAGTCACCCTCTAGGGACTTGGAATACCTTCGACGCTAGCTGGGCTGCATTCTGCTAGCGTCTGAGCTAGTCGCCGCCATCTTGACTCCCCCCCAGGAAGTATTTTTTCCCAGCAACAGATCAGGATGAAATTGCCTTATTTTTAACAATGTATTGGAATCACATGTCTCTAAACAATTTCATCCGCTTGACAAATTCAGTCTCCACAAAGAGATAGAATGGCATGATTCTTATATCTTAGAATAATGTGTAGATTGGACCTTCACACTTCCTCACATGGTTTTCTTTCCACTTTAAACCTATCAAAAGGGTCATTTAAATACCCCCCAAAGCAGATTCAAATATGTTTTGAGATGATTACAAAATCAGACAAATGCAGAAATGGAATATAATTAAAATGTGTGATGAAGCTTCATTTGGTTATGATAGCACATGCTTCAGTTACGTCTCATTTTGGATTATTGGATCATATCACTTCTGATTCCTGTCAGATTTCACAAAAAAAACCTTAATAAATTATTAATGCTTGTCTTTTCAAATTGTATAATCAATTCAGATATATGAGTGAGTATAATATTAGTTGTGAATCAAGCCAATAATTGAAAGGTTTAATATATTTTCCAAATTGCGCTGCAATTTAGGGTAACTCTTTTCTTGTTTGAACTGTGGTGCAGAAAGATTAAATTCTGCCCTGAGCTTCAGTATTCCTGATTCTATCCACTCACTGCCACCACAATTATTTGCCTGCTAGAAACCTTGGACATAGAGGGTTTGAATACATTATAATTGGACCCATAGTTGAACCATAGTTATTGCCAACTGGCAACTCTCAGTACTAGTTTTTATTAGGTTATAATCAGGATTGGTTAGTTGACTGGTATGGATGGGTACCTCAACAAAAATACTCAGGTGAAGGTAACTTCTCTTCCCCCCACCACTGCCTTCCCGGTCATGAACTATTCTCAACTACATTGCAACAACTGTCATAAAGGCCCAGTTAAAGCCTTATATCTTATGTTAATTTCCTTAATTTATCTTCATATGATATGTAAGTTGTAGGAGCATTAAACAATGCTGATGCAAATTAGGAGTGACTCTTTGAGGCAATATTTCAGACAGACAATGATATAACACCAATGAAACTAAAATCAGAATCGAAGATGTTATCTTGGACAGCTAAATTAAAAATAACGATATCACTTATGTTCTTCATTTTTAATTGAAGGCAATTAAGATACATTATGAACAATTTATTTTAGATGAATCATTTTTTTTTTTAAAAAAAATTACGGTCTAGTCCAATGCATCATTCATTGTGTAGTAGATGACTTCTGAAATTATCTGACTTTGATTGCAAATTTTTCACTTCCAAAGACTGCCGTGATGTTAAACCTTGCCATACCAAAGCACTGGAGGGAAGGATGTTGTAGATTAAGAGGTGGGATTTCATTCCAAAATGGTGATTTGAGGCATCCCCTTCCCATTCATTCCATCATGTTGGTAATTTTCCTTATCAACACAGCAAGAACTGATCAAGAATCCAAGAACTGAACCATTAGTGTTCTGCAGCTGAAACTTCTTTGCACCTATGTCTTCCTAAGTGTAACACCATGCAGCAGCATTTCCAAAAGGAAGCCATTCCAGTCTGGTACAGTTACAACAGCAACAACAAAATCTTGTCACCTGACAATAAGCAAGTTTGATCTTTCCTGAAAACTCTTCAGATGCAAAGTACATCACAAGCTGCTTTTGAAATTGGGGTGGGGGTTTAAAAACTAATCAGTCTTTGGCTTGGTAATTAGTGTTGTTAAGGTTGTCTGTCCGTGAGAAGAGAGGAGAATTCCCACTAATCATGACCAAATTCTGACCACACCTGAAGAATCACATTCTGTACATTCTAGAGTCCATACTTCTAGGAGGTTTTAACTGAATGTAGTAATTGTGTGTGTGTGTGTGTGTGTGTGTGTGTGTGTGTGTGTGTGTGTGTGTGTGTGTGTGTGTGTGTGTGTGTGTGTGTGTGTGTGTGAGTTGCTGACACATTGAGGGTGACCGTAATAGGGCTTCCAAGATAAATGAGGTCAGAGTCACACTTCAGAAATTTCCTCATTTTCTCATGTCTTTTGCTTCTTGTCATGGATTGTGGTCATGTGGCATATATATTTTGATAGTGATAGTTTCTCTGCCTCCCTTACCTTAAAAAAGAAAAAGAAAAACAAAGTTTAAAAACCCAACACCACTTTTTGTAGGTACATCATTGTGTTGTCAGGATACCCTTGCTGGTCATATACTGATCTGCACAATTTCTTCCAATTGCTGCATTACATTAACCTCTATGGAGGAGAACCCACAGCACATAGCATAGAAGTCATAATATAGCAGGACAGAGCTTCCAAAAGTGTGTGCCACAGCACCCCTAACCCCTCAAACTCCACTGCGGGTTCCTGGGATGCTGCCAAGCCATCCAGGAGTAAGGCAGAATTTTTTCTTTGCTTCTTTTTATTGAGCCAATGTCAGTGTTTCTACTGCTGCTGCTCATCCAGTTCTGATTACTTCATACTTCTTTGCTTCCTGTTCCACCCTACACCCCTTGCCAATCCCTCTGCTCCACTGTCACTGTCATCTCTGCTCAGGGGAGCCTTGAGAGAATTTTTTTTGGGTAACTATTGTAATGTGGGGACTGATGATCCACATACTTCCTTTTGGACATTCCTGCAGGACTTCAGAGGACGGTCCTACTATTATGCCTAACCCCTCTACTTCTCTGACAGCATTAAACATCCTGGTGCTGGGAGTGCCTTCCCTATCACCCAGTAAAGAGCAAGGTGGAGGCTTGGGGGGCATTCAAATCACCCCTCGCACGCTCCGGATCCTCCAGAACTGGCAGGGTGCCAATGCACCCCACTATGCACTGCTCCATGTGCCCCTGTCCCTGGTCCTAGCTGGGCAGGCCCCATGCACCCAGTCTGTCCATGTGGTCTGGGCATTGTTTGTTGTTGAGCTTGATGTAAAATCAGCCGGATTTGAGGTCTGGTCGTTTCACTGGACAGTGGACAAAGAGCGCCAGCCATTTGTGCCTTTTTCTTCACTTGCTGGTGGAAACCCCTTTGAAGGGGTCCTTCGACCCCCCTCCAAAGGGGTCTTGATCCCCAGGTTGAGAACTGATATCTTAAGATGTAGTGAGGAAGAAAGGAAAAGCCTTCCTTTCCTTCTTCCCACTTGCTTTTTCAAAATGTTGCCTGATACAGACAAGATTTCCAATGCTTGCAAACAGTTCCCCACTTATTTGATTGACCTAATTAGGATATTGTTACAATGTGAATTTTGAAATTTGTCATGTGTTCAGTGCTGCTACTTCTGTTATTTGTGTGACAATCTTTAATGGGCTCAGAAGATGTTTTTTGCTATTTAAAATGTCTCCTCCTCCTCCTCCTCCTCCTCCTCCTCCTCCTCCTCCTCCTCCTCCTCATCATCATCATCATCATCATCATCAGCAGCAGCAGCAGCACATTTTTATCCAGTCCTCTCTACAAGTATCTCTTTATATTGCCCCCTTTTATCCTCACAATAGTTGTCGAGGTACATTAAGCCTACAGAGAATGATTAGCCTGAGGTACCTGCATTTACTTACACCTGAGTGGATCCAACAGTGAAAATAGTCACATACCTCAAAGTAAGCAATTAAATCTGTCAAGACAAGTTAACAGCTGCGCTGAAGCCACTTCATAAAAGCACATAGATTATCAGTGGCTGTGGTAGCCTGATATCCTATTTCCCCAAATGTCCAAACCAGACAGTGTCTGAGTGATACAAGGCAAAACCAGATTTTTCCCCTTTGAGATTATAAACCTGTCATTTTAAATCAGTATTAAAGTTGGCATCTACCACTGCATATTCTGCCAATGAAGAAGTTAATTGTCAGGAAATGGAGGATAGGAAGAAATAACCTTTGGGCCTCAAATTTGGAGGGGAAAGGGTTTGCAAAGGCAGGCAGTATTGGCTAGCTTCCCCACAGAGTTCCAGGACCAGGAGGACTGTGGCAACTAGAGATGGGCACAAAATGAACTTTTTTTGTTTCTGTTATTCATTATTCATTTCATTACATAACGAAATGAATAACGAACATTGTGATGAAATTGAAACAACCGAACAGAACGACAAAAATTAGGTTTATTATGTTTTGTTTTTCGTTAATGGCGACGTGCAATGAAATGAGCTGTTTTAAATCTTAAAAAACGCCCTGGACATCCATAAAAATGCAGCAATAATTATACTGTCTGATAATACCTACCGGGGGGTCCTTAAAACTTTTGTTTTTGTTTTCTCCCATCGTGATGTAGTTTTCTTTTCCCTTTAAGGATGACAAAATGGATGTCGCCAGCCACAAAATGGAGGCAATCCATGTGATGGGATCATGTAAATTCGTGGACAACTTCAACCAATAGCATGCCCAGGTTGCAGACTGGGCAGGTCTGGCAGCCACAGAGGGCATAAAAAGCTCTGGGAGCCTCTGTCCTCCTTGCAGTCTCCGGTGGGAGTTAGGGTGGGATTGCTGTCTCTGCGTCTTGTTATTTTCACTTTAGGCCAGCCAGGCAGTGTGAGTCTCTGTGTTCGTGCCGGCTGCAGACTGGCTCTTAGGGAGAGAAAGAAGAGATTTATCTCTAGCTTCAGTCCTGCAGCCTCCCTGTGTGTGTGTGTGTGTACCTCTGAGTGAGTACCCTCTCCTGCCCCGCAGTGCAGTCACTCTGTGGCTGCCTTGCACCCTGGGCAATGCCCGCCGCTGCCTTTGCAGCCTCCCTGCGTACCTAGTCTATACTGTGTCTGCCAGCATCATTTTTTTTAGTGTTTTCCCTCTGGTCTGGGGCATTGGGGGACACCCGCACATGGAAATGCTTTAAAAATTGCGCAAAAGCAGATAAAAATTAAAAATGAATAAACGAATAAAGAAAAACTTTTTTTCAAAAATTCACAAAAAATGAAAATGAATCGAAATGGACCCCTCAACAAAAAATGAAAAACCAAAACACCATTTTTTTCTATTCGTGCCCATATCTAGTGGCAACGACAAGGTAGGAGGGGGGTAATGAAAAATGAAGCAAACAAAATGGAAATTTCCGTTTTGTTTCATTTCATTTTTCTTTGATGGTTTGGTTCACTATTTGTTTTGTTACCTAATGAAATGAATAATGAATAACAAAATGAATTAAAAGTTCATTTCTTGCCCATACAGTGCTGTTTTGTTTGCCCACTTGGTCAAGGTCCACTGACCTTTATGTTGAGACCCTTTTTCCTCATTCCATGCAAGACATGTACATACCAAAGCAATCAGGTTTCACATATCTTGTCAGCAATTGGTGCAATGCCATATTTAGATCAGATGTCATAATTGTGCACTTGGTGTTTCATTGATACCAAGGCAACACACTTTCTTTAGTCACCAGCCTGCATTCCACACCATATGGTGCAACAGGTACAACAAATCATAAAATGGTGTGATATATCTTTGACTTCAAATAGTCACCAGCCAAAAGGAGTGTCCAGGGACTAAAGGAGTGTCCAGGGCACCAGATTCTGCAGATCATGAGTGACTGCATTCATAACCAGAATGAAAAGAAGCAGGGAGAGTGTTGATCCTTGGTGAACTCCAACTGTGATACAAAAAAAAAATTCACTGTACCAGCAGTGGCCTGCAGTTTGATCCAACTAACAGGTTCCTCTGGGTCTCCATGATGTCACAGTGCATACCACACAGCTACAGTAGTTGAATAAACTGAAGACAGAAGAGAAAACTCAAAATGATGATATATTTGTCTGCCTTCTTTTGAGTTTTGTGAGGATGTTCTGCTTACATGGAAAGGCTGAGGGAGAAGGTGGGAGATCCCAACTTCATGATCTGCATTCCAGCTGCCTGATGGCCTTAAAACTATGTTCAGGTGCTACAAGACCACAGCACTCTGGAGTGCCTCTTTCAGTTTTTTCATTTTAAGTAAAATATTTGTTGGAATATGGTTTGGTATGTTTTGTATGTACTGCTAGTGTTTTATTATTTTACCAGGAATATCCCATGTATCCTTTTCCCTGAGAGATTTAGATAAAGTTTATTTTTATATATTTCACATTCATCTCACAGTCTTCAGTCTACAGTTTTTAACCCCAACAATATCATGGAATCCTGAGACACAGCACAGGCCAAGGTGCTGAACAAGAGTCTCCCAGCAGCACTACAATTCACAAAGGGACACCACATAAGGAATCACCCAGAAGTTGGCTCCTTTTGAATGAACAACTCACCACCTCACCCAAACACAAAGCAATCATCAGGCTGTTTTTCAACAAGTGTAAATGGTAGTAAGCAGAGTAGGGTATCCTTGTAGACCATCTTCATTGGTGTAAACATTCAGGATTCCCTTTGCTATGTAAATATTGACATCATTTTCTGTTGGCAGTACAGGAACAGTATTTTGCAGCAGTATTGGACCACTTCCTGGCATTTGAATAAACAATTTTTGAACGTGGGACATTGTGCTTTTTGAATATAAGCACAATACCCCATATTCATAAACCAGAGTTGTTTGGGTTTTTTAAAACAAATGAATATTTATCTAGGCTTGATATGAACAAAGGCATCCCAAAGGGATAGAACTGCTGAACATCCTCTATTCTATTATTTTAAAAAAATTCCTTATTAATTCATTTGCAACCCAGATAATGAACCAGAAGAAAACAGTTCTTCATGACTATCATCTTTACCTCAGCATCTCACCCTAGAAGTCTATATAGGCAGATGGTTATTGTTACTTTCCACATATACTATAGAATATATTTTTTACCATATCTGTATTTGCTCCTGAATGATACCCAACCATTTCAGCTGTTGATGACAACCGCTTTCCCTTTCTTTCTACATCACTTTTATTTTCACCTTAACAATTAAGACCAAAATTGTAAAGAGTGTCTAGTGCAGCAGATCTGCATTTCAAGTTGTGATCAGGGAGAGCAGAACATGTTTTAGAATACACAGAATGATTTGATCAGTAATTCCTTGAAGGAGATTAAAGATCCAATCCCATAATTATCTTTATCTCTATAGGCTTAGGTCCAGATGTTTGGTGTTGTGAAAAAATGGAACAAGAGTGTCAGCTTTTAACAGGTTTTTGTGCTTCCTGGTTTCTCACATATCAGAGATAGCAAGACATATATGTTCCCTCCATTCCATTACTGATGGTGACTCTAATTATTAGGTGAGTAAGTCAAGAGTTCTGCTGCAACTTACCTGCTGTGCTTTAGAAATAACAGTACAATCTATGAGCTTGTTGATCTGGTGAGACTCAGCTACAGCAATTATTCCCAAGTTTGTGATCCTGACAAAATGAAACAAGAGAATGACATATGGCTGAGCGGTAGGAGCTGGGGAAAATAAATGTGAGTTAATAACTTGGGCTCACCATGAAAGATGATTGAAATGTGAAACATCAGCACTGCTCTGCTATTACAATGAATATGTTGACTCAGAAAATCAAGACATGAAAATGACACATTAGGAATGTATACACAACCTTAGGAATACAGTATTAGATTATTTTAAAATAATTTTCCTCCTGTAATAGCAGCTACAATTCTCTCATTTGTAGTAGAGATGGGCATGAAACATATTTGCTTTGTTTTGTTTTGTTTTTCATTTCATTCACTAACAAAACAAAAAAATGAAATTACCCATCAAAGAAAAATGCAATGAAACAAACCAAAATTTTTCAATTTTTTTCCATTCATTTTTTGTTTTCCCCAGTCAGGTGCATCTTTTCCTACCTGAGGCTGGGGAGGCCTCCCACCACCCAGTGTTGCCACTACTGCCACCGATCCCCGATGGGTGGGGCTTCCAATGTGGTGGGGAGGCCTCCCACTGCGTGCTGTGGCCGCCGCTGATCCCCCACGAGGAGGGCTTCTGAGGTGGTGGGAAGGTCTTGATTTTTAAAAAAGCACTGACCAGCAGGGCCCCCAAGCCAGCTGGTTGGTGGTAAAAAAAAGTGCTGACTGGCAAGGTCCATGAGTCAGCTGGTTGGAGGTTTTTTAAAAAAGCACCGACTGGCAGGGACCATGAGCCAGCTGGTTGGTGGTTTAAAAAGAAGCCCGATCCACTGGCAGGGTCCCAAAACAGTAGTAAGAAAAATAAAAAAATAAAAAAGAAACAAAATGGAAAACAAAACCATTTGTTTGTTTCAAACAAAACAAACAAAGCAAAACAAAATGACCCCCCCCCAAATGAAGTGAAACACCATTTTGGCATTTCATACCAATCTGTAAATTGTAGCAAACAAAGGGAAAATGTGCTATTGGTGCCTAAATGCCTGTACTAGAGATGGGCACGACCAGGAAAAATGATGTTTCGAGTTGTCGTGTGTCGGAGCCGGCCCGTTTCAGCTCGTTTCCGTTTGTCGCGAAATTTCTCAAAAATTTGTCATTTTGTTTGTGATTTTTTTGTCTGTCGTTAGTACTGGCTTGGGGGGTATCGGGCTCCTGGAGGCACCTCTCTGGGGTGGGTGCCTCCTCTGGCCCGCTATGAAGGGAAAGCGGGCTCCTGGAGGCACCTCTCTGGGGTGGGTGCCGCCTCTGGCCCGCTATGAAGGGAAAGCGGGCTCCTGGAGACACCTCTCTGGGGTGGGTGCCTCCTCTGGCCCGCTACAAAAGGGTACGCATAGCCAATTGGATATGCATACCAAGTTGCAGTGGCAGGCAGAGGCATCTCTCTTTCGGGTGCCTCTACTGTGACTCACTGGCATACGGTGCACTTGGGCTGGGGATGGGGAGGAACAAAGTGAGAGAGGACCCCTATGGGCGCCCTCTGGCTCACTAAGAAGGGAAGTGTACTTGCTGTAGTGCAATGCGAGTACACAGATCTGGCTTAGGGTTAGGGTTAGCGCAAGGGCTAGGCTTAGGGTTACGGGTAAGGTTAGGGTGAGTTAGTGGGGTGCACCTCTGGGTGCCTCTCTGACCCACTAAGAAGGACAGTGTACTGGCGTATGGGTTAGGTTTAGGGTTCGGGTTCGGGTTCGGGCTAGGGTTAGTGGGCTTTTTATGCCCGACTGGCACATCCCAGAAGTCTCGGTCAAAACCTGGCCAAGTGGCCATGCAATTGGTGGAATGGCTCCAAAAATTTGCATGGTCCACTCCCATGGCCAGCCCATTATTGTGCAGGTGTAAAAAAATAAAAATAAAAATAAAATAAAATAAAATCAATGGAGACGTTTTGTTGCAAGAAAAACCCACTGCTGCTACTGTAAAAATTCAGGCAGTTTTAAAATAGCTATTTTTGCATGTTTCTGTGGTGCCTTGGTGTGTTTTTTGGACCACAATTTCAAAATAAATATTGCGGTTGCCCCATCTTGGATCCCCCGCCCGCACCGCATGGCATGGGGAGTTGGTGAGATGACGAGGATGCCCCCCACCAGAGCAGCCCAGGACAGGAGAGGGGGGGAGGCCGGGGACCCCCCCCCCAGAAAGCACCCCTCTGGTAGGTGCCCTCACTCAGGCAGGCATATTTTCGCCTGCTTTTTTGGCCGGGAATCGGTTTTTTTTATTTTTAAAACTTTTTTTCTGTGCCACTTGGCATCGCGCGATCGCTGCGATGCCAGGAACGACAACGACAAATCAGACCCATTTTTTCTTTTTTCGGTTCGAGTTTGAGTTCTGGCGGAGTAATTGTCGTTATCATTTCCGTTGCGTAACGGAAAACGAGGAACGGAAACGGAAACGAGAATTTCGCCAAGTCGTGCCCATGTCTAGCCTGTACATAAATTCTCCCATAACACATGATAAAACTATGGTTTTGTAATCATAAGTATCTGTAGTACCATATGCATCTGCTTATGTATATGGATTTCAAACAGAATAATAATGATGATACAGCAGCCTGTATCTCTATGCTTATGTTCTAAAACAAGGATGGACAACACTCACACAGATACACGCAGCTCCTCAATCTAGCTCTGTGCATCACCCAAAGTCTAAAAGGGTTCCCAGTTAACTAAAACAAATACACATTCATTGTAACCTACATTTTATAAGAGTTACCCAACATACTGAAGCTATTTTTAAAATATGGTTGAGAACCCTTGAAAGTTCTTTTAAAGTGAAGGCTAAAACCTTGAGTAGATTCACAACATCTACAAATCTGAAATCACCAGCCTGCACTGCACAGTCACATATGATTCAGCAGCTAATGTTTGATTTTGTTTGATTTTGTTTGTTTTGTTTTTTGTATCCTGACTTTGATAAATAAAGGCAACATCATTCAAATTTACTTAGATGGCAAAATAAAATGTGTTAATGGGAACATAAATTTCACGTAAATAATATATTTATGCTGATACTATAAATAGTAGAATAGTCCCTAATGAATCATTTGCTTACTTTGCCAATTTATGTGTATAGGTTCCAATTTCTTTGATACCACTTTTTGTTAAAATGTATTTGATCTGTAGCTCATTAGCAGCATTTCATCATTTGGACCTCTAATTCTGAAGTAACTTGTTCCTTTGCCCCCCAAGCCCCAAAGTAAGAGGTGAGACAACTTCAGATTTGGGTATGAATGGGCAACAACTTTATTTATAACTCTTCAACTTCTTAACTGGGTTAGTCAGGATCTCTGAAGGGGACCTGACCCATAGTGCAAGCTGGTAACAGAATGGGATGAAAACCCACAGCCAACAAGCTCTGCATTCAGTTAAGTAAGCCCAGTCAAATCTGAAGCTCAACACAGCCCTTGGGAGGCCTCCAGTCTTTTTAAAACTTATTTTGTTTGCTGACATAGCCAATGGCGATGGACTGAGTACGAGGGCTGTGAAGCGCCTTAAGGGCGGCTTATCAGAGCTTTTACCTGAATACGGTTACCAGCTGCATTACCCGCCAAGTTAGTGACCAATGGGAAGGAAGCCCATCCCCATGGTGAAGAGAATGGGATGGGCGAAAACACGTGGCTACTCACAGCCAATCAGAGTAACCACCAAAAATTCTCATCTGGCCCCACATGGCGACCAGCTAGTCTCATTCTCTTACCATAGGGGGGGAAGGGTGGGGCCAAAGATCTCGCTGGCAATGATGGCGAGGGAGGACGGGAGTCCTCTCATAGGCTCCCGTCCCCGGGCAAAAAGACCCGGATGGGCGCGAAGTTCTCACGCCAAATCCCTGGGGCTGTGGAGGCAAACGTGCCCTTCCCCCAACGCAGTGGGGATCAGAGCAGCCCTTGGAGAGGTAGCAAGGTTTATTGCAACTGAAAAAATGAATGGAATTTACTTTAGTGGAAAATTAGTTCAAGATAATGGAAAGAACAGCATTGTATGAGTTGCATTTCCTGGCATCCCAGACAACAATAGAACAAACAAGAAGACATGCAAATACGTAATGTGCCAAAGGAGCCTAAAAACATTGTGATCCAGGAGTAGATATCACAAGAAATTTAGATGTGATACCAATTCATGTTTTGGTTCACATATGAGCAATACAATATGATACTATGTGATACAATAATGTGACAATATCTCAGAGAATGCATGGGCCTGGGAGCCTTTTTTCCACTTTGATGCTTCTTCTCTCTCTTTACTTTTCTTTTGCTTTTCATTTTTCTTATCTTTTTTTTATTTGGTAAACATCTCGTTGCTGTTACTTGTTACAACAGCAATCTATCCATCCAATAGCTTTGTCAGGTTTCAAGATTGTGGGATACAGCTAACCACATGGAAAAAGCTCAATTCTTTGATGTCACTTTGATGTCCAGCATCATAAAGAGCCTTTCAGTGATCAATACAATGTGATAGTCCATGGTGATTCTTTTCATTTTTCCTGAGTTATTTTTTCCTCAAAATCTAGTAATTTTTTCTGAACTTCCAGGATCTGAATATTCTTTCTTTGCTGTAAAGGCAGTTCTTCTTCCTCTTCTTCCTCTTCTTCCTCTTCTCCTTCTTCTCCTTCTCCTTCTTTTCCTTTTTCTTGTACAGGAGGCTGATTGTCACCATGTCACATTTTTCATTGGATGAACAGCTGTAAACAATGGTGCTGCGGCAGATCACAATCCCTCTTCCATGTTTTGCAGCAAACATTTTTTCCTCTTCACTTCAATAATTAACTTGAACAATCTGCATTTTTGTTGCTTATTATGTCACCAAAGTATTCTGGCTTTCTATGTGTTTTATGATTTCTTGCTGTACATTGATTTACCAAGAAAAAGGGAGGCTGTTGAAATCAACATTCATAAAGGAAGGCTGACTGACTGCATGAAGAGAGATACAAACAGAGCCACACTGACCAGAACAGACCTAGATGATTTAACACTCCAGGGAACTGAGTGGTATTAGAGGAGAGGGGAGTCAGTAACCTCTCTTTACCAAATAGGTTGACAAAAGTGGAACTGGGGAACATGTTCAGAGGGATATCAGGAAGGCAACACGCAATTTGTGAAAGGAAGGTGACAAGCTAAGTTTGTCTCTTGGCACAACAGGAGGGGAAGGAGCCACAAATGACAGAATACAGAACTTAAATTAAAGGGTGTCTAAGAAAACAGTGTCAACAACCCTATGAGACTTTTGAACTTCAGAATTAATTCAGGTGTGATACAATATTCTTATGAGCTGTTTATATGTTCTTGTGGTGCACAAGTAGGATAAGTTGAATACAAGCATAGTGATGCTGCTTTTCATGCTCTTTAGTTATGATGTGGTAGGGATTTGTTTCTTCAACTTTTGTGCCAAAACCATTACTGTACAACAGATTACAACACTTATAACCACACTAGTTTTGTGGCAATGTAAGACATTATACAGCCTTTCTGTATAGCAAATATAATTACTTATGTATGAAATTGTATAGCAGAGTAATTGAATAGACATAAACTAGAGGGAAAGGAGTTATGCGTCAACAATTTTTATGTTAACAAGCAATACAAAACAACATGTTTTTGTTCAGGTCAATAGATATGTCTTTTATGGAAATGAAATCGTGTTGCCTGGTTTAGTAATTCACAACCCAAGTAGACCCATTGAAACACTGGAAGTTTAGTGAGTCAACTCATTCATAAAATCCATTTATTCAGTGGGCCTCTCATAATTGCAACTTCCTACACTAAGCAGCAGGATTTCAGCCACTGTATTAGTGGTTTCCAAGAGGATACTACTACATTATGCTAACAGCAAAATTCAGTATTTCTAAGTCAGATAAAAATAGTGGTGTCCTCAGAAAAATATTATAACTACGAAACTGGACCTGGGATGTACACCAAATTTGGCACAGATGTAGCAGAAAGTCTGATGCAAAATCTGGAGATATTTGGGGGAAAGGGTTTCGAATTTATAGTTTTCCGGATTTCTAGTTTCTTTTCTAAAGTAACAATGTTTTACCCCAGTGCAGAAGCAAGCAACCTTTGAGCTCTAGCCCATTTGAAAGAGGTGATAACATTTTTAAAAAAATTCCATGTTTCTTGAAAAACAGTCCTGACAATTGATTTGAATTTGGGCAAGAAGTAGTTAACTTATGAAAAAGGAGTCAGCTTCTGGGATTTTCCCCTTGTGTGGCATCACATTGTGAAAGGTATTGAGCAGCAGAAGGTATCATGTAGACTATCATGACTGCTGCCATTGACTGCTGCCTTTTTCCTGCTGGCAATGAGGATACAATGCTGTGCCATTTCGTGATTTTTTGAAACTTGGGTATAGAAGCACAAGATCCCACATTCATAAACCTGAGTATTTGTTTCTTTCTGTTTGTTTAAAGAAATAACTGATATATTTAGTAATAGAAGCATAATCAACATTGTTCCCCTAACATATTTCACTTGTAGTCAGTATATGTTATAAGTGGAATATGTTTTGAGAGGCAATAGTTTTATATTGAATATGCTGCATATAGTGATGCTTCCTTAATGAATAGTATACTCATCAAAATGGTTTTTATGTTTGAAATTTAAAGCTTAACGTACTAACGTAAGTAATTTCCTTTGCTGCACAATTCTTAGCAGTGACAAACTGTGACGAAATAGCAAGACCAGTCTAAAGTCTATTAGGAAGACAAAAATGACATTCAAAATACATACAAAGGACTTTTTTTAGAACTTAACAATTTATATTTCATGATTAACTCCTTCCCCGAGATGTCATTTGTGAGGATGTATGACTCTGTTCGATAGGCTTTCACTTTTTCCCATTTTGAAGTCTGTTCTGTGCTCAGTCTGTGGGAATTGTATTCTCTATTGTGGAAATTCTGCCTTTCAGGTACAGTTTTCTAATAGCTGTACTAATGGATTGACATATGTTTGTTTGTTTATTTTTCATTTAATTAGAGTCAACTGTAGACCACCATTCTCCCAATGAAGGAACTCAAGGCAACTAGAGATGGGCACAAATTAAAAACAATGCAAAATTCATTCAAAACTGCTAATTCATTGATTTGTATTCATCATACACAATGACCCCAATGAATATGAATCAATGAAGTTTGAGTCTTGAATATCAAACATTTTCACAGGATTAAATGGACTTTAAATTACTATTGTAGTTTAATTGTATGTTATTGTGGTTTTCTAAATACTTATTTCAGTATTTGTGGCTTCTTACTCTGAAGAAGGCAACTTACATATGATAATAAATAAATAAATAAATTCAACCACTATTCATCAGTGGGGACTGTGTAGAAAGGGTGACAGACTTACGTTTGTTGGGAGTCCATATTGAGGAGAATTTAATCTGGAGTGTAAACACCTCTGAGCTGCTGAAAAAGGCCCAAAAGAGACTGTAGTTTCTGAGAGTACTCAGGAAGAATAACATCACTCAGAGACTATTGGTGTCTTTTTATCGTTGTGTAATAGAAAGTGTACTGACGCATATGAGTGTGGTATGCCAGTTGCACAGTGGCTCAGAGGAAATTGCTCCAGAGGGTTATCAATATGGCACAGAAGATCATCAGATGCCCACTCCTCACATTGGAGGAATTACACAGTTCCCGCTGTCTTAAGAAAGCTCAGAATATTGTAGGAGATATTTCTCATCCTGGACACTCTCTGTTTGTACCATTAACATCAGGCAGAAGATATAGATCTATTAGAACAAGGACAGAAAGATTCAGAAATAGTTTTTACCCAATAGCAGTAACCATGCTAAATTCTGTTAAAAATTAAGTTGACGGGTAATATTACTGTTGAATGTGTTACATATATATTGTATGGGGGATTGTGTATGGCTGTTGTTTTTTTAAATTGTAGTTTTTATGGATTGGGTATGAAAGCTGTCAGGTGAAAGAGTGTAGGGCTGTGTGTGTATGTTTGGTTTTTATGTCAGTTTTAAATGAGTGTAAGTGATGTTCGGCATGTGAATGTTGAAGTATGTGTATGTATGGTTTGTTCTTAAATGGTAGATTTTACGTCTTGGATTTTTATGCTGGGGTGTGTGAATGACTGCCTGGATGGCACTTTTAATCTCGTATTTATACAATGACAATAAATTCCATTCCAATTCCAAATAAATAAATAAATAAATAAATAAATAAATAAATAAATAAATAAATAAAAAATAAACTTGTCCCTTTCTACCACTTTCAAAACATTTTATTAACTGTTTACTTTTCTGGGAAGGATGAAATTGGCCATTTATCTCAGGCATTTGAGATCTAAATCACTTCTCTTTGGAATTAGGTGCAATAAACTATCTGCCCTGAAGTGTTTGGTGCCATGCTAAATTTCTTATACCGATGTTATACAGAGACATTTGATTTTAATGTGAAAAGGATATCAGCATAATTGTATGGGAGAAGGGAAGTTATTAACTTGTTTGCATGTTCATAGCCTTAAATAAATAAACTTAAATAAATGAGCCAAGACTTCTATCATGAAATAAGAATTTTGAAATAAGACTTTTTACTTAAGACTTTCCCCATATATGAGGACAATTTTCTGAATTATCTATCTATCTATCTATCTATCTATCTATCTATCTATCTATCTATCTATCTATCTATCTATCTATCTATAAACAAACAAACAAACAAACAAGTAAACAAACAAACAAACAAACAAATAAATAAATAAATAAATAAATAAATAAATAAATAAATAAATAAATAAATAAATAAAAATTCATATAAAATTTAGAGACCAGTCTTGTTTTTTGAGGGGGTGGGAGGGAGGGTGTCTTCTGTTTTGTACAGTAAATTGTCAAAATCTATGCATCTTAATTCCCTTTCCTGTTAATATTATACATTCTCCATATTGATCTGCTAAAATATGTATCTTATCCCAATAATCTTCTACATTTGTATTTAATTAAGAAGCAATGGCTGAATTCTTGTTGAGTAGTTTCTACATATGCACAATGTTATCATCAGCAGAAAATCATCACTAATGAAAGACATATCACTTCTGATTAAAGTTGAAATCACTGTGAAACTACCAAAAGAAACTTTTAATTGCAGTGATTTGCTACTACCAATGACATCATCACTAGTATGCACATGAAGCTGTACAGAAAGATTTTAGTCAATGACTACAAAGAAACTTCCAGTATAAACTTCCTGAGATCTTTTTTGGGGGAAATGTCATTAAAACAAAATTTGCTGCAAGGAAAAAAAGAGATGTACCTCTCCAAGGTGGCAGCAAGACAGGGATGCTATTTTTTCCTCATTCAGGTCCTAATAATTTCTATGAATGCTTTCTGTGCACAAGTAGTACTCTTTTCTTTTGAGAGGCAAAGCCCTCAGTAGAGATGTGAATCTCATGGGTTTTGACTCTTGCTGTCAAAACGGAAGGGGCAGGAGGCAAACAGTTTTTCTTCTCTCATAGATTTCTCTATTGCAAGATAAACCAGGATACAAACATCATGGGTAACTTTGAGGTGGTATTCCTGTAACTGCACAAAAAATGAAAATGTGTACAGTGGTACCTCAACTTCCATCCTGAAAGAAATCAACCCCAAATGTTCACTGGAAGGACAGATTTTGAAGCTGAGGCTCCAGTACTTTGGCCACCTCATAAGGAGAGAGGAGTCCTTGGAAAAGTCCCTGATGTTGGGAAAGATTGAAGGCAAAAGGAAAAGGGGATGGCAGAGAATGAGATGGTTGGACGGTGTCATCGATGCAACCAATATGGATTTGACAAAACTCCGGGGGGCAGTGGAGGATAGGAAGGCCTGGTGAGCTCTGGTCCATGGGGTCACGAAGAGTCGGACATGACTGAACGACTGAACAACAGCAACAACAACCTCAACTTACGAATTTAATCCATTCTGAATGCATGCTCTTAAGCTGAACTACTCTTAAGTCAGGGTACCTATCTAAAAAATTGAAAAAGTTAAAAAATCAAAAATGAAACAAATATTTGTAAGTCAAGGAGACCATATCTAAAATTTGTAATGCGACAGTTAAAATGCCAACAGTTTTCTGTGCTTAAGTCAAATTGCTCTTAAGTCGAACTGCTTTTAAGTTGGGGTACCACTGCAAAATCCAGAACAGAAATGTAACTGGAGAAAGTGGGGAAAGGAAATTAAAAACACTTGTTTTGCTATTCTATGTTGTAAACCGCCCAGAGTAGCCCTAGGGCTAGATGGGCAGAATAAACGTCAGATAGATAGATAGATAGATAGATAGATAGATAGATAGATAGATAGATAGATTCTTACAAGGATATTTGCCCAGGGAAAGTTGTTTGGATTTCTCTGCATGATGAAACTGGAAGATTACATGCATACACAGTGAGAGCAAGCAGAAGCATACAGGATGTATATTTTAAAAAGATAGAATCAACCACTCCAATGCTTCTCATCCATAAAAATACCTACAATGAAACATCAGCAATCACCATTTTCTGCAGTTTGAACTATTTGTGTTAAGGTATAATTCATATTAAAGCATCATTTGTGAAGTTTTGTTTACTTTATACCCACCTCCCCTATACATTCTATTTTCTTGTCAAGAGTACTATGATGAAAAATATGTCCTAGGATTGGAGAACAATTTTGCAGTTCTTTGTTCTCATATGAACATGAGGCATCAATACCAACAGATAGACTGGCACTATGGGCAAAGGCAATGCAACCCAACTAATAATAATGTATTATGGGTTTCTCTTTGTAATGTCTCCTATTTGTATCTATTAAAAATTGAGCAAATCTGCAATTTTTGAGGGAGGAGATTCTGGGTACTCTGAGAAGTATCAGCGTTGGAGGAAGTTAGAGTATATTTTCCTGGGGACATAATACTGCAGGTCTGTGCTTCTTCCCAGGTTGATGTGATATGTATTTGTAAATAAAGTCAGATATTACAAAATGCTGAAAGCCTCCTGTTAATGCCTTTGTGAGAACCAGATTGACTATGCATTACAATTTTGTTATATTGAAGAAAACCTTGTTTTCTATACTAGGGAGCAAGTAGCTACAAAAAAAAAACAGCAGAGAAAAGTGTGACTGGAATACTAATGGAAATGAAACAGTTTGAATTCAGTCCATATGTTTGGAAGATTACTTGAACAGATGTGTCCTGGGAGACAGCACACTGAGGAAATGATTTCTGTGCTGTGGCTTTGATTGCCTTTCCTGTCAGGTGAGTTCTTCACTATAAGGATATCCCTGTGTTCATTTTAGAATGCCAGGTTTATGGGGATGCCATTCACAACCTGAGGAAAATTACTCCCCCCACTAATTATTTATATAAACTGTTTTCTCCCCTCACCCCTCCTTTCTTCACTGTGGGTTGTAACAATAGATTATAACCATGTTCCAAAAAATAATTAAGATGACATTTTGGACTAGGAAGCATCCATGTTGCAGATTTACTTCCATGGAGAACAAGGGAGCTGCCAGTTTGGAGCCTCCTGGTTCAGGAATGGCTTATCAGCTTTTCATAACACTGTGCTCCTCTGTATTATGCATTAAAAGACAAAGAGTGATGGGCCTCTATTGTTACTATTAGTTAAGCTGAAAGTCATTAAAATTTTTACTACTTAGCATTACAATACATTTACAAATTTGCTTGGCAAACAAACAATAGCATATTTTTGTTTAAAAATTCTACCAAAATTATTTGCATTAGTTGAATAAGATTATAAAACACATCAAACTGCTTATTTTGGACTTTCAATTGTGCATTCAGTGCCATTGTTATTGCACTCTGAGTGGAAGATTTTATCTGCTAAATAGAATTACTGAAATTATAATATAAAATGGTACAGGTGAATGGCCTTTTGTTAGTCTGTTGTTAAGGATACTGCTTCAAATTAAAAGAGCATTTTAGCATTTATTTCACTGTTTAAAATTCTGATCCAAAGAAATAGGAAAAGGCTAATTCAAAATATACATATTTAGGAAGATAGTTTGGCAGAACTCTTTACTTATTTGGGAAGTAAAATATCTTGATCTCCAACTTGTTTAGAAGCTGAACAATAGATAACCATTCTGAAGAGCCATTTATTCTAAGAGGGATTTAGGAACTTTTTCCATTAAAATTAATGGAATTTAGCTATGGCTTAATTGCTTATGTAACATTAAAAACCAACGCTAGCTTGTTTCATAACATGAAAAGATATTTTACATCATTTTGAAAAATTTACAAATAACACCAAGCACGCAAAAGAAGAGCAACATCTGAAATTATAATTGGATAAACTGTAAAAAAAAAGAGGCTTGAAAAAAAGAATATAATCCTGTAACACCTTCAAACAATAATAAGATAGTTTCCCTATGAGCTTTCATGGCTAAAAACCTACTTCCTCAGTAACAATTGCAGCTTGATCCACAGAAACACACATGAAAACAAATCTACCAATCTTTTAAGGTGCCACAGATGTTCCCCTCTTAATTTATGTCAATATGCAGAAAACAGATTGCCATGACTAGCTGGAAGTTCAGTCATGGAAACTGGACTTCTTTTCTTGAGAGACTGAAATGTTTTGCTGCTCATCCAAGCAGCTTCGTCAGTCTGAGGAAGGTTACTGGCGAGCCCTCCATTTTATAGACTTGCCACTAACCTTCCTGACTGAGGAAGCTGCTTGGATGAACAACAAAATGTTTGAGTCTCTCAATAAAAGGAGTCCAGTTGCTATGACTCAACTTCCAGATAAACTTACCTGGAAAACTGAGATTCGTCACAGACTACCATGACTACTACTTTGAAAACTGACATATTTCAATAAAATCTAAATTCTATTTATTTATTTATTTATTTATTTATTTATTTATTTATTTATTTGACTTATATACCACACCATCTAGCAACAAGGACACTCTAGGTGGTAAACAGATAATTCAGCAAACAAAACAAGAAGAGTATATAATGTAAAGTGTACATGCTTGTGAACTAGTCAGAAATTTCAATTGCACATGCCTTCCTTCTTTTTTCTTCCTTCCCTTTGACCAATATTCAATAGACACTAGGCTAAATTGGGCAAAAGGAAATGAAAATATAGTATGCAGAGGACAATGTAGAAAGGCTAGTGTGTGGTTCCTGGTTAGGTACTTGGATATTTTTTAAAAAGATAAGTAGGGACAGGCACAACAGGAAAAAATATGCTTCATTTCATTTCCATTCGTCCACCCCTGTTTTTTGTTTCATTTCATATGCATTTTTCAAAAAAAAAAATCATACGAAATGAACCACTAACAAAATGCTTTGTGTGTGTGGGGGTGCTGGAAAGTGGTGGAGGGGTAAAAGCCCTGGGCTTTTAAAAACCTTTTTCCCTCCCCCAAGCCCCGCCTGCCAGTTGATTGGCACTGGGGTGGGGCTTGAGGGACGGGAAAAAAGAAAATGTTTTTTAAATAAGCCCAGGGCTCAAAGTTGGCAAAAGTCCAGAGAACAAAGCTACAATCCTTCTAATTTAATATACTGTACTTTACTGCTTGGGTTGCTGCTTTACTTTGCATTTGCATGCACATGCACACACAGAGTCTTTGAACGTGCAGTAATATCTCAGGCAATCTTTCCACATGAGTAAAGGATTGGTGCAATGAGAAAAGTGAGAATATACAGCTTTGGTGAAATCACTTCATATCTTTAGAAACTTATCATCTCTTTCATATATGATTGTATTGATCCACAGAGAAGAATGCAAAGTAGTATGTCCCTACATTTGCCTTCTTGGAGTTTAGACAAGTGAATGAGGTGGAGTTAAGATTAGCTAAAATTATCTCATCAATTCCTCTGGTAAATATTTTCACATTGGTTAGGAAGTGACATGATTAGCTGATCATCCTCAGCTCTACTATGGTAACTGGTAGACATGGGCATGACTTGGCGAAATTCTCGTTTCCGTTTCCGTTCCTCGTTTCCATTACGCAACGGAAACGGAAACGACAATTACTCCGCCAGAACTCGATCTCGAACCGAAAAAAGAAAAATTGGGTGTGATTTGTCGTTGTCATTCCTGGCATCTTCGCACGCAGCGATCGCGCGATGCCAAGCGGGCGGCACAGAAAAAAAGTTTTAAAAATTAAAAAAAAAAAACGATTCCCAGCCAAAAAAGCAGGCGAAAATATGCCTGCCTGAGTGAGGGCACCTACCAGAGGGGTGGTTCCTGGGGGGCCCGGCTTCCCCCCCTCTCCTGTCCTGGTCTGGTCTGGTGGGGGGCATCCTTGTCGTCTCGCCAACTCGCCATGCCATGCGGTGCGGGTGGGGGATCCAAAATGGGGCGACCGCAATATTTATTTTGAAATCGTGGTCCAAAAACACACCAAAGCACCACAGAAACATGCGAAAATAGCTATTTTAAAACTGCCTGAATTTTTACAGTAGCAGCAGTGGGTTTTTCTTGCAACAAAATGTCTCCATTGATTTTATTTTATTTTATTTTTATTTTTATTTTTTTATACCTGCGCAATGATGGGCTGGCCATGGGAGTGGACCATGCAAAATTTTGGAGCCATTCCACCAATTGCATGGCCACTTGGCCAGGTTTTGACCGAGACTTCTGGGATGTGCCGGTCGGGCATAGAAAGCCCAATAACCCTAGCCTGAACCCTAACCCTAACCCTAACCCTAACCCATACGCCAGTACACTGTCCTTCTTAGTGGGTCAGAGAGGCACCCAGAGGTGCACCCCACTAACTCACCCTAACCTTACCCGTAACCCTAACCCTAAGCCAGATCTGTGTACTCGTATTGCACTACAGCAAGTACACTTCCCTTCTTAGTGAGCCAGAGGGCGCCCATAGGGGTCCTCTCTCACTTTGTTCCTCCTCCCCATCCCCAGCCCAAGTGCACCGTATGCCAGGCAGTGAGTCACAGAGGCATCCGAAAGAGAGGTGCCTCTGCCTGCCACTGCAACTTGGTATGCATATCCAATTGGCTATGCATACCCTTTTGTAGCAGGCCAGAGCAGGCACCCACCCCAGAGAGGTGCCTCCAGGAGCCCGCTTTCCCTTTTGTAGCGGGCCAGAGGAGTCACCCACCCCAGAGACGTGCCTCCAGGAGCCCGCTTTCCCTTCATAGCGGGCCAGAGGAGGCACCCACCCCAGAGACATGCCTCCAGGAGCCCGCTACCCCCCCAAAGCAGTACTAACGACAGACGAAAAAACGACAAACGAAATGACAAATTTTTGAGAAATTTCGCGACAAATGGAAACGAGCCGAAACGGGCCGG
>JAWVWN010003780.1:0-117500 GCA_037367305.1 Phrynocephalus vlangalii
GTGTTCGGGTTCGGGTTTAGGTTTTATATTTCTTAAAGAGACAGCTTATTAATTATAGAGACACTTGATGTCCTATACATATCATATTATTTTGTCCTTATACTGAAACAGGACACACACGTGACATGCATCCTTCTATGTTCAACTTACTTCCACACAAAACTTTTTAACATTACATAAAGCAGAATCAAGTCTTGTTATCTATTTCTCATAATTCTATTAAATAAAGCTTTTGAGCAGTTGACAAATTATATGAATCCATTTCCTTATGAAAATTTCAGCAGTTCCACAAACAATTTGTGGAATAAACTTTCTCTATAAGAAATATAAGTAGACTACAAATTGGTTGTGGACCTACTGAACTTTTCAGATTCTGTATATAAAAAGGATTTAACTTCACATACACCAGAACAAAATGCATAGTTCTGCTGAAGACAAATTCCTTACAAACAAAGGGTTTTTCGTTTACATACAACAAACACGCTTAGCATCTCTTTTATAAACTTTTTAGGTATATAAATACTAGGTGCATCATTTGGCTCTCCTTTTCATGTTCTTCATATTCAATGGTTTGTGGCATCACATATAGCCCAGAAAAATTCCTTGTCTTCAACCTAACATACTCCTTATATACATAATGCTTTTAACAGAATATACCGTAGAAACACCTTATCTTGTAATTTTTGTATTGGAGTTGTTCTGAAGAGTATTTTAAAAATCTTTGTATATAAATTATATGAAAAGTTAAGCAAAGGAATGCATCTAATTTGTCTACTGCTCAAAAGCTTTGTTTAATAGAACCATGACAAGTAGAAAACAAGAATAGATTCTGGTTTCTGTAATCTTAAAAAGATTTGTGTGGAAGTTGAACAGAGGATGCATCGCACGTGTGTGTCTTGTTTCATAATTCATGTAGTTAATAAGCCCTATCCTATGAGAAATATAAGTAGACTACAAAATGTAATGCTATAATGCTTTCTTTCTAAGCATTCAATATAAGGAATATAATATGTAAAGTAGTTTAAGTAAAGTTAGGGATTTTTTGTCAAAAGTATGATGAGAGAAATCATGCAGATCAAGTGGGTCAGTAATTAATAAGCTTTATCTATAAGAAATATAAGTAGACTCCCAAATTGTTTGTGGAACTGCTGAACTTCACAGATTATTTATATTAAAAGGGTTTGGGTTTGGTTTGGATTTCGGTTTCGGGATCACGTTCGAGTTCAGGTTCGCGTTTTAGAGTTAGTATTCGGGTTTGGGTTAGGGTTAGGGTTAGGGTCCGGGTCTGGGTTCGAGTTAGGGTTTGGGTTCAGGTTAGGGTTTGGGTTTGGGTTCTGGTTCTGGTTCTGGTTTGAGTTTGGATTTGGGTTTGGGTTCGTGTACGTGTTCGTATTCGCGTTCGGGTTCGGGTTAGTGTTACGGTTAGGTTTAGGGTTAGGTTTTGTGTTTGGGTTTGGGTTTGGGTTCTGGTTAGTGTTCGGGTTCACGTTCGGGTAGTGTTCGCTTTAGGGTTCACTTTAGGATTAGCATCTCTTTTATAAACTTTTTATGTATATAAATACTAGGTGCATCATTCGGCTCTCCTTTTCATGTTCTTCATAGTCAATGGTTTTTGGCATCACATATAGCCCAGAAAAATTCCTTGTCTTCAACCTAACATATTCCTTATATACAAAATGTTTATAACAGAATATACCGTAGAAACACCTTGTCTTGTAATTTTTATATTGGAGTTGTTCTGAAGAATATTTTAAAAATCTTTGTATATAAATTATATGAAAAGTTAAGCAAAAGAATGCATCTAATTTGTCTACTGCTCAAAAGCTTTGTTTAATAGAACCATGACAAGTAGAAAACAGATTTGTGTGGAAGTAAGTTGAACAGAGAAGGATGCATCTCACGTGTGTGTCTTGTTTCATGATTCATGTAGTTAATAAGCTATCCCTATCTCTATGAGAAATATAAGTAGACTATAAAATGTAATGCTATAATGCTTTCTTTCTAAGAATTCAATATAAGGAATGTAATATGTAGAAGACAAGTAGTTTAAGTAAAGTTAGGGATTTTTTGTCAAAAGTATGATGAGAGAAATCATGCACATCAAGTGTGTCTGTAATTAATAAGCTTTGCCCCCCCAGAGCCGGAATGAACGCACGAGACAACCGTATTGGGATACAAATAGGGCCAGGTTTAATGCAAACAATCAGCAACCAACGGTACAGCATGGCAGATTATACGTCACCAGAAAGAGGGGGCTATCGTAGTGCGGACATGAGATTCTTGTTGCAGGTTCGGGCAAGCCTCAGGACCCCCCCCCCTTTAGAGGCAAGCCAACGTTAAATGGCTCCCCCTGGGGAGGCAGTCACAAAATTACTCCACTTGTATGGGGGTGCCATCACGTGACTTGTCCCCCCACCGAGCGGTGGTAAGCCTTACCCCTCCCCCGGCCGCAGAAACCTCTTGGTCAGCTGCTTCCGGGTTTGGGGTTCGCTTGTAGATATGCTTACGTCCTCACCACCTGCTGCCCAGATCCGCACTACCCGCCACCATCGTACCTGGCCGGTGCCCACGCCCTCCGGATTCAGTGTGGGATAGGCGAAAAACCCCATAGCCCCTTCGCCAATGAGAGTATGGGGAAAAAATTCCCATCCGGCCCCAACAGGCGACCAGTTGACTCACACTGTCCGATTCGAGGGTGGGTGGGTGGGTGCGCCGACGACAAAAAGAGGCCGGGAAGTTGGCGCGGCCGCGCTTTAAAGGCGGGCGTTCTCGCGCGCCTTCCCGGCCTCGCGAGAGCCGCGGCTCTCATCTCGCAGCGTTCTCCGGCCGGGGGGGGCAAAGAAGCCCCGCCGCGCATGCGCGCCGCGGAGCAGAGCCTTGCCCCCCCAGAGCCGGAATGAACGCACGAGACAACCGTATTGGGATACAAATAGGGCCAGGTTTAATGCAAACAATCAGCAACCAACTGTACAGCATGGCAGATTATACGTCACCAGAAAGAGGGGGCTATCGTAGTGCGGACATGAGATTCTTGTTGCAGGTTCGGGCGAGCCTCAGGACCCCCGCCCCCCCCCCCCGTTAGAGGCAAGCCAACGTTAAATGGCTCCCCCTGGGGAGGCGGTCACAAAATTACTCCACTTGTATGGGGGTGCCATCACGTGACTTGTCCCCCCACCGAGCGGTGGTAAGCCTTACCCCTCCCCCGGCCGCAGAAACCTCTTGGTCAGCTGCTTCCGGGTTTGGGGTTCGCTTGTAGATATGCTTACGTCCTCACCACCTGCTGCCCAGATCCGCACTACCCGCCATGGCCGGTGCGAGCTTGCTACGCGCCGAGCCCGCCCAACAAGCTGCTGACTTCAGCTTGCAGCCCCCTCCTTAAATCACCAATGAAGATATCCAGACCCTCGCCGTTGAGGTGTACGCCATCCTGCCGAAAAAGTGCCGCGTCCTTCAATCCAATCCCCAGGGTGCCCAATCACCGCTCCACTGTTCAGTGCCAAGTAATGTGACACCTCCCTGTTAACACTCCGCCTGGCCCGATTCAGGCCCCCACATGCACCCCGGGTGCCCAGGTCATCCTTGGGATAATTGTTGACCACATGATCTTCATGGCAGGGAAGGCGCTTCTCAACTGCTCTAGATCCTTGACAATTTCCAAAATGAGAGACTTGCCCGTCTGCTTCCCTATGTCTTTTGCCCCCGGCGTGTACCACCAGTATGTCAGGCGGCCTTCCTTCCGCCAGCCTGTGGGCTTCGGGGAGGATCTCCGCCCACCGCATCCCCCGCCTTCCGTGCCATTCAATGAGTGCTGATGCGCCCAGGCCCAGATGGGCTCCCCAAGGTGACCTGCTTGCGTGCCTTGCTGCCCAGAATATAAAACTGTGTCCCAGGATAACTACCCTCAGCCTTCCCACGCCATGTGTGCTGCCTGCAACGATAAATAGGTATATGGTTAAAGCGTTACGACACCGGCAAATTACGTATGTACGTTCTGTAGCGCTCCGACCTCCACCGTCCGATCTTTTTTATGCCCTCAGGGCTGTATCCTAGGGCCGCCGCCGTCGAGGCGGCGCCTATGAGGAAAGAGTGTGTCGCAAACCTAATGCCTTTCACGCCTGCCCGCTCCAGTGCCTCGGCCGTCACTTTCCAGAACTTTCCAGGCGCCGACCAGGGAATGTCAAAAAAATGCGCTTGGAATTCCACGGCATTCCCGGATGAGCGCCCCGGCGCCGATCCGGGAACATCGGGGGGAAAATGCGCATGGAATTCCGCGGCGATCCCGAATCGGGGCCCCGGCGCCAACCCGGGAATGTAGGGAGAAAATGCGCCCGGAATTCCACGGCGTTCCCAGATCGGGGTCCTGGCGCCGACCCAAGAACGTCGCGAAAAAATGCGCCCGGAATTCTGCGGCGTTCCCAGATCAGGGCCCCGACGCTGACCTGGGAACATCGGGAAAAAATGCGTCCGGAATTCCGCGGCGTTCCCGGATTGGCACCGCGGCGCCGACCCGGGAATGTCGGAAAACGCGTCCGGAATTCCGTGGCGTTCCCTGATCAGCGCCCCGGCGCCGACCCGGGAATGTCAGAAAACGTGTCTAGAATTCTGCGTCCTTCCCGGATCGGCGCCCCGCACCAACCCGGCAATGTCTGATAACATGACCGGAATTCCGGGACGTTCCCAGATCGGCGCCCCGGCACCGACCGGGAACGTCGAAAAAATACACCCGGAATTCTGTGGGGTTCCCGGATGGGCGCCCCTGCACCAACCCGGGAATGTCGAAAAAATGCTCCGGGAATTCAGGGACGTTCCCTGATGGGCACCCGGCGGCGTCCCGGGAATTTCGAAAAACGCGCCCGGAATTCCGCGGCCTTCCCGGATCGGGGCCCCGGCGCCGACCCGGGAACGTCGGGAAAAAAATGCGCCCGGCACCGACCCGGGAACGTCGGGAAAAAATGCGCCAGGAATTCCGCGGCATTGCCGGATCGGGGCCCCGGCGCCGACCCGGGAACGTCGGGGAAAAATGGGCCAGGAATTCCGCGGCGTTCCCGGATCGGGGCCCCGGCGCCGACCCGGGAACGTCGGGAAAAATGCGCCCGGAATTCCGCGACGTTCCCGGATGGGCACCCTGGCGCCGACACGGAAATATCGAAAAAATGGGCCCCGAATTTCGCCGCGTCCCGGATCGGACCCCGGTGCCGACCCGGCCATGTCGAAAAAAAGGGCCCCGAATTTCGCCGCGTCCCCGGATCGGGACCCCGGTGCCGACCCGGAAATGTCGAAAAAATGCACCCGGAATTCCTTGGCTTTCCCGGATCGGCGCCCGGGTGCTGACCCGAGAATGTTGGAAAAGCGTCCGGAATTCCGCGGGCGTTCCCAGTGTGGCGCCGCTGCGCCGACCAGGGAATGTCGAAAAAATGCGCCAGGAATTCCGCGGCGTTCCCGGATCGGGCCCCGGCGCCCGACCCGGGAACGTCGGGAAAAAAATGCGCCCAGAATTCCGCAGCGTTCCCGGATCGGGGCCCCGGCGCCGACCCAAGAACGTCGGGAAAAAATGCACCTGGAATTCCTTGGCTTTCCCGGATCGGCGCCCCGGTGCTGACCCGGGAATGTTGGAAAACGCGTCCGGAATTCCGCGGCGTTCCCAGTATGGCGCCGCTGCGCTGACCAGGGAATGTTGAAAAAATGCGCCAGGAATTCCGCGGCGTTCCCGGATGGGGGCCCCGGCGCCGACCCGGGAACGTCGGGAAAAAATGCGCCCGGAATTCCGCGGCCTTCCCGGATTGGGGCCCCGGCGCCGACCCAAGAAACGTCGGGAAAAAATGCACCCGGAATTCCTTGGCTTTCCCGGATCGGCGCCCGGGGCTGACCCAGGAATGTTGGAAAACGCGTCAGAAATTCCGCGGCGTTCCCAGTATGGCGCCGCTGCTCCGACCAGGGAATGTCGAAAAAATGCACCCGGAATTCTGCGGCGTTCCCGGATCAGGGCCCCGACGCTGACCTGGGAAACATCGGGAAAAAAATGCGTCCGGAATTCCGTAGCGTTCCCTGATCGGCGCCCCGGCGCCGACCCGGGAATGTCCGAAAAAGCATCTAGAATTCTTGCGTCTTCTCGGATCGGCGCCCCGCACCAACCCGGGAATGTCTGATAACATGACCGGAATTCCGGGACGTTCCCAGATCGGCGCCCCGGCGCCGACCGGGAACGTCGAAAAAATACACCCGGAATTCTGTGGGGTTCCCGGATGGGCGCCCCTGCACCAACCCGGGAATGTCGAAAAAATGCTCCGGGAATTCAGGGACGTTCCCTGATGGGCACCCGGCGGCGTCCCGGGAATTTCGAAAAACGCGCCCGGAATTCCGCGGCCTTCCCGGATCGGGGCCCCGGCGCCGACCCGGGAACGTCGGGAAAAAAATGCACCTGGCACCGACCCGGGAACGTCGGGAAAAAATGCGCCAGGAATTCCGCGGCATTGCCGGATCGGGGCCCCGGCGCCGACCCGGGAACGTCGGGAAAAAATGGGCCCGGAATTCCGCGGCGTTCCCGGATCGGGGCCCCGGCGCCGACCCGGGAACGTCGGGAAAAAATGCGCCCGGAATTCCGCGACGTTCCCGGATGGGCACCCCGGCGCCGACACGGGAATATCGAAAAAATGGGCCCCGAATTTCGCCGCGGCCCCGGATCGGGACCCCGGTGCCGACCCGGAAATGTCGAAAAAATGCGCCCGGAATTCCGTGGCGTTCCTTGATCTGTTCCCCGGCGCCGACCCGGGAGTGTCGAAAAACTGCACCCGGAATTCCTTGGCTTTCCCGGATCGGCGCCCCGGTGCTGACCCGGGAATGTTGGAAAACGCGTCCGGAATTCCGCGGCGTTCCCAGTGTGGTGCCGCTGCGCCGACCAGGGAATGTCGAAAAAATGCGCCAGGAATTCCGCGGCGTTCCCGGATCGGGGCCCCGGCGCCGACCCGGGAACGTCGGGAAAAAAATGCACCGGAATTTCCTTGGCTTTCCCGGATCGGGGCCCCGGCGCCGACCCAAGAACGTCGGGAAAAAATGCACCCGGAATTCCTTGGCTTTCCCGGATCGGCGCCCCGGTGCTGACCCGGGAATGTTGGAAAACGCGTCCGGAATTCCGCGGCGTTCCCAGTATGGCGCCGCTGCGCCGACCAGGGAATGTCGAAAAAATGCGCCAGGAATTCCGCGGCGTTCCCGGATCGGGGCCCCGGCGCCGACCCGGGAACTTCGGGAAAAAATGCGCCCGGAATTCCGCGGCGTTCCCGGATCGGTGCCCCGGCGCCGACCCAACAACGTCGGGAAAAAATTCGTTAGGAATTCCGCGGCGTTCCCGGATTGGCGCCGCTGCGCCGCCCCGGGAATGTCGAAAAAATGCGCCCGGAATTCAGCGACGTTCCCTGATGGGCGCGCCGGTGGCGCACCTGGAATTTCGAAAAACGCGCCCGGAATTCCGCGGCCTTCCCGGATCAGCCTCCCGGCGCTGACCCGGGAATGTCAGAAAATGCGTATAGACCCGGGAACGGCGGGGAAAAATGTGCCCGGAATTCCACGGCATTCCCGGATCGGGGCCCCGGAACCGACCCGGGAACATCAGGAGAAAATGCGCCCGGATTTCTGCAGAGTTCCCGGATCGGGGCCCCGGCGCCGACCTGGGAACGTCGGGAAAAAATGCGCCCGGCACCGACCCGGGAACGTCGGGAAAAAATGCGCCAGGAAATTCCGCGGCGTTCCCGGATCGGTGCCCCGGCGCCGACCCGTGAACGTCGCGGAAAAAATGCGCCCGGAATTCCATGGTGTTCCCGGATCGGGGCCCCGGCGCCGACCCAAGAACGTCGGGTAAACACGCGCCCGGAATTCAGCGGCGTTCCCGGATCGGGGCCAGGCGCCGACCCCGGAACGTCGGGAAAAAATGCGCCCGGAATTCCGCGGCGTTCCCGGATCGGGGCCCCGGCACCCACCCGGGAACGTCGGGAAAAAAATGCGCGCCGGAATTCTGCGCCGTTCCCGGATCGGGTCCCCGGCGCCGACCCAAGAACGTCGGGAAAACATGCGCCCGGAATTCTGCGGCGTTACCGGATGGGCGCCCCGGCACCGACCCGGGAACGTCGGGAAAAAATGCTCCCGGAATTCCGCGGCGTTCCCGGATTGGCGCCGCTGCGCCGACCCGGGAATGTCGAAAAAATGCTCCGGAATTCAGCGACGTTCCCTGATGGGCGCCCCGGCGGCGTCCTGGGAATTTCGAAAAATGCGCCCGGAATTCCGCGGCCTTCCCGGTTCGGCCTCCCGGGGCTGACCCGGGATTGTCAGTCCACGCGTCTGGACCCGGGATGTTCGGTAAAAAAATGCGCCCGGAATTCTGCGGCGTTCCCGGATGGGCGCCCCTGCACCAACCCGGGAATGTCGAAAAAATGCTCCCGGAAGTCAGCGACATTCCCTGATGGGGGCCGCGGCGGCGTCCCGGGAAATTTCGAAAAAACGCGCCCGGAATTCCGCGGCCTTCCCGCATCGGGGCCCCGGCACGACCCGGGAACGTCAGGAAAAAATGCGCCAGGAATTCCGCGGCGTTCCCGGATGGGAGCCGCGGCGCCGACCCGGGAACGTCGGGAAAAGATGTGCCAGGAATTCCGCGGCGTTCCCAGATCGGGGCCCCGGCGCCGACCCGGGAACATCAGGGAAAAATGCGCCAGGAATTAAGCGGCGTTCCCGGATCGGGACCCCGGCGCCGACCCGGGAACGTCGGGAAAAAATGTGCCAGGAATTCCGCGGCGTTCCCGGATCGGGTCCCCGCCGCCGACCCAAGAACGTCGGGAAAAAATGCGCCCGGAATTCTGCGGCGTTCCCGGATCGGGGCCCCGACGCCGACCCGGGAATGTCGGGAATAAATGCGTCCGGAATTCCGCGGCGTTCCCGGATTGGCACCGCTGCGCCGACCCGGGAATGTCGAAAAAATGCGCCCGGAATTCCACGGCATTCCCGGATGAGCACCGCGGCGCCGACCCGGGAATGTCGGAAAACGCGCCCGGAATTCCGCGGCCTTCCCGGATCGGCCTCCCGGCGCTGACCCGGGAATGTCAGAAAACGCGTCTGGACCCAGGAACGGCGGGGGAAAATGTGCCCGGAATTCCACGGCGATCCTGGATCGGGGCCCCGACGCCGACCTGGGAACGTCGGGAAAAAAATGCGCCCGGAATTCCAGGGCGTTCCCGGATCGTGGCCCCGGCACCGACCCGGGAACAGCAGAAACGAATGCGCCCGGAATTAAGCGGCGTTCCCGAATTGGGGACCCCGACGCCGACCCGGGAACGTCGGGAAAAAATGCGCCAGGAATTCCGCGGCGTTCCCGGATCGGGGCCCCGGCGCCGACCCGGGAACATCGGGGGAAAAATGGACCCGGAATTCTGTGGCGTTCCCGGATCGGGTCCCCGGCGCCGACCCGGGAACGTCGGGGAAAAAAATGGGCCTGGAATTTCGCGGCGTTCCCGGATCGGGGCCCTGACGCCGACCCGGGAATGTCGGGAATAAATGCGTCCGGAATTCCGCGGCGTTCCCGGATCGGGGCCCCGACGCCGACCCGGGAATGTCGGGAATAAATGCGTCCGGAATTCCGCGGCGTTCCCGGATTGGCACCGCTGCGCCGACCCGGGAATGTCGAAAAAATGCGCCCGGAATTCCACGGCATTCCCGGATGAGCACCGCGGCGCCGACCCGGGAATGTCGGAAAACGCGCCCGGAATTCCGCGGCCTTCCCGGATCGGCCTCGCAGCGCTGAACCGGGAATGTCAGAAAACGCTTCTGGACCCAGGAACGGCGGGGGAAAATGTGCCCGGAATTCCACGGCGATCCTGGATCGGGGCCCCGACGCCGACCTGGGAACGTCGGGAAAAAAATGCGCCCGGAATTCCAGGGTGTTCCCGGATCGTGGCCCCGGCACCGACCCGGGAACATCAGAAAAAAATGCGCCCGGATTTCTCCGGCGTTCCCGGATCGGGGCCCCAGCGCCAACAAGGAACGTCGGGAAAAAATGCGCCCGGAATTCCGCGGCGTTCCCGGATCGGGGCCCCGGCGCCGACCCAAGAACGTCGGGAAAAAATGCGCCAGGAATTCTGCGGCGTTCCCGGATCGGGGCCCCGGCGCCGACCCGGGAACGTCGGGAGAAAATGCGCCAGGAATTCCGCGGCGTTCCCGGATCAGTGCCCCGGCGCCGACCCGGGAACAGTGGGGGAAAAATTGGCCCGGAATTTCGCGGCGTTCCCGGATCGGGTCAGGGCGCCGACCCAAGAACGTCGGGAAAAAATGCGCCCGGAATTCTGCGGTGTTCCCGGATCGGGGCCCCGACGCCGACCCGGAAACGTCGGGAATAAATGCATCAGGAATTCCGCGGCGTTCCTGGATTGGCACCGCTGCGCCGCCCTGGGAATGTCGAAAAAATGCGCCCGGAATTCCACGGCGATCCTGGATCGGGGCCCCGACGCCGACCTGGGAACGTCGGGAAAAAAAAGCGCCCGGAATTCCGCGGCCTTCCCGGATCGGCCTCGCGGCGCTGACCCGGGAATGTCAGAAAACGCGTCTGGACCCGGGAACGGCGGGGGAAAATGTGCCCGGAAATCCGCGGCGTTCCCGAATTGGGGCCCCGGCGCTGACCCAAGAACGTCGGGAAAAAATGCGCCCGAAATTCTGCGGCGTTCCCGGATCGGGGCCCCGACGCGACCTGGGAATGTGGGATAAATGCGTCCGGAATTCCGCGGCATTCCCGGATTGGCACCGCTGCGCCGACCCGGGAATGTCGAAAAAATGCGCCCGGAATTCCACGGCATTCCTGGATGAGCACCGCGGCGCCGACCCGGGAATGTCGGAAAACGCGCCCGGAATTCCGCGGCCTTCCCGGATCGGCCTCCCGGCGCTGACCCGGGAATGTCAGAAAACGCGTCTGGACCCAGGAACGGCGGGGGAAAATGTGCCCGGAATTCCACGGCGATCCTGGATCGGGGCCCCGACGCCGACCTGGGAACGTCGGGAAAAAAAATGCGCCCGGAATTCCAGGGCGTTCCCGGATCGTGGCCCCGGCACCGACCCGGGAACATCAGAAAAAAATGCGCCCGGAATTAACCGGCGTTCCCGGATCGGGACCCCGGCGCCGACCCGGGAACGTCAGGGAAAAATGCGCCCGGAATTCTGCGGCGTTCCCGGATCGGGGCCCCGGCGCTGACCCGGGAACATCGGGGGGAAAATGGACCCGGACTTCTGTGGCGTTCCCGGATCGGGTCCCCGGCGCCGACCCGGGAACGTCGGGGAAAAAAATGGGCCTGGAATTTCGCGGCTTTCCCAGATTGGGTCCCCGGCGCCGACCCAAGAACGTCGGGGAAAAATGCGCCCGGAATTCTGCGGCGTTCCCGGATCGGGGCCCCGACGCCGACCCGGGAATGTCGGGAATAAATGCGTCCGGAATTCCGCGGAGGTCCCGGATTGGCACCGCTGCGCCGACCCGGGAATGTCGAAAAAATGCGCCCGGAATTCCACGGCATTCCCGGATGAGCACCGCGGCGCCGACCCGGGAATGTCGGAAAACGCACCCGGAATTCCGCGGCCTTCCCGGATCGGCCTCCCGGCGCTGACCCGGGAATGTCAGAAAACGCGTCTGGACCCAGGAAAGGCGGGGGAAAATGTGCCCGGAATTCCACGGCGATCCTGGATCGGGGCCCCGACGCCGACATGGGAACGTCGGGAAAAAAATGCGCCCGGAATTCCAGGGTGTTCCCGGATCGTGACCCCGGCACCGACCCGGGAACATCAGAAAAAAATGCGCCCGGAATTAAGCGGCGTTCCCGGATCGGGACCCCGGGGCCGACCCAGGAACGTCGGGAAAAAATGCGCAAGGAATTCCGCGGCGTTCCCGGATCGGGGCCCCGGCGCCGACCCGGGAACATCGGGGGGAAAAATGGACCCGGAATTCTGTGGCGTTCCCGGATCGGGTCCCCGGCGCCGACCCGGGATCGTCGGGGAAAAAAATGGGCCTGGAATTTCGCGGCGTTCCCAGATTGGGTCCCCGGCGCCGACCCAAGAACGTCGGGAATAAATGCGCCCGGAATTCTGCGGCGTTCCTGGATCGGGGCCCCGACTCCGACCCGGGAATGTCGGGAATAAATGCGTCCGGAATTCCGCGGCGTTCCCAGATTGGCACCGCTGCGCCGACCCGGGAATGTCGAAAAAATGCGCCCGGAATTCCACGGCATTCCCGGATGAGCACCGCGGCGCCGACCCGGGAATGTCAGAAAACGCGCCCGGAATTCCGCGGCCTTCCTGGATCGGCATCGCGGCGCTGACCTGGGAATGTCAGAAAACGCGTCTGGACCCAGGAACGGCGGGGGAAAATGTGCCCGGAATTCCACGGCGATCCTGGATCGGGGCCCCGACGCCGACCTGGGAACGTCGGGAAAAAAATGCGCCCGGAATTCCAGGGTTCCCGGATCGTGGCCCGGCACCGACCCGGAACATCAGAAAAAATGCGCCGGAATTCCGGCGTTCCCGGATCGGGCCCGGCGCCACGGAACGTCGGGAAAAATGCGCCGGAATTCGCGGCGTCCGGATCGGGGCCCCGCGCGACCGATCGGGGAAAATGCCCGGATTCTGGGCGTTCCCGGATCGGGCCCCGGCGCCGACCGGGAACGTCGGGGAAAAAAATGGCCGGAATTCGCGGCTTCCGATGTCCCGGCGCCGACAGAACGTGGGGAAAATGGCCCGGAATTTGCGGCGTTCCCGGATCGGCCCGCCCGACCCGGGAAGTCGGGAAAAATGCGCCGAATTCGCGGGTCCCGGATGGCCCCGCGCCGACCGGAACGTCGGAATCAGCATCAGAACCGCGGCGCCCGGATTGGCAACGCTGCGCCGCCCTGGGAATGTCGAAAAGCGCCCGAAATCCACGGCGATCCTGGATCGGGGCCCCGACGCCGACCTGGGAACGTCGGGAAAAAAGCGCCGAATTCGGGCTTCCCGGATCGGCCCGGCGCGACCGAAATGCAGGAATAACGGCGTTCCGATGGGACCCGGCGAACACAGGAACGTCGGGAAAAAATGCGCCCGGAATTCCGCGGCGTTCCCGGATGGGGGCCCCCGCGCCGACCCAAGAACGTCGGGGAAAAAATGCGCCGGAATTCTGCGGCGTTCCCGGATCGGGGCCCCGGCGCCGACCCGGGAATCGTCGGGAAAAATGCGCCGGAATTCCGCGGCGTTCCCGGATTGGGCACCGCTGGCGCCGACCGGGTTCGTCGGAAAATAAATGCGCCCGGAATTCGCGGTTCCTGGATCGGGGCCCCGACGTCCGACCCGGAAACGTCGGGAATAAATGCATCAGGAATTCCGCGGCGTTCCTGGATTGGCACCGCTGCGCCGCCCTGGGAATGTCGAAAAAATGCGCCCGGAATTCCACGGCGATCCTGGATCGGGGCCCCGACGCCGACCTGGGAACGTCGGGAAAAAAAAGCGCCCGGAATTCCGCGGCCTTCCCGGATCGGCCTCGCGGCGCTGACCCGGGAATGTCAGAAAACGCGTCTGGACCCGGGAACGGCGGGGGAAAATGTGCCCGGAATTCCGCGGCGTTCCCGGATTGGGGCCCCGGCGCTGACCCAAGAACGTCGGGAAAAAATGCGCCCGGAATTCTGCGGCGTTCCCGGATCGGGGCCCCGACGCCGACCCGGGAATGTCGGGAATAAATGCGTCCGGAATTCCGCGGCATTCCCGGATTGGCACCGCTGCGCCGACACGGGAATGTCGAAAAAATGCGCCCGGAATTCCACGGCATTCCTGGATGAGCACCGCGGCGCCGACCCGGGAATGTCGGAAAACGCGGCCGGAATTCCGCGGCATTCCCGGATGAGCACCGCGGCGCCGACCCGGGAATGTCGGAAAACGCACCCGGAATTCCGCGGCCTTCCCGGATCGGCCTCCCGGCGCTGACCCGGGAATGTCAGAAAACGCGTCTGGACCCAGGAAAGGCGGGGGAAAATGTGCCCGGAATTCCACGGCGATCCTGGATCGGGGCCCCGACGCCGACATGGGAACGTCGGGAAAAAAATGCGCCCGGAATTCCAGGGTGTTCCCGGATCGTGGCCCCGGCACCGACCCGGGAACATCAGAAAAAAATGCGCCCGGAATTAAGCGGCGTTCCCGGATCGGGACCCCGGGGCCGACCCAGGAACGTCGGGAAAAAATGCGCAAGGAATTCCGCGGCGTTCCCGGATCGGGGCCCCGGCGCCGACCCGGGAACATCGGGGGGAAAAATGGACCCGGAATTCTGTGGCGTTCCCGGATCGGGTCCCCGGCGCCGACCCGGGATCGTCGGGGAAAAAAATGGGCCTGGAATTTCGCGGCGTTCCCAGATTGGGTCCCCGGCGCCGACCCAAGAACGTCGGGAATAAATGCGCCCGGAATTCTGCGGCGTTCCTGGATCGGGGCCCCGACTCCGACCCGGGAATGTCGAAAAAATGCGCCCGGAATTCCATGGCATTCCTGGATGAGCACCGCTGCGCCGACCCGGGAATGTCGAAAAAATGCGCCCGGAATTCCACGGCATTCCCGGATGAGCACCGCGGCGCCGACCCGGGAATGTCAGAAAACGCGTCTGGACCCAGGAACGGCGGGGGAAAATGTGCCCGGAATTCCATGGCGATCCTGGATCGGGGCCCCGACGCCGACCTGGGAACGTCGGGAAAAAAATGCGCCCGGAATTCCAGGGCGTTCCCGGATCGTGGCCCCGGCACCGACCCGGGAACATCAGAAAAAAATGCGCCCGGAATTAAGCGGCGTTCCCGGATCGGGACCCCGGCGCCGACCCGGGAACGTCGGGAAAAAATGCGCCAGGAATTCCGCGGCGTTCCCGGATCGGGGCCCCGGCGCCGACCCGGGAACATCGGGGGAAAAATGGACCCGGAATTCTGTGGCGTTCCCGGATCGGGTCCCCGGCGCCGACCCGGGAACGTCGGGGAAAAAAATGGGCCTGGAATTTCGCGGCGTTCCCAGATTGGGTCCCCGGCGCCGACCCAAGAACGTCGGGAAAAAATGCGCCCGGAATTCTGCGGCGTTCCCGGATCGGGGCCCCGACGCCGACCCGGGAATGTCGGGAATAAATGCGTCCGGAATTCCGCGGCGTTCCCGGATTGGCACCGCTGCGCCGACCCGGGAATGTCGAAAAAATGCGCCCGGAATTCCACGGCATTCCCGGATGAGCACCGCGGCGCCGACCCGGGAATGTCGGAAAACGCGCCCGGAATTCCGCGGCCTTCCCGGATCGGCCTCCCGGCGCTGACCCGGGAATGTCAGAAAACGCGTCTGGACCCAGGAACGGCGGGGGAAAATGTGCCCGGAATTCCACGGCGATCCTGGATCGGGGCCCCGACGCCGACCTGGGAACGTCGGGAAAAAAATGCGCCCGGAATTCCAGGGTGTTCCCGGATCGTGGCCCCGGCACCGACCCGGGAACATCAGAAAAAAATGCGCCCGGATTTCTCCGGCGTTCCCGGATCGGGGCCCCAGCGCCAACCCGGGAACGTCGGGAAAAAATGCGCCAGGAATTCTGCGGCGTTCCCGGATCGGGGCCCCGGCGCCGACCCGGGAATGTCGGGAATAAATGCGTCCGGAATTCCGCGGCGTTCCCGGATTGGCACCGCTGCGCCGACCCGGGAATGTCGAAAAAATGCGCCCGGAATTCCACGGCATTCCCGGATGAGCACCGCGGCGCCGACCCGGGAATGTCGGAAAACGCGCCCGGAATTCCGCGGCCTTCCCGGATCGGCCTCCCGGCGCTGACCCGGGAATGTCAGAAAACGCGTCTGGACCCAGGAACGGCGGGGGAAAATGTGCCCGGAATTCCACGGCGATCCTGGATCGGGGCCCCGACGCCGACCTGGGAACGTCGGGAAAAAAATGCGCCCGGAATTCCGCGGCGTTCCCGGATCGGGGCCCCGGCGCCGACCCAAGAACGTCGGGAAAAAATGCGCCAGGAATTCTGCGGCGTTCCCGGATCGGGGCCCCGGCGCCGACCCGGGAACGTCGGGAAAAAATGCGCCAGGAATTCCGCGGCGTTCCCGGATCGGTGCCCCGGCGCCGACCCGGGAACAGTGGGGGAAAAATGGGCCCGGAATTTCGCGGCGTTCCCGGATCGGGTCCCCGGCGCCGACCCAAGAACGTCGGGAAAAAATGCGCCCGGAATTCTGCGGTGTTCCCGGATCGGGGCCCCGACGCCGACCCGGAAACGTCGGGAATAAATGCATCAGGAATTCCGCGGCGTTCCTGGATTGGCACCGCTGAGCCGCCCTGGAAATGTCGAAAAAATACGACCGGAATTCCACGGCATTCCCGGATGAGCGCCGCGGCGCCGACCCGGGAATGTCGGAAAACGCGCAAGGAATTCCGCGGCCTTCCCGGATCGGCCTCGCGGCGCTGACCCGGGAATGTCAGAAAACGCGTCTGGATCCGGGAACGGCGGGGGAAAATGTGCCCGGAATTCCGCGGCGTTCCCGGATTGGGGCCCCGGCGCTGACCCAAGAACGTCGGGAAAAAATGCGCCCGGAATTCTGCGGCGTTCCCGGATCGGGGCCCCGACGCCGACCCGGGAATGTCGGGAATAAATGCGTCCGGAATTCCGCGGCATTCCCGGATTGGCACTGCTGCGCCGACCCGGGAATGTCGAAAAAATGCGCCCGGAATTCCACGGCATTCCCGGATGAGCACCGCGGCGCCGACCCGGGAATGTCGAGAAACGCGCCCGGAATTCCGCGGCCTTCCCGGATCGGCCTCCCGGCGCTGACCCGGGAATGTCAGAAAACGCGTCTGGACCCAGGAACGGCGGGGGAAAATGTGCCCGGAATTCCAGGGCGTTCCCGGATCGTGGCCCCGGCACCGACCCGGGAACATCAGAAAAAAATGCGCCCGGAATTAAGCGGCGTTCCCGGATCGGGACCCCGGCGCCGACCCGGGAACGTCGGGAAAAAATGCGCCAGGAATTCCGCGGCGTTCCCGGATCGGGGCCCCGGCGCCGACCCGGGAACATCGGGGGAAAAATGGACCCGGAATTCTGTGGCGTTCCCGGATCGGGTCCCCGGCGCCGACCCGGGAACGTCGGGGAAAAAAATGGGCCTGGAATTTCGCGGCATTCCCGGATCGGGTCCCCGGCGCCGACCCAAGAACGTCGGGAAAAAATGCGCCCGGAATTCTGCGGCGTTCCCGGATCGGGGCCCTGACGCCGACCCGGGAATGTCGGGAATAAATGCGTCCGGAATTCCGCGGCGTTCCCGGATTGGCACCGCTGCGCCGACCCGGGAATGTCGAAAAAATGCGCCCGGAATTCCACGGCATTCCCGGATGAGCACCGCGGCGCCGACCCGGGAATGTCGGAAAACGCGCCCGGAATTCCGCGGCCTTCCCGGATCGGCCTCCCGGCGCTGACCCGGGAATGTCAGAAAACGCGTCTGGACCCAGGAACGGCGGGGGAAAATGTGCCCGGAATTCCACGGCGATCCTGGATCGGGGCCCCGACGCCGACCTGGGAACGTCGGGGAAAAAGTGCGCCCGGAATTCCAGGGTGTTCCCGGATCGTGGCCCCGGCACCGACCCGGGAACATCAGAAAAAAATGTGCCCGGATTTCTCCGGCGTTCCCGGATCGGGGCCCCAGCGCCAACCCGGGAACGTCGGGAAAAAATGCGCCCGGAATTCCGCGGCGTTCCCGGATCGGGGCCCCGGCGCCGACCCAAGAACGTCGGGAAAAAATGCGCCAGGAATTCTGCGGCGTTCCCGGATCGGGGCCCCGGCGCCGACCCGGGAACGTCGGGAAAAAATGCGCCAGGAATTCCGCGGCGTTCCCGGATCGGTGCCCCGGCGCCGACCCGGGAACAGTGGGGGAAAAATGGGCCCGGAATTTCGCGGCGTTCCCGGATCGGGTCCCCGGCGCCGACCCAAGAACGTCGGGAAAAAATGCGCCCGGAATTCTGCGGTGTTCCCGGATCGGGGCCCCGACGCCGACCCGGAAACGTCGGGAATAAATGCATCAGGAATTCCGCGGCGTTCCTGGATTGGCACCGCTGCGCCGCCCTGGGAATGTCGAAAAAATACGCCCGGAATTCCACGGCATTCCCGGATGAGCGCCGCGGCGCCGACCCGGGAATGTCGGAAAAAGCGCCCGGAATTCCGCGGCCTTCCCGGATCGGCCTCGCGGCGCTGACCCGGGAATGTCAGAAAACGCGTCTGGACCCGGGAACGGCGGGGGAAAATGTGCCCGGAATTCCGCGGCGTTCCCGGATTGGGGCCCCGGCGCTGACCCAAGAACGTCGGGAAAAAATGCGCCCGGAATTCTGCGGCGTTCCCGGATCGGGGCCCCGACGCCGACCCGGGAATGTCGGGAATAAATGCGTCCGGAATTCCGCGGCATTCCCGGATTGGCACTGCTGCGCCGACCCGGGAATGTCGAAAAAATGCGCCCGGAATTCCACGGCATTCCCGGATGAGCACCGCGGCGCCGACCCGGGAATGTCGAGAAACGCGCCCGGAATTCCGCGGCCTTCCCGGATCGGCCTCCCGGTGCTGAGCCGGGAATGTCAGAAAACGCGTCTGGACCCAGGAACGGCGGGGGAAAATGTGCCCGGAATTCCACGGCGATCCTGGATCGGGGCCCCGACGCCGACCTGGGAACGTCGGGAAAAAAATGCGCCCGGAATTCCAGGGCGTTCCCGGATCGTGGCCCCGGCACCGACCCGGGAACATCAGAAAAAAATGCGCCCGGAATTAAGCGGCGTTCCCGGATCGGGACCCCGGCGCCGACCGGGAACGTCGGGAAAAAATGCGCCAGGAATTCCGCGGCGTTCCCGGATCGGGGCCCCGGCGCCGACGCGGGAACATCGGGGGAAAAATGGACCCGGAATTCTGTGGCGTTCCCGGATCGGGTCCCCGGCGCCGGCCCGGGAACGTCGGAGAAAAAATGGGCCTGGAATTCCGCGGCGTTCCCGGATCGGGGCCCCGGCGCCGACCCAAGAACGTCGGGAAAAAATGCACCCGGAATTCCTTGGCTTTCCCGGATCGGCGCCCCGGTGCTGACCCGGGAATGTTGGAAAACGCGTCCGGAATTCCGCGGCGTTCCCAGTATGGCGCCGCTGCGCCGACCAGGGAATGTCGAAAAAATGCGCCAGGAATTCCGCGGCGTTCCCGGATCGGGGCCCCGGCGCCGACCCGTGAACTTCGGGAAAAAATGCGCCCGGAATTCCGCGGCGTTCCCGGATCAGGTCCCCGGCGCCGACCCAAGAACGTCGGGAAAAAATGCGCCAGGAATTCTGCGGCGTTCAGGGATCGGGGCCCCGGCGCCGACCTGGGAACGTCGGGAAAAAATGCGCCAGGAATTCCGCGGCGTTCCCGGATCGGTGCCCCGGCGCCGACCCGGGAACATTGGTGGAAAAATGGACCCGGAATTCCGTGGCTTTCCCGGATCGGGTCCCCGGCGCCGACCCGGGAACGTCGGGGAAAAAATGGGCCCGGAATTTAGCGGCGTTCCCGGATCGGGTCCCCGGCGCCAACCCAAGAACGTCGGGAAAAAATGCGCCCGGAATTCTGCGGCGTTCCCGGATCGGGGCCCCGACGCCGACCCGGAAACGTCGGGAATAAATGCATCAGGAATTCCGCGGCGTTCCCGGATTGGCACCGCTGCGCCGCCCCGGGAATGTCGAAAAAATGCGCCCGGAATTCCACGGCATTCCCGGATGAGCGCCGCGGCGCCGACCCGGGAATGTCGGAAAACGCGCCCGGAATTCCGCGGCCTTCCCGGATCGGCCTCGCGGCGCTGACCCGGGAATGTCAGAAAACGCGTCTGGACCCGGGAACGGCGGGGGAAAATGTGCCCGGAATTCCGCGGCGTTCCCGGATCGGGGCCCCGGCGCTGACCCAAGAACGTCGGGAAAAAATGCGCCCGGAATTCTGCGGCGTTCCCGGATCGGGGCCCCGGCGCCGAACCGGGAACGTCGGGAAAAAATGCGCCCGGAATTCCGCGGCGTTCCCGGATCTGGGCCCCGGCGCTGACCCAAGAACGTCAGGGAAAAATGCGCCCGGAATTCTGCGGCGTTCCCGGATCGGGGCCCCGGCGCCGACCCGGGAATGTCGGGAAAAAATGCGCCCGGAATTCCGCGGCGTTCCCGGATCGGGTCCCCGGCGCCGACCCAAGAACGTCGGGAAAAAATGCGCTCGGAATTCTGCGGCGTTGCCGGATCGGGGCCCCGGCGCCGACCCGGGAACGTCGGGAAAAAATGCGCCCGGAATTCCGCGGCGTTCCCGGATCTGGGCCCCGGCGCTGACCCAAGAACGTCAGGGAAAAATGCGCCCGGAATTCTGCGGCGTTCCCGAATCGGGACCCCGGCGCCAACCCGGGAACGTCGGGAAAAAAATGCGCCCGGAATTCCGCGGCGTTCCTGGATCGGGGCCCTGTTACTGAACCAGGAACGTCGGGGAAAAATGCGCCCGGAATTCTGCGGCGTTCCCAGATCGGGGCCCCGGCGCCGACCCGGGAACGTCGGGAAAAAATGCGCCAGGAATTCTGCGGCGTTCCCGGATCGGGGCCCCGGCGCCGACCCGGGAACGTCGGGAAAAAATGCGCCAGGAATTCCGCGGCGTTCCCGGATCGGTGCCCCGGCGCCGACCCGGGAACAGTGGGGGAAAAATGGGCCCGGAATTTCGCGGCGTTCCCGGATCGGGTCCCCGGCGCCGACCCAAGAACGTCGGGAAAAAATGCGCCCGGAATTCTGCGGTGTTCCCGGATCGGGGCCCCGACGCCGACCCGGAAACGTCGGGAATAAATGCATCAGGAATTCCGCGGCGTTCCTGGATTGGCACCGCTGCGCCGCCCTGGGAATGTCGAAAAAATACGCCCGGAATTCCACGGCATTCCCGGATGAGCGCCGCGGCGCCGACCCGGGAATGTCGGAAAAAGCGCCCGGAATTCCGCGGCCTTCCCGGATCGGCCTCGCGGCGCTGACCCGGGAATGTCAGAAAACGCGTCTGGACCCGGGAACGGCGGGGGAAAATGTGCCCGGAATTCCGCGGCGTTCCCGGATTGGGGCCCCGGCGCTGACCCAAGAACGTCGGGAAAAAATGCGCCCGGAATTCTGCGGCGTTCCCGGATCGGGGCCCCGACGCCGACCCGGGAATGTCGGGAATAAATGCGTCCGGAATTCCGCGGCATTCCCGGATTGGCACTGCTGCGCCGACCCGGGAATGTCGAAAAAATGCGCCCGGAATTCCACGGCATTCCCGGATGAGCACCGCGGCGCCGACCCGGGAATGTCGAGAAACGCGCCCGGAATTCCGCGGCCTTCCCGGATCGGCCTCCCGGCGCTGACCCGGGAATGTCAGAAAACGCGTCTGGACCCAGGAACGGCGGGGGAAAATGTGCCCGGAATTCCACGGCGATCCTGGATCGGGGCCCCGACGCCGACCTGGGAACGTCGGGAAAAAAATGCGCCCGGAATTCCAGGGCGTTCCCGGATCGTGGCCCCGGCACCGACCCGGGAACATCAGAAAAAAATGCGCCCGGAATTAAGCGGCGTTCCCGGATCGGGACCCCGGCGCCGACCCGGGAACGTCGGGAAAAAATGCGCCAGGAATTCCGCGGCGTTCCCGGATCGGGGCCCCGGCGCCGACCCGGGAACATCGGGGGAAAAATGGACCCGGAATTCTGTGGCGTTCCCGGATCGGGTCCCCGGCGCCGGCCCGGGAAAGTCGGAGAAAAAATGGGCCTGGAATTTCGCGGCGTTCCCGGATCGGGTCCCCGGCGCCGACCCAAGAACGTCGGGAAAAAATGGGCCCGGAATTCCGCGGCGTTCCCGGATCGGGGCCCCGGCGCCGACCCAAGAACGTCGGGAAAAAATGCACCCGGAATTCCTTGGCTTTCCCGGATCGGCGCCCCGGTGCTGACCCGGGAACGTCGGGAAAAAATGCGCCAGGAATTCCGCGGCGTTCCCGGATCGGGGCCCCGGCGCCGACCCGGGAACGTCGGGAAAAAATGCGCCAGGAATTCCGCGGCGTTCCCGGATCGGGGCCCCGGCGCCGAACCGGGAACGTCGGGAAAACATGCGCCCGGAATTCCGTGGCGTTCCCGGATCTGGGCCCCGGCGCCGACCCGGGAACGTCGGGAAAAAAATGCGCCCGGAATTCCGCGGCGTTCCCGGATCGGCGCCCCGGCGCTGACCCTGGAATGTCAGAAAACGTGTCTGGAATTCCGCGGCCTTCCCGGATCGGCGCCCCGGCCCCAACCCGGGAATGTCAGATAACGTGATCGGAATTCCGCGACCTTCCCAGATCGGCGCCCCAGCGCCGACCGGGAACGTCAAAAAAATACAAACGGAATTCTGCGGCGTTCCCGGATGGAATGCCACGAAATTCTGGTCCCATTTTTTCCCCGATGTTCCCGGGTCTTCGCCGGGGACCCGATCCGAGAACGCCGCGGAATTCCGGGCCCATTTTTTCTCCGACGTTCCCGGGACGGCGCCGGGGCCTCAATCCGCGAACGCCGCGGAATTCCGGGCGCATATTTTCCTGACGTTCCCGGGTCGGCGCCATGGGCCCGATCTGGGAACGCAGCGGAATTCCGGGCGCATTTTCTCCCGACGTTCCCGGGTCGGTGCCGGGGTGCACATCCGGGAACGCCGCGGAATTCCGGACGCATTTTCCGACATTCCCGTGTCGGCGCCGCGACGCTCATCCGGGAATGCCGCGGAATTCGGGGCGCATTTTTTAGACATTCCCGGTTCGGCGCAGCGGCGCCAATCCGGGAACACCGCGGAATTCCGGACCCGTTTTCCAACATTCCCGGGTCAGCACCGGGGCGCGAATCCGGGATACGCCAAGGAATTCCGGGTGCATTTTTTCGACACTCCCGGGTTGGTGCAGGGGCGCCCATCCAGGAACGCCGCAGAATTCTGGGTGTATTTTTTCCCGACGTTCTTGGGTCGGCGCCGTGGCCCCGATCCGGGAACGCCGCCGAATTCCGGGCGCATTTTTTCCCGACGTTCTTGGGTCAGCGCCGGGGCCCCGATCCGGGAACGCCGCGGAATTCCGGGCGCATTTTTTCCCGACGTTCCCAGGTCGGCGCCAGGGCCCCGATCCGGGAACGCCGCGGAATTCTGGGCGCATTTTTTCCCGACGTTCCGGGGTCGGCGCCGGGTCCCCGATCCGGGAACGCCGCAGAATTCCGGGCGCATTTTTTCCCGAAGTTCCCTTGTCGGCGCCGGGGCCCCAATCCGGGAACGCCGCGGAATTCCTGGCGCATTTTTTCTCGACGTTCCCGGGTCGGTGCCGGGAGCATTCTTTCGAAATTCCCGGTTTGGGGCCAGGGCGCCCATCCGGGAACGCCGCAGAATTCCGTTTGTATTTTTTCGACGTTCCCGGTCGGCGCCGGGGCACCCATCCGGGAACGTCGCAGAATTCCGATCACGTTATCTGAGATTCCCGGGTCGGCGCAGGGGCCCCGATCCGGGAACGCCGCAGAATTCCGGGCGCATTTTTTCCCGACGTTCTTGGTTCGGCGCAGGGGACCCGATCTGGTAATGCCGCGGAATTCCGGACGCATTTTTTCCCGAAGTTCCCCGACGTTCCCGGATCGGGTCCCCGGCGCCGACACGGGAATGTCGAAAAAATGCGCCCAAAATTCCGCGGCGTTCCTTGATCTGTTCTCCGGCGCCGACCCGGGAGCGTCGAAAAAATGCACCCGGAATTCCTTGGCGTTCCCGGATTTGCGTCCCGGTGCTGACCCGGGAATGTTGGAAAACGCGTCCGGAATTCCGCGGCCTTCCCTGATCACCGCCCCAGCGCCTACCCGGGAATGTCGGAAAACGCGTCCGGAATTCCGTGGCCCTGCCGGATCGGCGCCCCGGGGCTGACCCTGGAATGTCAGAAAACGCGTCTAGAATTCCGCGGCCTTCCCAGATCGGCGCCCTGGCGACAACCCGTGAATGTCAGATAACGTGACCGGAACTCTGCGACGTTCCCGGATCGGCGCCCCGGCGCCGACCGGGAACGTCAAAAAAATACAAACGGAATTCTGCGGCGTTCCCGGATGGGCGCCCCAGCCCCAACCCGGGAATGTCAAAAAAATGCTCCCGGAACTCCGCGACGTTCCCTGATAGGCGCCCCGGCAGCGTACCGGGAATTTCGAAAAATGCACCCGGAATTCCGCGGCCTTCCCGGATCGGCATCCCCGCGCCGACCCTGGAATGTCAGAATACGCGTCCGGAATTCCGCGGCCTTCCCGGATTGGTGCTTCTGCGCCCACCCGGGAATGTCGGAAAACGCGTCCGGAATTCAGCGACGTTCCTGGATCGGGGCCCCGGCGCCAACCTGGGAACGTCGGGGGAAAAATGGGCCCGGAATTCCGCGGCGTTCCTGGATCGGGGCCCCGGTGCCGACCCGGGAACGTCGGGGGGAAATTCGGCCCGCAATTCCGCGACGTTCCCGGATCGGCGCCCCCACGCCGACCCTGGAGTGTAAGAATACGCGTCCGGAACTCCGCGGCCTTCCCGGATTGGTGCCTCTGCGCCCACCCGGGAATGTTGGAAAATGCGTCAGGAATTCCGCGACGTTCCTGGATGGGCGCCCCGGCGCCGACCCGGGAATGTCAAAAAAATGCGCTTGGAATTCCGAGGCGTTTCCGGATGAGCGCCCCGGCGCCGATCCGGGAACGTCGGGGGGAAAATCCTCCCGGAATTCCGTGGCGATCCCGGATCGGGGCCCCGGCACCGACCCGGGAACGTCGGGAGAAAATGCGCCCGGAATTCCGCTGCGTTCCCGGATCGGGCCCCCGGAGCCGACCAGGGAACGTCAGGAAAACATGAGCCCGGAATTCCGCGGCGTTCCCGGATCGGGTCCCAGGCGCCGACCCGGGAATGTCGAAAAAATCGGCCCGGAATTCCGCGGCGTTCCTGGATCGGGGCCCCGGTGCCAACCCGGGAACGTCGGGAGGAAATTCGGCCCGGAATTCCGCGACGTTCCCGGATCGGCGCCCCCGCGCCGACCCTAGAATGTCAGAATACGCGTCCGGAATTCCGCGGCCTTCCCAGATTGGTGCCTCTGTGCCCACCCGGGAATGTCGGAAAACGCGTCAGGAATTCCGCGGCCTTCCCTGATCACCGCCCCAGCGCCGACCCGGGAATGTCAAAAAAATGCGCTTGGAATTCCGAGGCGTTTGCGGATGAGCGCCCCGGCGCCGATCCGGGAACGTCGGGAGAAAATGCGCCCGGAATTCCGCTGTGTTCCCGGATCGGGCCCCCGGAGCCGACCCGGGAACGTCAGGAAAACATGAGCCTGAAATTCCGCGGCGTTCCCGGATCGGGTCCCCGGCGCCGACCCGGGAATGTCGAAAAAATGCACCCAGAATTCCGCGGCGTTCCTGGATCTGTTCTCCGGCGCCGACCCGGGAGTGTCGGAAAAATGCACCCGGTCGTCGGGGAAAAATGCGCCCGGAATTCCGCGGCGTTCCCGGATCCAGGCCCTGTTACCGAACCGGGGAAAGTCGGGAAAAATGCCCAGGAATTCCGCGGCGTTCCCGGATTTGCGCCGCTGCGCCGACCCGGGAATGTCGAAAAATGCGTCCGCTTCGGAACCGCCCGCGGAATTCGAGCGCCCGTTCCGATTCGGCCTCCGGCGCTGACCCGGAATGTCGAAAAACGCGTCTGGACCCGGAGAGCGCGGCGGGAAAAAAGTGCCGAATTCCGCGGCGATCCCGGATCCGGTCGCCCCGGCCCCGATCAAAACGCGGACCCGGGAACGCGGGGAAAAGTCCGGGAAATTCGCGCCGGTAATTCCGGTGTTCCCGGATCCCGGGGCGCTGGCCCAAGAACTCCGGGAGAAAATGCGCGAAAATTCGCGCTCCCGGGTTCCGGCGGCCGCCGGAACGTCGGGAAAAAATGGGCCGAATTCCGCGCGTTCCGGATCGGGGCCCCGGCGCCGACCCGGGAAGTCGGGAAAAAAATGCGCCGGAACCGCGGCTCCCGTGTGCTCCGGCGGCGACCCGGAAGTCGGAACACGAAATGACCCGGAACGCGGGAAAAGTTGCCCGGAATTCCGCGGCTTCCCGGCGGGACACAGAACGTCGGGAAACGCCCGATCGCGGCGTTCCGATCGGACCCGCGCCAATCCGGGAACTAATGCAAAAGAATTCCGCCGGCGTTCCGGATGGCCCGATCGCGCCCTGGTAAGTCGGAAAAATGGCAGAATTGCCCAGGAATTCCGCGGCGTCCGGACGGGCCCCGCGGCGCCGGAACCGGGAAAAATGGCGGAAATTGCGCCCGGATTCCCGGTTCCCGGGGCCCCGGGCGCTGACCCTGAAGTCGGAAAAATGCGCCGGAATTCGCGGCGTCCCAGTGATCGGCCGCGCCGACCAAGCGCGGAGATCCGAATAAGCAGCCCGATCCGGGCTCGCGCATTCCCGGACGGCCCGGAAAACCGACCGCGGAACGTCGGGAAAAATGCGCCAGGAATTCCGCGGCAGTCCAGAATGCGCCGGATCCGGCGCCGACCGGAAGTCGGGAAAAATGCCCCGGAATTCCGCGGCGTTCCCGGATCAGGGCCCGTTCACCGACCCGAACGGTCGAGGGAAAGAAAATTGCGCAGGGAATTCCCGCGGCCGCCCGGATCGGGCCGATTACGCGACCCAGGAAGTCGGGAAAAAATGCGCCAGGAATTCGCGGGTTCCCGGATCGGGCCCGGGCCAGACCCAGAACGTCGGGAATAAATGCGCCCCGGATTTCTCGGGTTCGCAGGATCGGGCCCCGTGCGCCCGGAACGTCCCGTGAAAAATGCGCCGGAATACGGCTAATGGCCCGGATCCCCGGCGTCCCTGTATTCCCGGAAACGCCGGGACCGAAAAAGCGGGAAAATAGTCCCGGAAATTCCCGGCGTTCCGGATTGGACGTAAGCGCCGCCGGGAATCGTCGAAAAGTCGCCCAGGATTCCGCGGCTTCCCGGATGGCGCAGCCGCCGCCCGGAATTCGGGAACGCGCCCGGATCCGCGGCCCGATCGGCCTCGAAATGCGCCGCGTTCCCGTGATCCCTGACCGGAACCGGAAAGCCCGAATCCCGGTTCCGTCGGCCGGCGCGACCGAACCGGAAAATGCGGAATCCGCGCTCGGATCGGCCGGCGCACCCGGTGGAAAGGCCGGATCGCTCGGACCCGGGCGAAGACGGGAAAAATGCCGAATTGCGCGTCGGATCGGGGCCCGGCCGACCGGAAGTCGGGAAAATGCGCCGGAATTCCGCGGGTTCCGATCGGCCCCGCCGACCAGAACGTGGAAAATGCGCCGAATTCGCGGCGTTCCGGATCGGGCCGCCCACCGGGAAGTCGGAAAAAATGCGCCGATTCCGCGCTTCCGGATCGGCCGTCGACGAACGTCGAAAAATGCGCCGATTCCGCGGCGTTCCGGATCGGCCCGGGCCGACCGGAAGTCGGAAAATGGCCCGAATTCGCGCGTTCCCGGATCGGCCCGGCGCTGACCAAGAAGTCGGAAAATGCGCCGAATTCTGCGGCGTTCCGGATGGCCGGCGCGACCAGAGTCGAAAATGCCGGAATTCGCGGCTTCCGGATCGGGGCCCCGGCGCCACCGGAACGTGGAAAAGGCCGATCGCGGTTCCGGATGGCCGCGCCGAAGCGGGAAAAATGCCGGAATCGCGGGTTCGATCGGCCGGGCCGACCGGGAACTCGGAAAATGGCCGGAATTCCGGGTCCGATCGGGCCCCGCGCGACAAGAACGTCGGAAAAGCGCCCGATCTTGCGGCCCGAGGTCCCGATCGCGCGTCCGGTGCCGCGACGGAAGTCGAAAATGCCCGGAATCGCGCTTCCGATGCCCGGTGACGGAATGCCGACCGTCTGCCGGATAAAAATGCCGATCCGCGTCGATCGTCCGCGCGCGGTGGAAAATGCCGATCGTTCGGTGGCCGGCGACGAAGTGAAAACCGGCCCTTCGGCCCAGAGTCCGATGGCGTCCGATCGGCCGGCCGACCGACTCGGAAAAATGCGCCGGATCGCGGCCGGATCGGGCCGCGGCGCCGACCCAAGAACGTCGGGAAAAAATGCACCCGGAATTCCTTGGCTATCCCGGATCGGCGCCCCGGTGCTGCCCCGGGAATGTTGGAAAACGCGTCCGGAATTCTGCAGCGTTCCCAGTATGGCGCCGCTGCGCCGACCAGGGAATGTCGAAAAAATACGCCAGGAATTCCGCAGCGTTCCCGGATCGGGGCCCCGGCGCCGACCCGGGAACTTCGGGAAAAAATGCACCCGAAATTCCGCGGCGTTCCCTGTTTGGGGCCCCGGCGCCGACCCGGGAACGTCGGGAAAAAATGCGCCCGGAATTCCGCGGCGTTCCCGGATCGCGGCCCTGTTACCGAACCGGGAACGTCGGGAAAAAATGCGCCAGGAATTCCGCGGCGTTCCCGGATCGGGGCCCTGGCGCTGACCCGGGAACGTCGGGAAAGAATGCGCCCGGAATTCCGCGGCGTTCCTGGATCGGGGCCCCGGCGCTGACCCAAGAACGTCGGGGAAAAATGCGCCCGGAATTCCGCGGCGTTCCCGGATCGGGGCCCTGTTACCGAACCGGGAACGTCGGGAAAAAATGCGCCAGGAATTCCGCGGCGTTCCCGGATTTGCGCCGCTGCGCCGACCCGGGAATGTCGAAAAAATGCTCCCGGAATTCAGCGACGTTCCCTGATCGGCCTCCCGGCGCTGACCCGGTAATGTCGGAAAACGCGTCTGGACCCGGGAACGGCGGGGAAAAAAGTGCCCGGAATTCCGCGGCGATCCCGGATCGGGGCCCCGGTGCCGACCCAGGAACGTCGGGAAAAAAATGCGCCCGGAATTCTGCGGTGTTCCCGGATCGGGGCCCCGGCGCCGACCCAAGAACGTCGGGAAAAAATGCGCCCGGATTTCTGCGGCCCCAGAGGCGTCCCGGATTTCTGTGGCGTTCCCGGATCGGGGCCCCGGCGCTGACCCGGGAACGTCGGGAAAAAATGCACCCGGAATACCGCGGCCTTCCCGGATCGGCCTCCCGGCGCTGACCCGGTAATGTCGGAAAACGCATCTGGACCCGGGAACGGCGGGGAAAAAAGTGCCCGGAATTCCGCGGCGATCCCGGATCGGGGCCCCGGCGCCGACCCGGGAACGTCGGGAAAAAATGCGCCAGGAATTCCGCGGCGTATCCGGATCGGGGCCGCGGCACCGACCCGGGAACGTCGGGAAAAAATGCGCCCGGAATTCCGCGGCGTTCCCGGATCAGGGCCCCCGCACCGACCCGGGAACGTCGGGAAAAAATGCGCCAGGAATTCCGCGGCGTTCCCGGATCGGGGCCCTGTTACCGAACCGGGAACGTCGGGAAAAAATGCGCCAGGAATTCCGCGGCGTTCCCGGATCGGGGCCCTGGCGCCGACCCGGGAACGTCGGGAAAGAATGCGCCCGGAATTCCGCAGCGTTCCTGGATCGGGGCCCCGGCGCTGACCCAAGAACGTCGGGGAAAAATGCGCCCGGAATTCCGCGGCGTTCCCGGATCCAGGCCCTGTTACCGAACCGGGAACGTCGGGAAAAAATGCGCCAGGAATTCCGCGGCGTTCCCGGATTTGCGCCGCTGCGCCGACCCGGGAATGTCGAAAAAATGCGCCCGGAATTCCACGGCATTCCCGGATGAGCACTGCGGCGCCGACCCGGGAATGTCGAGAAACGCGCCCGGAATTCCGCGGCCTTCCCGGATCGGCCTCCCGGCGCTGACCCGGGAATGTCAGAAAACGCGTCTGGACCCAGGAACGGCGGGGGAAAATGTGCCCGGAACTCCATGGCGATCCTGGATCGGGGCCCCGGCGCTGACCCGGGAACGTCGGGAAAAAATGCGCCAGGAATACCGCGGCCTGCCCGGATCGGCCTCCCGGCGCTGACCCGGTAATGTCGGAAAACGCATCTGGACCCGGGAACGGCGGGGAAAAAAGTGCCCGGAATTCCGCGGCGATCCCGGATCGGGGCCCCGGCGCCGACCCGGGAACGTCGGGAAAAAATGCGCCAGGAATTCCGCGGCGTACCCGGATCGGGGCCGCGGCACCGACCCGGGAACGTCGGGAAAAAATGCGCCCGGAATTCCGCGGCGTTCCCGGATCGGGGCCCCGGCACCGACCCGGGAACGTCGGGAAAAAATGCGCCAGGAATTCCGCGGCTTTCCCGGATCGGGGCCCCGGCGCCGACCCGGGAACGTCGGGAAAAAATGCGCCCGGAATTCTGCGGCGTTCCCGGATCGGGGCCCCGGCGCCGAACCGGGAACGTCGGGAAAAAATGCGCCCGGAATTCCGCGGCGTTCCCGGATCTGGGCCCCGGCGCTGACCCAAGAACGTCAGGGAAAAATGCGCCCGGAATTCTGCGGCGTTCCCGGATCGGGGCCCCGGCGCCGACCCGGGAACGTCGGGAAAAAATGCGCCCGGAATTCCGCGGCGTTCCCGGATCGGGTCCCCGGCGCCGACCCGGGAACGTCGGGGAAAAAATGGGCCCGGAATTCCGCGGCGTTCCCGGATCGGGTCCCCGGCGCCGACCCAAGAACGTCGGGAAAAAATGCACCCGGAATTCTGCGGCGTTGCCGGATCGGGGCCCCGGCGCCGACCCGGGAACGTCGGGAAAAAATGCGCCCGGAATTCCGCGGCGTTCCCGGATCTGGGCCCCGGCGCTGACACAAGAACGTCAGGGAAAAATGCGCCCGGAATTCCGCGGCGTTCCTGGATCGGGGCCCCGGCGCTGACCCAAGAACGTCGGGGAAAAATGCGCCCGGAATTCCGCGGCGTTCCCGGATTTGCGCCGCTGCACCGACCCGGGAATGTCGAAAAAATGCTCCCGGAATTCAGCGACGTTCCCTGATCGGCCTCCCGGCGCTGACCCGGTAATGTCGGAAAACGCGTCTGGACCCGGGAACGGCGGGGAAAAAAGTGCCCGGAATTCCGCGGCGATCCCGGATCGGGGCCCCGGCGCCGAGCCAGGAACGTCGGGAAAAAAATGCGCCCGGAGTTCTGCGGTGTTCCCGGATCGGGGCCCCGGCGCCGACCCAAGAACGTCGGGAAAAAATGCGCCCGGATTTCTGCGGCCCCAGAGGCGTCCCGGATTTCTGCGGCGTTCCCGGATCGGGGCCCCGGCGCTGACCCGGGAACGTCGGGAAAAAATGCGCCCGGAATACCGCGGCCTTCCCGGATCGGCCTCCCGGCGCTGACCCGGTAATGTCGGAAAACGCATCTGGACCCGGGAACGGCGGGGAAAAAAGTGCCCGGAATTCCGCGGCGATCCCGGATCGGGGCCCCGGCGCCGACCCGGGAACGTCGGGAAAAAATGCGCCAGGAATTCCGCGGCGTATCCGGATCGGGGCCGCGGCACCGACCCGGGAACGTCGGGAAAAAATGCGCCCGGAATTCCGCGGCGTTCCCGGATCAGGGCCCCCGCACCGACCCGGGAACGTCGGGAAAAAATGCGCCAGGAATTCCGCGGCGTTCCCGGATCGGGGCCCTGTTACCGAACCGGGAACGTCGGGAAAAAATGCGCCAGGAATTCCGCGGCGTTCCCGGATCGGGGCCCTGGCGCCGACCCGGGAACGTCGGGAAAGAATGCGCCCGGAATTCCGCGGCGTTCCTGGATCGGGGCCCCGGCGCTGACCCAAGAACGTCGGGGAAAAATGCGCCCGGAATTCCGCGGCGTTCCCGGATCCAGGCCCTGTTACCGAACCGGGAACGTCGGGAAAAATGCGCCAGGAATTCCGCGGCGTTCCCGGATTTGCGCCGCTGCGCCGACCCGGGAATGTCGAAAAAATGCTCCCGGAATTCAGCGACGTTCCCTGATCGGCCTCCCGGCGCTGACCCGGTAATGTCGGAAAACGCGTCTGGACCCGGGAACGGCGGGGAAAAAAGTGCCCGGAATTCCGCGGCGATCCCGGATCGGGGCCCCGGCGCCGACCCGGGAACGTCGGGCAAAAAATGCGCCCGGAATTCTGCGGTGTTCCCGGATCGGGGCCCCGGCGCCGACCCAAGTACGTCGGGAAAAAATGCGCCCGGATTTCTGCGGCCCCAGAGGCGTCCCGGATTTCTGCGGCGTTCCCGGATCGGGGCCCCGGCGCTGACCCGGGAACGTCGGGAAAAAATGCGCCAGGAATACCGCGGCCTTCCCGGATCGGCCTCCCGGCGCTGACCCGGTAATGTCGGAAAACGCATCTGGACCCGGGAACGGCGGGGAAAAAAGTGCCCGGAATTCCGCGGCGATCCCGGATCGGGGCCCCGGCGCCGACCCGGGAACGTCGGGAAAAAATGCGCCAGGAATTCCGCGGCGTACCCGGATCGGGGCCGCGGCACCGACCCGGGAACGTCGGGAAAAAATGCGCCCGGAATTCCGCGGCGTTCCCGGATCGGGGCCCCGGCACCGACCCGGGAACGTCGGGAAAAAATGCGCCAGGAATTCCGCGGCGTTCCCGGATCGGGTCCCCGGCACCGACCCAAGAACGTCGGGAAAAAATGCACCCGGAATTCTGCGGCGTTGCCGGATCGGGGCCCCGGCGCCGACCCGGGAACGTCGGGAAAAAATGCGCCCGGAATTCCGCGGCGTTCCCGGATCTGGGCCCCGGCGCTGACACAAGAACGTCAGGGAAAAATGCGCCCGGAATTCTGCGGCGTTCCCGGATCGGGGCCCCGGCGCCAACCCGGGAACGTCGGGGAAAAAATGCGCCCGGAATTCCGCGGCGTTCCCGGATCGGGGCCCTGTTACTGAACCAGGAACGTCGGGAAAAAATGCGCCAGGAATTCCGCGGCGTTCCCGGATCGGGTCCCCGGCGCCGACCCGGGAACGTCGGGGAAAAAATGGGCCCGGAATTTCGCGGCGTTCCCGGATCGGGTCCCCGGCGCCGACCCAAGAACGTCGGGAAAAAATGCGCCCGGAATTCTGCGGCGTTGCCGGATCGGGGCCCCGGCGCCGACCCGGGAACGTCGGGAAAAATGCGCCAGGAATTCCGCGGCGTTCCCGGATCGGGGCACCGGTGCCGACCCGGGAACGTCGGGAAAAAATGCGCCCGGAATTCCGCGACGTTCCCGGATGGGCACCCCGGCGCCGACACGGGAATATCGAAAAAATGGGCCCCGAATTTCGCCGCGTCCCCGGATCGGGTCCCCGGTGCCGACCCGGAAATGTCGAAAAAATGCGCCCGGAATTCCGCGGCGTTCCTTGATCTGTTCCCTGGCGCCGACCCGGGAGTGTCGAAAAAATGCACCCGGAATTCAGCGACGTTCCCTGATCGGCCTCCCGGCGCTGACCCGGTAATGTCGGAAAACGCGTCTGGACCCGGGAACGGCGGGGAAAAAAGTGCCCGGAATTCCGCGGCGATCCCGGATCGGGGCCCCGGCGCCGACCCGGGAACGTCGGAAAAAAATGCGCCCTGAATTCTGCGGTGTTCCCGGATCGGGGCCCCGGCGCTGACCCAAGAACGTCGGGAAAAAATGCGCCCGGATTTCTGCGGACCCAGAGGCGTCCCGGATTTCTGCGGCGTTCCCGGATCGGGGCCCCGGCGCTGACCCGGGAACGTCGGGAAAAAATGCGCCAGGAATACCGCGGCCTTCCCGGATCGGCCTCCCGGCGCTGACCCGGTAATGTCGGAAAACGCATCTGGACACGGGAACGGCGGGGAAAAAAGTGCCCGGAATTCCGCGGTGATCCCGGATCGGGGCCCCGGCGCTGACCCGGGAACGTCGGGAAAAAATGCGCCAGGAATACCGTGGCCTTCCCGGATCGGCCTCCCGGCGCTGACCCGCTAATGTCGGAAAACGCGTCTGGACCCGGGAACGGCGGGGAAAAAAGTGCCCGGAATTCCGCGGCGATCCCGGATCGGGGCCCCGGCGCCGACCCGGAAACGTCGGGAAAAAAATGCGTCCGGAATTCTGCGGTGTTCCCGGATCGGGGCCCCGGCGCCAACCCAAGAACTTCGGGAAAAAATGCGCCCGGATTTCTGCGGCATTCCCGGATCGGGGCCCCGGCGCCGACCCGGGAACGTCGGGAAAAAATGCGCCAGGAATTCCACGGCGTTCCCGGATCGGGGCCCCGGCGCCGACCCGGGAACGTCGGGAAAAAAATGCACCCGGCACCGACCCGGGAACGTCGGGAAAAAATGCGCCAGGAATTCCGCGGCGTTCCCGGATCGGGGCCGCGGCACTGACCCGGGAACGTCGGGAAAAAATGCGCCCGGAATTCCGTGGCGTTCCCGGATCGGGGCCCCGGCACCGACCCGGGAACGTCGGGAAAAAATGCGCCAGGAATTCCGCGGCTTTCCCGGATCGGGGCCCCGGCGCCGACCCAAGAACGTTGGGGAAAAATGCGCCCGGAATTCCGCGGCGTTCCCTGATCGGGGCCCCAGCGCCGACTCAGGAACGTCGGGAAAAAATGCGCCAGGAATTCCGCGGCGTTCCCGGATCGGGGCCCCGGCGCCGACCCGGGAACGTCGGGAAAAAATGCGCCAGGAATTCCGCGGCGTTCCCGGATCGGGGCCCTGTTACCGAACCGGGAACGTCGGGAAAAAATGCGCCAGGAATTCCGCGGCGTTCCCGGATCGGGGCCCTGGCGCCGACCCGGGAACGTCGGGAAAGAATGCGCCCGGAATTCCGCGGCGTTCCTGGATCGGGGCCCCGGCGCTGACCCAAGAACGTCGGGGAAAAATGCGCCCGGAATTCCGCGGCGTTCCCGGATCCAGGCCCTGTTACCGAACCGGGAACGTCGGGAAAAAATGCGCCAGGAATTCCGCGGCGTTCCCGGATTTGCGCCGCTGCGCCGACCCGGGAATGTCGAAAAAATGCTCCCGGAATTCAGCGACGTTCCCTGATCGGCCTCCCGGCGCTGACCCGGTAATGTCGGAAAACGCGTCTGGACCCGGGAACGGCGGGGAAAAAAGTGCCCGGAATTCCGCGGCGATCCCGGATCGGGGCCCCGGCGCCGACCCGGGAACGTCGGGAAAAAAATGCGCCCGGAATTCTGCGGTGTTCCCGGATCGGGGCCCCGGCGCCGACCCAAGAACGTCGGGAAAAAATGCGCCCGGATTTCTGCGGTCCGATTCGCGGTTCGGTGGGGCCCCGGCGCTGACCGGGAACGTCGGGAAAAAATGCGCCCGGATTTCTGCGGTGTTCGCGGATCGGCCTCCCGGCGCTGACCCGCTAATGTCGGAAAACGCGTCTGGACCCGGGAACGTCGGGGGGAAAAGTGCCCGGAATTCCGCGGCGATCCCGGATCGGGGCCCCGGCGCCGACCCGGGAACGTCGGGAAAAAATGCGCCAGGAATTCCGCGGCGTTCCCGGATCGGGGCCCCGGCGCCGACCCGGGAACGTCGGAAAAAATGCGCCCGGAATTCCGCGGCGTTCCCGGATCGGCGCCCTGGTCCGACCCGGGAACGTCGGGAAAAAATGCGCCAGGAATTCCGCGGCCTTCCCGGATCGGGGCCCTGGCGCCGACCCGGGAACGTCGGGAAAGAATGCGCCCGGAATTCCGCGGCGTTCCTGGATCGGGGCCCCGGCGCGACAGACGTCGGGGAAAAATGGCCCGGAATTCCGCGGCGTTCCCGGATCAGGGCCCGGTTACCGAACCGGGAACGTCGGGAAAAAAATGCGCCAGGAATTCTGCGGCGTTCCCGGATTTGCGCCCGCTGCGCCGACCCGGGAAGGACGAAAAAATGCTCCCGGAATCAGCGACGTTCCATGATCGGCCTCCCGGCGCTGACCGGTAATGTCGGAAAAGCGTCTGGACCCGGGAACGGCGGGGGAAAAAGTGCCCGGAATTCTGCGGCGTTCCCGGATCGTGGCCCGGCGGCGACCCGGGAACGTCGGGAAAAAAATGCGCCCGGAATTCTGCGGTGTTCCCGGATCGGGGCCCCGGCGCCGACCCAAGAACGTCGGGAAAAAATGCGCCCGGATTTCTGCGGCCCCAGAGGCGTCCCGGATTTCTGCGGCGTTCCCGGATCGGGGCCCCGGCGCTGACCCGGGAACGTCGGGAAAAAATGCGCCAGGAATACCGCGGCCTTCCCGGATCGGCCTCCCGGCGCTGACCCGGTAATGTCGGAAAACGCGTCTGGACCCGGGAACGGCGGGGAAAAAAGTGCCCGGAATTCCGCGGCGATCCCGGATCGGGGCCCCGGCGCCGACCCGGGAACGTCGGGAAAAAATGCGCCAGGAATTCCGCGGCGTTCCCGGATCGGGGCCCCGGCGCCGACCCGGGAACGTCGGGAAAAAATGCGCCCGGAATTCCGCGGCGTTCCCGGATCGGGGCCCCGGCACCGACCCGGGAACGTCGGGAAAAAATGCGCCAGGAATTCCGCGGCTTTCCCGGATCGGGGCCCCGGCGCCGACCCAAGAACGTCGGGAAAAAATGCGCCCGGAGTTCCGCGGCGTTCCCGGATCGGGGCCCCGGCGCCGACCCGGGAACGTCGGGAAAAATATGCGCCAGGAATTCCGCGGCGTTCCTGGATCGGGGCCCCGGCGCCGAATCGGGAACGTCGGGAAAACATGCGCCCAGAATTCCGCAGCGTTCCCGGATCGGGGCCCCGGCGCCAACCTGGGAACGTCGGGAAAATATGCGCCCGGAATTCCGCAGCGTTCCCGGATCGGGGCCCCGTTACCGACCCGGGAACGTCGGGAAAAAATGTGCCAGGAATTCCGCGCCATTCCCGGATCGGTGCCCCGGCGCCGACCCGGGAACGTCGGGAAAAAATGCGCCAGGAATTCCGCGGTGTTCCCGGATCAGGGCCCCGGTGCCGACCCAAGAACGTCGGGAAAAAATGCGCCCGGATTTCTGCGGTGTTCGCGGATCGGGGCCCCGGCGCTGACCCGGGAACGTCGTGAAAAAATGCGCCAGGAATACCGCGGCCTTCCTGGATCGGCCTCCCGGCGCTGACCCGCTAATGTCGGAAAACGCGTCTGGACCCGGGAACTGCGGGGAAAATAGTGCCCGGAATTCCGCGGCGATCCCGGATCGGGGCCCCGGCGCCGACCCGGGAACGTTGGGAAAAAAATGCGTCCGGAATTCTGCGGTGTTCCCGGATCGGGGCCCCGGCGCCAACCCAAGAACGTCGGGAAAAAATGCGCCCGGATTTCTGCGGCATTCCCGGATCGGGGCCCCGGCGCCGACCCGGGAACGTCGGGAAAAAATGCGCCAGGAATTCCGCGGCGTTCCCGGATCGGGGCCCTGGCGCCGACCCGGGAACGTCGGGAAAGAATGCGCCCGGAATTCCGCGGCGTTCCTGGATCGGGGCCCCGGCGCTGACCCAAGAACGTCGGGGAAAAATGCGCCCGGAATTCCGCGGCGTTCCCGGATCCAGGCCCTGTTACCGAACCGGGAACGTCGGGAAAAAATGCGCCAGTTGGGAAGAGGGGAAAAAGACAGTTGGGACTCAGACTCTAGAGAGTCGCCTGAGTGAGAAGGAGCAGGTGATACGCTCTAAGAGAAATGAAGAGATCACCTGGGCCGTTACGGTCAAACCTCTAGGCTGGCCAGAGAATTCAGAAAAATTCCAAAGAGAATGGCGGAGGGGCAGGAATATAGTCCCCATGCCCCTTTGGGCGAGGCATCCCTGTTGTGGCACGCCGTGCCAGGGTCGGGTGAAAGGGACGCATCCTTTCCCTTAGAAGATCCGGAGATTGTGGTCAACCCGTTTGAAACAAGTTTGACAAATACTTTGTTATTAGAGAAAGTTGAGAAACCTTATTCGATGTTTGAAGTTTGTAACGAAGAAGCAACCTACGGAGAGTTTAAATCTGTATGTAATAAAAACCCGTTTGATGTTGAACCAGCAATTACGCCTCATCTCATCTGTGAGTCTGAAAGAACCAATTACCACAAAGAACCCTCACAAATTGGCGCCCAACGCGGTTTAAATATCAACAAACAAGAAATTAACGACAACCGACAGGACAAGATCATAGAAATGCTGGCGGAACAAAATCGGTTACTTTTAACTCAACTCACTCGATCTAATAACCAGAACAGCTCAATACACAACACTTCAGACCACATAGGAAGAAATACATGGGTCTCTAACCCTGCACCGGTTCGATTGCAGAAAATGTCAAAAGAAGATGATCCAGAGGCTTACATGAATACTTTTGAAAGGGTAGCCACAGCAGCTCAGTGGCCACGAGAACAATGGGCACTTATCCTTACACCATGCTTAACAGGACCGTTGCAAGAAATTGTGGATGCATTAAGTCCAGATGATGCATCCGACTATCAAAAAGTTAAAAATGCAATTTTATTAACACTGAACTTAACTCCGGAGGCATATAGGAAGAAGTTTCGCGCTCTTACCTTCAAAGTTGGCATGCAACCGCGTACGTGGATACAGAGACTCAAAGCCAATGCCGTTAAGTGGCTACGCCCGAATGAGAACACCAAGGATCACGTAATTGAATCCATCATAATTGAACATGTGCTTAATTGCATACCTACCCATGCAGCGGCATGGGTGAAGAGGAATAGACCCACGTCATTAGATGACGTCATCCATATTTTAGAAGGTCTCGAAATAGCGGAAGACAAGACGAACCTTCGCGAGAACATGGCGGAGAAAATATCATCTCGCGAGAACTACCCCTACGAGAAATCATACGATCCCGCGAGGATATCAGCAAAAATGGCGTCGGGAGGAACAAGCGGACCGCGCGGAGTACTGAACGCCGGAGAAAAAATGATCCAAAGAGGAACCCGAGGACTTTCGAGAGCTACTTTTATAGCCAGAAATATCGGCACCAAACCTGTATGTTATGGCTGCGGTTCCACGCAACACTTCCTCCGCGACTGTAAAAAGACAGATTGTTCATGGGGAGGCCTCGACGCGGATAAACCGCGGCCTACCAAAACTTTTCGGCATTGGGAAATTATTGCTTATGTTAATGGGAAACAGGTTACAGCTTTTATTGATACAGGATGCGCTAGAACTTTAGTTAGAGATATCTTCGAAAATGCAAATAATAAGGTCATCAATATCAAGTCTATTCATGGGGATTCTAAAGCGTATGGAACTGCTTGGGTACATGTAACAATTAATGGTCAGACACACAAAATGAATGTTGGAATTGTACCTAATTTGTCACATGAGATGTTGATAGGCAGGGATTGGCCTGGAATTAATGATTTATTGCGTACACAGGAAGGACTACTGGGGGACGAAGAGGTGGACAGCAGAACAATACGTGAGGAGATGACCCAGGCTAATCGCGAACGGGTGAGGTTTTTACAACAAAACGACTCTACTTTAGAATTTGTTAAACAAAAAATTGCTAATTTATATTGCAATGATAATTCACTTCCTGGATTTGTGGAAAATGATGGTTTAATGTATTATGTAGATCATAAGGGTTTAAACAAATTGATTGTACCAGCACCGTGGAGGAGAGAAGTCATGAGATTAGCACATGATATCCCAATTTCGGGTCACCTAGCACTCGATAAAATGATGAAAAGATTAGAACAACGGTTTTGGTGGCCATCAATGAGGAAAGAGATAGAAAAATATTGCCTCTCATGTAAACAGTGTCAAATGACACAACGCAAGCCAGCACCAGGCGCAGAATTAATACCAATGCCTATAGTAGATCAACCCTTTGATAGAATTGCATTAGATCTCATTGGCCCTCTTCCAAAATCGTCGGGAGGACATCTTTATGTCCTAGTTATAATTGATTATGCGACGCGATACCCTGAGGCCATTCCCTTACGAACCACATCAGCTAAAATATTGGCACAAGAGTTACTAAAGGTTTTTTCAAGACTGGGATTTCCCAAAGAGGTCCTGACGGACCAAGGCAGCAATTTTATGAGTACAACTTTCAAACAGATGTGGAAGATATTAGATGTGAAACCCTTAAAAACCACAGTTTACCACCCACAAACAAATGGTCTCGTTGAGAGGTTTAATAAAACTTTAAAAAACATGCTTAGAAAAATTATCATGGATAACCCTAGAAAATGGCATATCCTATTAGACCCCCTGATGTTTGCAATTAGGGAGGTGCCTCAATCTTCCACAGGATTCTCTCCATTCGAATTGCTATATGGGAGAACTCCAAGGGGAATATTGGATCTATTAAAAGAGGAATGGGAGAATGGGGAAGATACTTCTAAAACTACGGTTAAACATGTTATAGAGATGAGAGACCATCTATACAAAATTCAAGATGAGGTAAAAAAGAACTTATACCACACTCAAGTAGGACAAAAACAAAGATATAACCAAAAAGTCAGGAAACGAAGTTTCACGGTAGGACAAAAAGTTCTTTTACTATTACCTCTGGAAGGGAGCAAGTTACTCGCTAGATGGCAAGGCCCTTATGAAATTACCAAAAAGCTTAATGAAGTAGATTATGAGCTACACATGCCTGATAAACCAAAATCTAAATGTGTATATCATGTAAATTTGTTAAAAGAATGGCATGACAGAGATGTGTTATTGGCTGAGGTCGAGGATGATGAGGACTTAGGACCAACATGGCAGGTAAAAGACAAATCGGAACAACATGTACAAATTTGTCAGGATTTATCCACTAGTCAACGATCTCAAATAGCTGAGCTAGAAAAAGAATACAAAGATACATTTTCTGATATTCCGGGCACTACCAACTACTGTGTACACCGAATACAAACTTCAAGTAACCAAGTTGTTAGAGATCATGGCAGGAAATGGCCGAGACATTTGATTCCCGTAATTGAGGAGGAGGTTAAAAAAATGTTAGATTTAGGAGTTATCGAGCCATCCAATAGTCCTTGGAGAAGCTACCCAGTAGTTGTCCCTAAACCCGACGGGTCAGTGCGATTTTGCATAGATTTTCGAAAATTAAATTCCGTATCTAAATTTGACGCATATCCCATGCCCCGCGTGGATGACTTGTTAGACAAGTTAGGAGAATCCACATATCTAAGCTCCTTGGATCTCACAAAAGGTTATTGGTAGGTCCCCTTGCACCCGGACGATAGAGAGAAGACCGCATTCGGAACTCCAATTGGACTGTATCATTTCACCAAAATGCCATTTGGCCTCCATGGTGCATCAGCGACCTTCCAAAGACTCATGGATAAGGTTCTTCAACCTGTTAGGGACTTTGCTGTTGCATACATTGATGATGTAATTATTTTTAGTAAATCTTGGGAAGAACATTTGACACATCTTCGAGCGGTTTTGGCGGAATTGAGAAAAGCGAATTTAAAGGCAAATCCTACTAAATGCAAAATTGCTCAAATAAAAGTTAAAATTCTAGGTTTCCGAGTAGGACAGGGTAAAATTTTCCCAATGCAAGATAAGATAACTAAAGTATCAGAATGGTCCCGGCCGAATACTAAAAAAGAAGTACAACAATTCTTGGGCCTAGCTGGCTATTATAGACATTTCATCCCACATTTTGCAGATATCGCTGCACCTCTGACCGATCTCACACGAAAAAAGCTTCCAAGAATTGTTAGATGGTCTTCTGTTGAACAAACAGCCTTTGATACCCTTAAAGAGAAATTGTGTTCATATCCAGTAAGGGTAGCTCCTAACTTCTCAAAACCGTTCATACTACAAACTGATGCTTCTGAGAGAGGTATTGGGGCAGTATTATCACAAATGCAGTCAGATAGGGAACATCCCATACTATTCTTGAGTAGGAAATTGTCAAAGAGGGAGCAAAAATATTCAACAATTGAAAGAGAAGCGTTAGCGGTAAAATGGGGTATGTCTTCCCTCAAATATTATTTACTAGGAGCACCTTTTATTCTTGTCACGGACCATGCACCCCTGATTTGGTTAAATCGCATGAAAGATGTTAGTCCTCGTCTAACACGCTGGTACTTGAGTATGCAACCATTTTCCTTTGAGGTAAAATACAAAAAAGGAAGAGATCATCTTAATGCTGATTATTTCTCCCGACAGGGACCATGGGCTCGACAACTTGAGGATCAGACGGCCCACACGAAGGGGGGTGTGTGTGAGTCAGAGGAGATGATAGACAAACAGAAAGAAGGTGTGCCGTCTGTGTTGACTGATGATGAGAAGGAAGATGATAAAGAGGGAGAGACAACGCGAATACGGGAGACGTGTACAAAAAGCATAAGGACAATATCCTTAGAGGAGCTGGGAAGCACACAGGAGCAGAAAGAACCCACGGTGCTGTGGGCAATAGAGGAATTAGAGGATGAGTGGGAGGAGCGTGACATAGGTGGCGCGCGGGAGGTGAAGGAGGAGAATGACAGTTGGGAAGAGGGGAAAAAGACAGTTGGGACTCAGACTCTAGAGAGCCGCCTGAGTGAGAAGGAGCAGGTGATACGCTCTAAGAGAAATGAAGAGATCACCTGGGCCGTTACGGTCAAACCTCTAGGCTGGCCAGAGAATTCAGAAGAATTCCAAAGAGAATGGCGGAGGGGCAGGAATATAGTCCCCATGCCCCTTTGGGCGAGGCATCCCTGTTGTGGCACGCCGTGCCAGGGTCGGGTGAAAGGGACGCATCCTTTCCCTTAGAAGATCCGGAGATTGTGGTCAACCCGTTTGAAACAAGTTTGACAAATACTTTGTTATTAGAGAAAGTTGAGAAACCTTATTCGATGTTTGAAGTTTGTAACGAAGAAGCAACCTATGGAGACTTTAAATCTGTATGTAATAAAAACCCGTTTGATGTTGAACCAGCAATTACGCCTCATCTCATCTGTGAGTCTGAAAGAACCAATTACCACAAAGAACCCTCACACCGGAATTCCGCGGCCTTCCCGGATGTGCACCCCGGCGCCGACCCGGGAACGTCGGGGAAAATATGGGCCCGGAATCTCGCGGCGTTCCCGGATCGGGTCCCGGGCGCCGACCCGGGAATGTCGGAAAACGAGTCCGGAATTCCGCGGCCTTGCCGGATCGGCGCCCCGGCGCTGACCCTGGAATGTCAGAAAACGTGTCTGGAATTCCGCGGCCTTCCCGGATCGGCGCCCCGGCGCCAACCCGGGAATGTCAGATAACGTGGTCGGAATTCCGCGACGTTCCCAGATCGGCGCCCTGGCGCCGACCGGGAACGTCAAAAAAATACAAACGGAATTCTGCGGCGTTCCCGGATGGAATGCCACGAAATTCTGGTCCCATTTTTTCCCCGATGTTCCCGGGTCGGCGCCGGGGACCCGATCCGAGAACGCCGCGGAATTCCGGGCCCATTTTTTCTCCGACGTTCCCGGGTCGGCGCCGGGGCCTCAATCCGCGAACGCCGCGGAATTCCGGGCGCATATTTTCCTGACGTTCCCGGGTCGGCGCCATGGGCCCGATCTGGGAACGCAGCGGAATTCCGGGCGCATTTTCTCCCGACGTTCCCGGGTCGGTGCCGGGGTGCACATCCGGGAACGCCGCGGAATTCCGGACGCATTTTCCGACATTCCCGTGTCGGCGCTGCGACGCTCATCCGGGAATGCCGCGGAATTCGGGGCGCATTTTTTAGACATTCCCGGTTCGGCGCAGCGGCGCCAATCCGGGAACACCGCGGAATTCCGGACCCGTTTTCCAACATTCCCGGGTCAGCACCGGGGCGCGAATCCGGGATACGCCAAGGAATTCCGGGTGCATTTTTTCGACACTCCCGGGTTGGTGCAGGGGCGCCCATCCAGGAACACCGCAGAATTCTGGGTGTATTTTTTCCCGACATTCTTGGGTCGGCGCCGTGGCCCCGATCCGGGAACGCCGCAGAATTCCGGGCGCATTTTTTCCCGACGTTCTTGGGTCAGCGCCGGGGCCCCGATCCGGGAACGCCGCGGAATTCCGGGCGCATTTTTTCCCGACGTTCCCGGGTCGGCGCCGGGGCCCCGATCCGGGAACGCCGCGGAATTCCGGCCGCATTTTTTCCCGACGTTCCGGGGTCGGCGCCGGGTCCCCGATCCGGGAACGCCGCAGAATTCCGGGCGCATTTCTTCCCGACGTTCCCTTGTCGGCGCCGGGAATATCGAAAAAATGGGCCCCGAATTTCGCCGCGTCCCCGGATCGGGTCCCCGGTGCCGACCCGGAAATGTCGAAAAAATGCGCCCGGAATTCCGCGGCGTTCCTTGATCTGTTCCCTGGCGCCGACCCGGGAGTGTCGAAAAAATGCACCCGGAATTCCTTGGCTTTCCCGGATCGGCGCCCCGGTGCTGACCCGGGAATGTTGGAAAACGCGTCCGGAATTCCGCGGCGTTCCCAGTGTGGTGCCGCTGCGCCGAGCAGGGAATGTCGAAAAAATGCGCCAGGAATTCCGCGGCGTTCCCGGATCGGGGCCCCGGCGCCGACCCGGGAACTTCGGGAAAAAATGCGCCCGGAATTCCGCGGTGTTCCCGGATCGGGGCCGCGGCGCCGACCCAAGAACGTCGGGAAAAAATGCACCCGGAATTCCTTGGCTTTCCCGGATCGGCGCCCCGGTGCTGACCCGGGAATGTTGGAAAACGCGTCCGGAATTCCGCAGCGTTCCCAGTATGGCGCCGCTGCGCCGACCAGGGAATGTCGAAAAAATACGCCAGGAATTCCGCGGCGTTCCCGGATCGGGGCCCCGGCGCCGACCCGGGAACTTCGGGAAAAAATGCACCCGGAATTCCGCGGCGTTCCCTGATCGGGGCCCCGGCGCCGACCCGGGAACGTCGGGAAAAAATGCGCCCGGAATTCCGCGGCGTTCCCGGATCGGGGCCCTGTTACCGAACCGGGAACGTCGGGAAAAAATGCGCCAGGAATTCCGCGGCGTTCCCGGATCGGGGCCCCGGCGCCGACCCGGGAACGTCGGGAAAGAATGCGCCCGGAATTCCGCGGCGTTCCTGGATCGGGGCCCCGGCGCTGACCCAAGAACGTCGGGGAAAAATGAGCCCGGAATTCTGCGGCGTTCCCTGATCGGGGCCCCGGCGCCGACCCGGGAACGTCGGGAAAAAATGCGCCCGGAATTCCGCGGCGTTCCCGGATCGGGGCCCTGTTACCGAACCAGGAACGTCGTGAAAAAATGCGCCAGGAATTCCGCGGCGTTCCCGGATTTGCGCCGCTGCGCCGACCCGGGAATGTCGAAAAAATGCTCCCGGAATTCAGCGACGTTCCCTGATCGGCCTCCCGGCGCTGACCCGGTAATGTCGGAAAACGCGTCTGGACCCGGGAACGGCGGGGAAAAAAGTGCCCGGAATTCCGCGTTGATCCCGGATCGGGGTCCCGGCGCCGACCCGGGAACGTCGGGAAAAAAATGCGCCCGGAATTCTGCGGTGTTCCCGGATCGGGGCCCCGGCGCCGACCCAAGAACGTCGGGAAAATATGCGCCCGGATTTCTGCGGCCCCAGAGGCGTCCCGGATTTCTGCGGCGTGCCCGGATCGGGGCCCCGGCGATGACCCGGGACCGTCGGGAAAAAATGCGCCAGGAATACCGCGGCCTTCCCGGATCGGCCTCCCGGCGCTGACCCAGTAATGTCGGAAAACGCGTCTGGACCCGGGAACGGCGGGGAAAAAAGTGCCCGGAATTCTGCGGCGATCCCGGATCGGGGCCACGGCACCGACCCGGGAACGTCGGGAAAAAATGCGCCCGGAATTCCGCGGCGTTCCCGGATCGGGGCCGCGGCACCGACCCGGGAACGTCGGGAAAAAATGAGCCCGGAATTCCGCGGCGTTCCCGGATCGGGGCCCCGGCACCGACCCGGGAACGTCGGGAAAAAATGCGCCAGGAATTCCGCGGCCTTCCCTGATCACCGCCCCAGCGCCTACCCGGGAATGTCGGAAAACGCGTCCGGAATTCCGTGGCCCTGCCGGATCGGCGCCCCGGGGCTGACCCTGGAATGTCAGAAAACGCGTCTAGAATTCCGCGGCCTTCCCAGATCGGCGCCCTGGCGACAACCCGTGAATGTCAGATAACGTGACCGGAACTCTGCGACGTTCCCGGATCGGCGCCCCGGCGCCGACCGGGAACGTCGAAAAAATACAAACGGAATTCTGCGGCGTTCCCGGATGGGCGCCCCACCCCCAACCTGGGAATGTCAAAAAAATGCTCCCGGAACTCCGCGACGTTCCCTGATAGGCGCCCCGGCGGCGTACCGGGAATTTCGAAAAACGCACCCGGAATTCCGCGGCCTTCCCGGATCGGTGTCCCCGCGCCGACCCTGGAATGTCAGAATACGCGTCCGGAATTCCGCAGCCTTCCCGGATTGGTGCTTCTGCGCCCACCCGGGAATGTCGGAAAACGCGTCAGGAATTCCGCGACGTTCCTGGATCGGGGCCCCGGCGCCAACCTGGGAACGTCGGGGGAAAAATGGGCCCGGAATTCCGCGGCGTTCCTGGATCGGGGCCCCGGTGCCGACCCGGGAACGTCGGGGGGAAATTCGACCCGCAATTCCGCGACGTTCCCGGATCGGCGCCCCCACGCCGACCCTGGAGTGTAAGAATACGCGTCCGGAACTCCGCGGCCTTCCCGGATTGGTGCCTCTGCGCCCACCCGGGAATGTTGGAAAATGCGTCAGGAATTCCGCGACGTTCCTGGATGGGCGCCACGGCGCCGACCCGGGAATGTCAAAAAAATGCGCTTGGAATTCCAAGGCGTTTCCGGATGAGCTCCCCGGCGCCGATCCGGGAACGTCGGGGGGAAAATGCTCCCGGAATTCCGTGGCGATCCCGGATCGGGGCCCCGGCACCGACCCGGGAACGTCGGGAGAAAATGCGCCCGGAATTCCGCTGCGTTCCCGGATCGGGCCCCCGGAGCCGACCAGGGAACGTCAGGAAAACATGGGCCCGGAATTCCGCGGCGTTCCCGGATCGGGTCCCAGGCGCCGACCCGGGAATGTCGAAAAAATCGGCCCGGAATTCCGCGGCGTTCCTGGATCGGGGCCCCGGTGCCAACCCGGGAACGTCGGGGGGAAATTCGGCCCGGAATTCCGCGACGTTCCCGGATCGGCGCCCCCGCGCCGACCCTAGAATGTCAGAATACGCGTCCGGAATTCCGCGGCCTTCCCAGATTGGTGCCTCTGCGCCCACCCGGGAATGTCGGAAAACGCGTCAGGAATTCCGCGGCCTTCCCTGATCACCGCCCCAGCGCCGACCCGGGAATGTCAAAAAATGCGCTTGGAATTCCGAGGCGTTTGCGGATGAGCGCCCCGGCGCCGATCCGTGAACGTCGGGAGAAAATGAGCCCGGAATTCCGCTGTGTTCCCGGATCGGGCCCCCGGAGCCGACCCGGGAACGTCAGGAAAACATGAGCCTGAAATTCCGCGGCGTTCCCGGATCGGGTCCCCGGCGCCGACCCGGGAATGTCGAAAAAATGCGCCCAGAATTCCGCGGCGTTCCTGGATCTGTTCTCCGGCGCCGACCCGGGAGTGTCGGAAAAATGCACCCGGAATTCCTTGGCGTTCCCGGATTTGCGCCCCGGTGCTGACCCGGGAATGTTGGAAAACGCATCCGGAATTCCGCGGCCTTCCCTGAACACGCCCAGCCTACCCGGGAATGTCGGAACGCTCCGAATTCCGCGGCCTTGCGGATCGGCGCCCCGGTGCTGACCTGAATGTCAGAAAACGCGTCTGGAATTCCGCGCCTTCCTGTTCGGCGCCCTGGCGACAACCGTGAATGTCAGATAACTTGACCTTAATCGCGACGTTCCGGATCGGCGCCCGGCGCCGACCGGGAACGTCGAAAAAATACAAGCGGAATTCTGCGGCGTTCCCAGATGGGCGCCCCGTCCCCAACCCGGGAATGTCAAAAAAATGCTCCCGGAACTCCGCGACATTCCCTGATGGGCGCCCCGGCGGCGTACCGGGAATTTCTAAAAACGCACCCGGGATTCCGCGGCCTTCCCGGATCGTCGTCCCGGTGCCGACCCGGGAATGTCGGAAAACGCGTCTAGAATTCCGCGGCCTTCCCAGATCGGCGCCCTGGCGACAACCCATGAATGTCAGATAACGTGACCGGAACTCTGCGACGTTCCCGGATCGGCACACCGGTGCCGACCGGGAACGTCGAAAAAATACAAACGGAATTCTGCGGCGTTCCCGGATGGGCGCCCCAGCCCCAACCCGGGAATGTCAAAAAAATGCTCCCGGAACTCGCGACGTTCCCTGATAGCGCCCCGGCGGCGTACGGGAATTTCGAAAACGCACCGAATTCGCGGCCTTCCGGATCGGCATCCCGCGCCGACCTGGATGTCAGAATACGCGTCCGGAATTCCGCGGCCTTCCGATTGGTGCTTCTGGCCCACCTGGGATGTCAAAAAATGCGCTGGAATTCCGGCGTTTGGATGGGCCCCGGGCCGACCGGGAACGTGGGAGGAAATGGCCCGAATTCCGCGTGTTCCGGATCGGGCCCCCGGAGCCGACCCGGGAACGTCGGGGGAAACGGCCGAATTCCGCGCGTTCCCGGATCGGGCCCCGCGCCGACCCGGATGTGAAAAAAGCACCGAATCCGCGGCTTCCTGGATGTCTCCGCCCACCCGGGAATGTGGAAAAATGCAGGAATTCCGGCGTTCCGGATTGCGCCCCGGGCTGACCCGGGAATGTAAAAATCCGGAATTCCGGGCCTTTCCTGAAACGCCCCAGCGCCTACCGGGTGTGGAAAACCTCCCGGAATTCCGGCCTCCGGATCGGCGCCCCGGCGACCCGGAAGTCAGAAAACGCTCGGAATTCCGCGCTTCCCGTTCGGGCCCGCGACACCGGAAGTCAGAAAACTGACCTTAACCGCATTCCCGATCGGGCCCGGCGCCGACCGGGAAGTCGAAAAAATCAGCGGAATTCGCGGCGTTCCGATGGGCCCCCGTCCCCAACCGGGGAAATTCGGCCCGGAATTCCCGATGGGCGCCCCCGCGCGACCGAGAATTCAAAACGCCCGGATTCGCGGCCTTCCCAGATGTGCCCGGCCACCCGGGAATGTCGGAAAACGCGTCAATTCCGCGGCCTTCCGATCGCGCCCTGCACAACCCAGAATGTCAAAACGTGACCGGAACCGCGACGACCGGATCGGCCACCGGTGCCGACCGGGAACGTCGAAAAATACACGAATTCGCGGCGTTCCCGGATGGGCCCCGCCCCAACCCGGAATGTCAAAAAATGCTCCCGGAACTCCGCGCGTTCCTGATCGCCCGGCGCGTACCGGGATTCGAAAAAGCACCCGGAATTCCGGCTTCCCGGATGGCCCCGGCGACCCGGAATGTTGAAACGCTCCGGAATTCCGCGGCCTTCCGATTCCGCCCCACCTGGGAATGTCGGAAACGCGTCGGAATTCCGGCTTTTGGATCGGGCCCCGGTGCGACCCTGGAATGGGGAAATTCGGAATTCCGCGACTTCCGGATCGGCCCCGGTGCGACCGGAAGTCGAAACGGCCCAATTGCGACGTTCCGGATCGGCGCCCCCGCCGACCGGAGTGATAAAGCGGAATCCGCGGCCTTCCCGGATGGGCCCGGCCCACCCGGGAATGTTAAAATGCGCAGGAATTCCGCGACGTTCCTGATGGGCGCCCCGGCGCGACCGGGAATTCAAAAAACCGGAATTCCGAGGCTTCCGGATGGCGCCCGGCCCGATCGGAACGTCGGGGGGAAAAATCCCCGGAATTCCGGGCGTCCCGGATCGGGCCCCGCCCGACCCGGAACGTCGGAAAAATGCGCCCGGAATTCGCGCGTTCCCGGATCGGGCCCCGGGCGACCAGGGAACGCGGAAAACATGACCGGAATTCCGGCTTCCCGGATGGGCCCGGGCCGACCCGGGAAGTCGAAAATCGGCCCGGAATTCCGCGGCTTCCGGATCGGGGCCCGGTGCAACCCGGAACCAGGGGGAAATCGCCCGGAATTCCGCGCGTTGGATCGGGCCCCGGCCGACCCGAAGTCGAATCGGCCGGAATTCGCGGCCTTCCCGATGGGCCCGCGCCACCCGGGAATGTCGGAAAACGCGTCAGGGAATCCCGGCTTCCCGATCCCGCCCCGCGCCGACCCGGAAGTCAAAAAAATGCGCTTGGAATTCCGAGGCGTTTGCGGATGAGCGCCCCGGCGCCGATCCGGGAACGTCGGGAGAAAATGCGCCCGGAATTCCGCTGTGTTCCCGGATCGGGCCCCCGGAGCCGACCCGGGAACGTCAGGAAAACATGAGCCTGAAATTCCGCGGCGTTCCCGGATCGGGTCCCCGGCGCCGACCCGGGAATGTCGAAAAAATGCGCCCAGAATTCCGCGGCGTTCCTGGATCTGTTCTCCGGCGCCGACCCGGGAGTGTCGGAAAAATGCACCCGGAATTCCTTGGCGTTCCCGGATTTGCGCCCCGGTGCTGACCCGGGAATGTTGGAAAACGCATCCGGAATTCCGCGGCCTTTCCTGATCACCGCCCCAGCGCCTACCCGGGAATGTCGGGAAACGCGTCCGGAATTCCGTTGCCTTGCCGGATCGGCGCCCCGGTGCTGACCCTGGAATGTCAGAAAACGCGTCTGGAATTCCGCGGCCTTCCCGGTTCGGCGCCCTGGTGACAACACGTGAATGTCAGATAACGTGACCTTAACTCTGCGACGTTCCCGGATCGGCGCCCCGGCGCCGACCGGGAACGTCGAAAAAATACAAGCGGAATTCTGCGGCGTTCCCGGATGGGCGCCCCGGCTCCAACCCGGGAATGTCAAAAAAATGCTCGCGGAACTCCGCGACGTTCCCTGATGGGCGCCCCGGCGGCGTACCGGGAATTTCGAAAAACGCACCCGGAATTCCGCGGCCTTCCCGGATCGGCGTCCCGGTGCCGACCCGGGAATGTCGGAAAACGCGTCCGGACCCAGGAACGGCGGGGAAAAATGCGCCCGGAAGTGCGCGGCGTTCCCGGATCGGAGCCCCAGCGCCGACCCGGAAACGTCTGGAAAAAATGCGCCCGGAATTCTGCGGCGTTCCCGGATCGGGGCCCCGGCGCAAACCCGGGAACATCGGGAAAACATGCACCGGGAATTCTACGGCGTTCCCGGATTGGGGCCCCGGTGCCGACCCGGGAACGTCGGGGGGAAATTCGGCCCGGAATTCCGCTGCCTTCCCGGATCGGGGCCCCGGCGCCGACCCGGGAATGTCGGAAAACGCGTCCGGACCCAGGAACGGCGGGGAAAAATGCGCCCGGAATTCCGTGGCGTTCCTGGATCGGGGCCCCGGTGCCGACCCGGGAACGTCGGGGGGAAATTCGGCCCGGAATTCCGCTGCCTTCCCGGATCGGGGCCCCGGCGCCGACCCGGGAATGTCGGAAAACGCGTCCGGACCCAGGAACGGCGGGGAAAAATGCGCCCGGAAGTGCACGGCGTTCCCGGATCGGGGCCCCGGCGCCGACCCGGGAACGTCGGGAAAAAATGCGCCCGGAATTCTGCGGCATTCCCGGATTGGGGCCCCGGCGCCAACCCGGGAACATCGGGAAAACATGCGCCGGGAATTCTGCGGCTTTCCCGGATCGGGGCCCCGGTGCCGACCCGGGAACGTCGGGGAAAAAATGGGCCCAGAATTCCGCGGCGTTCCTGGTTCGGGGCCCCGGTGCCGACCCGGGAACGTCGGGAAAAAATGCGCCCGGAATTCCGTGGCGTTCCTTGATCTGTTCCCCGGCGCCCACCCGGGAGTGTCGAAAAAATGCACCCGGAATTCCTTGGCGTTCCCAGATCGACGCCGCTCCGCCGACCCGGAAATGTAAAAAAAATGCGCCCGGAATTCCGCGGCACTCCCGGATGAGCGCCGCGGCGCCGACCCGGGAATGTCGGAAAACGCACCCGGAATTCCCTGGCCTTCCCTGACCGGCGCCCCGGTGCCTACCCGGAAATTTCAGAAAACGCACCCGGAATTCCATGGCCTTCCCTGATCGGCGCCCCGGCGCCTACCCGGGAATTTCGGAAAACGCGTCCAGTATTCCACGGCCTTCCCGGATCGGCGCCCTGGCGACAACCCGTGAATGTCAGATAACGTGACCGGAATTCTGCGACGTTCCCGGATCGGCGTCCCGGCGCCGGCCGGGAACGTCGAAAAAATACACCCGGAATTCTGCGGCGTTCCCGGATGGGTGCCCCGGCCCCAACCTGGGAATGTCGAAAAAATGCTCCTGGAATTCCGCGACGTTCCCTGATGGGCGCCCCGGCGGCATACCGGGAATTTCGAAAAACGCGCCCGGAATTCCGCTGCCTTCCCGGATCGGGGCCCCGGCGCCGACCCGGAAACGTCGGGAAAAAATGCGCCCGGAATTCCGCGGCATTCCCGGATCGGGGCCCCGGCGCCGACCCAGGAACGGCGGGAAAAAATGCGCTGGGAATTCCACGGCGTTCCCGGATCGGGGCCCCGGCGCCGACCCGGGAACGTCGGGGGAAAAATGGGCCTGGAATTTGGCCGCGTTCCCGGATCGGGTCCCCGGCGCCGACCCGGGAATGTCGAAAAAATGCACCCGGAATTCCTTGGCGTTCCCGGATTTGTGCCCCGGTGCTGACCTGGGAATGTTGGAAAACGCGTCCGGAATTCCGCGGCCTTCCCTGATCGGCGCCCCGGCGCCTACCCGGGAATGTCAGAAAACGCGTCTGAAATTCCGCGGACTTGCCGGATCGGCGCCCCGGCGCTGACCCTGGAATGTCAGAAAACGCGTCTGGAATTCCACGGCCTTCCCGGATCGGCGCCCTGGCGACAACCCGTGAATGTCAGATAACGTGACCGGAATTCTGCGACGTTACCGGATCGGCGCCCCGGCGCCGACCGGGAACATCGAAAAAATACACCCAGAATTCTGCGGCGTTCCCGGATGGGTGCCCCGGCCCCAACCTGGGAATGTCGAAAAAATGCTCCCGGAATTCCGCGACGTTCCCTGATGGGCGCCCCGGCGGCGTACCGGGAATTTCGAAAAACGCGCCCGGAATTCCGCTGCCTTCCCGGATCGGCGTCCCGGCGCCGACCCGGGAAGGTCGGAAAACGCGTCCGGACCCGGGAACGGCGGGGAAAAATGCGCCCGGAAGTGCACGGCGTTCCTGGATCGGGGCCCCGGTGCCGACCCGGGAACGTCGGGAAAAAATGCGCCCGGAATTCCGTGGCGTTCCTTGATCTGTTCCCCGGCGCCCACCCGGGAGTGTCGAAAAAATGCACCCGGAATTCCTTGGCGTTCCCAGATCGGCGCCGCTCCGCCGACCCGGAAATGTAAAAAAAATGCGCCCGGAATTCCGCGGCACTCCCGGATGAGCGCCGCGGCGCCGACCCGGGAATGTCGGAAAACGCACCCGGAATTCCCTGGCCTTCCCTGACCGGCGCCCCGGTGCCTACCCGGAAATTTCAGAAAACGCACCCGGAATTCCATGGCCTTCCCTGATCGGCGCCCCGGCGCCTACCCGGGAATTTCGGAAAACGCGTCCAGTATTCCACGGCCTTCCCGGATCGGCGCCCTGGCGACAACCCGTGAATGTCAGATAACGTGACCGGAATTCTGCGACGTTCCCGGATCGGCGTCCCGGCGCCGGCCGGGAACGTCGAAAAAATACACCCGGAATTCTGCGGCGTTCCCGGATGGGTGCCCCGGCCCCAACCTGGGACTGTCGAAAAAATGCTCCTGGAATTCCGCGACGTTCCCTGATGGGCGCCCCGGCGGCATACCGGGAATTTCGAAAAACGCGCCCGGAATTCCGCTGCCTTCCCGGATCGGGGCCCCGGCGCTGACCCGGAAACGTCGGGAAAAAATGCGCCCGGAATTCCGCGGCATTCCCGGATCGGGGCCCCGGCGCCGACCCAGGAACGGCGGGAAAAAATGCGCTGGGAATTCCACGGCGTTCCCGGATCGGGGCCCCGGCGCCGACCCGGGAACGTCGGGGGAAAAATGGGCCTGGAATTTGGCCGCGTTCCCGGATCGGGTCCCCGGCGCCGACCCGGGAATGTCGAAAAAATGCACCCGGAATTCCTTGGCGTTCCCGGATTTGTGCCCCGGTGCTGACCTGGGAATGTTGGAAAATGCGTCCGGAATTCCGCGGCCTTCCCTGATCGGCGCCCCGGCGCCTACCCGGGAATGTCAGAAAACGCGTCTGAAATTCCGCGGACTTGCCGGATCGGCGCCCCGGCGCTGACCCTGGAATGTCAGAAAACGCGTCTGGAATTCCACGGCCTTCCCGGATCGGCGCCCTGGCGACAACCCGTGAATGTCAGATAACGTGACCGGAATTCTGCGACGTTACCGGATCGGCGCCCCGGCGCCGACCGGGAACATCGAAAAAATACACCCAGAATTCTGCGGCGTTCCCGGATGGGTGCCCCGGCCCCAACCTGGGAATGTCGAAAAAATGCTCCCGGAATTCCGCGACGTTCCCTGATGGGCGCCCCGGCGGCGTACCGGGAATTTCGAAAAACGCGCCCGGAATTCCGCTGCCTTCCCGGATCGGCGTCCCGGCGCCGACCCGGGAAGGTCGGAAAACGCGTCCGGACCCGGGAACGGCGGGGAAAAATGCGCCCGGAAGTGCACGGCGTTCCTGGATCGGGACCCCCGGCGCCGACCCGGGAACGTCGGGAAAAAATGCGCCTGGAATTCCGCGGCGTTCCCGGATCGGGTCCCCGGCGCCGACCCAGGAACGTCGGGGAAAAAATGCGCCCGGAATTTGGCCGTGTTCCCGGATCGGGTCCCCGGCGCCGACCCGGGAATGTCAAAAAAATGCACCCGGAATTCCTTGGCGTTCCCGGATTTGCGCCCCGGTGCTGATCTGGGAATGTTGGAAAACGCATCCGGAATTCCGCGGCCTTCCCTGATCGGCGCCCCGGCGCCTACCCGGGAATGTCAGAAAACGCGTCCGAAATTCCGCGGACTTGCCGGATCGGCGCCCCGGCGCTGACCCTGGAATGTCAGAAAACGCGTCTGGAATTCCACGGCCTTCCCGGATCCGCGCCCTGGTGACAACCCGTGAATGTCAGATAACGTGACCGGAATTCTACGACGTTCCCGGATCGGCGCCCCGGCGCCGACCGGGAACGTCGAAAAAATACACCCAGAATTCTGCGGCGTTCCCGGATGGGTGCCCCGGGCCCAACCTGGGAATGTCGAAAAAATGCTCCCGGAATTCCGCGACGTTCCCTGATGGGCGCCCCGGCGGCGTACCGGGAATTTCGAAAAACGCGTCCGGACCCAGGAACTGCGGGGAAAAATGCGCCCGGAAGTGCACGGTGTTCCTGGATCGGGGCCTCGGCGCCGACCCAGGAACGTCGGGAAAAAATGCGCCTGGAATTCCGCGGCATTCCCGGATCGGGGCCCCGGCGCCGACCCAGGAACGGCGGGAAAAAATGCGCCGGGAATTCCACGGCGTTCCCGGATCGGGGCCCCGGCGCCGACCCGGGAACGTCGGGGGAAAAAATGGGCCTGGAATTTGGCCGCGTTCCCGGATCGGGTCCCCGGCGCCGACCCGGGAATGTCGAAAAATTGCACCCGGAATTCCTTGGCGTTCCCGGATTTGTGCCCCGGTGCTGACCTGGGAATGTTGGAAAACGCGTCCGGAATTCCGCGGCCTTCCCTGATCGGCGCCCCGGCGCCTACCCGGGAATGTCAGAAAACGCGTCTGAAATTCCGCGGACTTGCCGGATCGGCGCCCCGGCGCTGACCCTGGAATGTCAGAAAACGCGTCTGGAATTCCACGGCCTTCCCGGATCGGCGCCCTGGCGACAACCCATGAATGTCAGATGACGTGACCGGAATTCTGCGACGTTCCCGGATCGGCGCCCCGGCGCCGACCGGGAACGTCGAAAAAATACACCCAGAACTCTGCGGCGTTCCCGGATGGGTGCCCCGGCCCCAACCTGGGAATGTCGAAAAAATGCTCCCGGAATTCCGCGACGTTCCCTGATGGGCGCCCCGGCAGCGTACCGGGAATTTCGAAAAACGCGCCCGGAATTCCGCTGCCTTCCCGGATCGGCGTCCCGGCGCCGACCCGGGAAGGTCGGAAAACGCGTCCGGACCCAGGAACGGCGGGGAAAAACGCGCCCGGAAGTGCACGGCGTTCCTGGATCGGGACCCCCGGCGCCGACCCGGGAACGTCGGGAAAAAATGCGCCTGGAATTCTGCGGCATTCCCGGATCGGGTCCCCGGCGCCGACCCGGGAATGTCGAAAAAATGCACCCGGAAATCCTTGGCGTTCCCGGATTTGCGACCCGGTGCTGACCTGGGAATGTTGAAAAACGCGTCCGGAATTCCGCGGCCTTCCCTGATCGGCGCCCCGGCGCCTACCCGGGAATGTCAGAAAACGCGTCTGAAATTCCGCGGACTTGCCGGATCGGCGCCCCGGCGCTGACCCTGGAATGTCAGAAAACGCGTCTGGAATTCCGCGGCCTTCCCGGATCCGCGCCCTGGCGACAACCCGTGAATGTCAGATAACGTGACCGGAATTCTGCGACGTTCCCGGATCGGCGCCCCGGCGCCGACCGGGAACGTCGAAAAAATACACCCGGAATTCTGCGGCGTTCCCAGATGGGCGCCCTGGCCCCAACCCGGGAATGTCGAAAAAATGCTTCCGGAATTCCGCGACGTTCCCTGATGGGCGCCCCGGCGGCGTACCGGGAATGTCGAAAAAATGCACCCTGAATTCCGTGGCGTTCCTTGATCCGTTCCCCGGCGCCGACCCAGGAGTGTCGAAAAAATGCACCCGGAGTTCCGCGGCATTCCCGGATCGGGGCCCCGGCGCCGACACAGGAACGTCGGGGAAAAATTGGGCCCGGAATTCCTCGGCATTCCTGGATCGGAGGCCCAGTGCCGACCCGGGAACGTCGGGGCGAAAATGAGCCAGGAATTTCGCCGCGTTCCCGGATCGGGTCCCCGGCGCCGACCCGGGAATGTCGAAAAAATGCGCCCAGAATTCCGCGGCGTTCCTGGATCTGTTCCCCGGCGCTGACCCGGGAGTGTCGAAAAAATGCACCCGGAATTCCTTGGCGTTCCCGGATTTGCGCCCTGGTGCTGACCTGGGAATGTTGGAAAACGCGTCCGGAATTCCATGGCCTTCCCAGATTGGCGCCGCTGTACCGACCTGGGAATGTCTAAAAAATGCGCCCCGAATTTCGCGGCATTCCCTGATGTGCACCACAGCACCGACCCTGGAATGTCGGAAAATCTGTCCGGAATTACGCGGCCTTCCCAGATCGGCGCCCCGGCGCCGACCCGGGAATTTCAGAAAATGTGTCCAGAATTCCGCTACGTTCCCGGATGGGCACCCCGGCGCCGACACGGGAATATCGAAAAAATGGGCCCGGAATTTCGCCGCGTTCCCGGATCGGGTCTTCGGTGCCGACCCGGGAATGTCGAAAAAATGCGCCCGGAATTCCGCTGCGTTCCTTGATGTGTTCCCCGGCGCCGACCCGGGAGTGTCGAAAAAATGCACCTGGAATTCCTTGGCGTTCCCGGATCGGCGCCCCGGAGCTGACCCAGGAATGTTGGAAAACGCGTCCGGAATTCCGCGGCGTTCCCAGATTGGTGCCGCTGCGCCGACCCGGGAATGTCGAAAAAATGCACCCGGAATTCCGCTGCGTTCCTTGATGTGTTCCCCGGCGCCGACCCGGGAGTGTCGAAAAAATGCACCTGGAATTCCTTGGCGTTCCCGGATCGGCGCCCCGGAGCTGACCCAGGAATGTTGGAAAACGCGTCCGGAATTCCGCGGCGTTCCCAGATTGGTGCCGCTGCGCCGACCCGGGAATGTCGAAAAAATGCGCCCGGAATTCCGCGGCATTCCCGGATGAGTGCCGCGGCACCGACCCGGGAATGTCGGAAAACGCGCCCAGAATTCCGCGGCATTCCCGGATCGGGGCCCCGGCGCCGACCCGGGAATGTCGGAAACAAATGCGCCGGGAATTCCGCGGCGTTCCGGGTTTGGGGCCCCAGCGCCGACCCGGGAACGTAGGGGAAAAAATGGGCCCTGAATTCCGCGGCGTTCCCGGATCGGGTCCCTGGCGCCGACCCGGGAACGTCGGGGAAAAAATGGGCCCGGAATTTCACTGCGTTCCCGGATCAGGTCACCGGCGCCAACCCGGGAATGTTGAAAAAATGCGCCCGAAACTCCGCGGCGTACCTTGATCTCTTCCCAGGCGCCGACCCGGGAGTGTCGAAAAAACGCACCCGGAATTCCTTGGCGTTCCCGGATTCGCGCCCCGGTGCTGACCCGGGAATGTTGGAAAACGCGTCCGGAATTCCGCGGCGTTCCCGGATTGGCGCCGCTGAGCCGACCTGGGAGTGTCGAAAAAATGCACCCGGAATTCCTTGGCGTTCCCGGATTCGCGCCCCGGTGCTGACCCGGGAATGTTGGAAAACGCGTCCGGAATTCCGCGGCGTTCCCGGTTTGGCGCCGCTGTACCGACCCGGGAATGTCTATAAAATGAGCCCCGACTTCCGCGGCATTCCCGGATGTGCACCCCGGCGCCGACCCTTGAATATCGGAAAACGCGTCCGGAATTCCGCGGCCTTCCCGGATGGGCACCCCGGCCCCGACCCGGGAATATCGAAAAAATGCGCACGGATTTCCGCGGCGTTCCCGGATCGGGGCCCCGTCGCAGACCCGGGAACGTCGGGAAAATATGCGCCCGGAATTCTGCGGCGTTCCCGGATCGTGGCCCCGGCCCCGACCCGGGAACGTCGGGAAAAATGCACCCGGAATTCCGCAGCGTTCCCGGATCAGGGCCCCGGCGCCGACCCGGGAACGTCGGGGAAAAAATGGGCCCGAAATTCAGCGGAGTTCCTGGATGGCCGCCCTGGCGCCGACACAGGAATTTCAAAAAAATGCACCCGGAATTCCGCGGCGTTCCCAGATCAGCGCCCCAGCGCTGACCGGGAATATTGAAAAAATGCACCCGGAATTCCGCGGCATTCCCAGATCGGGGCCCCGGCGCCGACACGGGAACGTCGGGGAAAAAATGGGCCCGGACTTCCTCGGCGTTCCCGGATCGGGGGCCCAGTGCCGACCCGGGAACATCGGAGAGAAAATGGGCCCGGAATTCCGCGGCCTTCCCAGATCGGCGCCCCAGCGCCGACCCGGGAATGTCGGAAAACGCGTCCGGAATTCCGCGACGTGGCTGGATGGGCGCCCCGGCGCTGACCCGGGAATGTCAAAAAAATGAACTTGGAATTCCGCGGCGTTCCCGGATGAGTGCCCTGGCACCCATCCCGGGAACGTCGGGGGAAAAATGCACTTGGAATTCCGCAGCGATCCCGGATCGGGGCCCCGGCGCCAACCTGGGAACGTAGGGAGAAAATGCGCCCGGAATTCCGCGGCGTTCCCGGATCGGGGACTCGGCGCCGACCCGGGAACGTCGGGGAAAAAATGGGCCCGGAATTTCGCCGCGTTCCCGGATCGGGTCCCCGGCGCCGACCCGGGAATGTCGAAAAAATGCGCTCAGAATTCCACGGCGTTCCTTGATCTGTTCCCCGGCGCCGACCAGGGAGTGTCGAAAAAATGCACCCGGAATTCCTTGGCGTTCCCGGATTCGCGCGCTGGTGCTGACCTGGGAATGTTGGAAAACGCGTCCGGAATTCCGTGGACTTCCCAGATTGGTGCCGCTGTACCGACCCGGGAATGTCTAAAAAATGCGCCCCGAATTTCGCGGCATTCCCTGATGTGCACCCCAGCGCCGACCCTGGAATGTCGGAAAACACATCCGGAATTACGCGGCCTTCCCGGATCGGCGCCCCAGCGCCGACCCTGGAATGTCAGAAAACGCGTCGGGAATTCCGCGGCCTTCCCGGATTGGCGCCTCGGCGCCGACCCAGGAATGTCGGAAAACGCGTCCGGAATTCCGCGACATTGCTGGATGGGCGCCCCGGCGCTGATCCAGGAATGTCGAAAAAATGCGCCCGGAATTCCGCGGCGTTCCTGGATCGGGGCCCCGGCGCCGAGCAGGGAACGGCGGGAAAAATGCACCCGGAATTCTGCGACGTTCCCGGATCGGGGCTGCGGCGCCGATCCGGGAACGTCGGGAAAAAATGCGCCGGGAATTCCACGGCGTTCCCGGATCGGGGCCCCAGCACAGACCCGGGAACGTCGGGAAAAAATGGGCCCGGAATTCTGCGGCGTTCCCGGATTGGGTCCCCGGCGCCGACCCGGGAACGTCGGGAAAAATGCGCCTGGAATTCCGCGGCGTTCCCGGATCGGGGCCCCGGCGCCGACCCGGGAACGTTGGGGAAAAAATAGGGCCGGAATTCCGCAGAGTTCCCGGATGGCCGCCCTGGCACCGACACGGGAATTTCAAAAAAATGCGCCCGGAATTCCGCGGCGTTCCCAGATCGGCGCCCCAGCGCTGACCGGGAATATCGAAAAAATGCACCCGGAATTCCGCGGCGTTCCCGGATTGGGGCCCCGGCGCCGACACAGGAACGTCGGGGGAAAAATGGACCCCGAATTCCTCAGCGTTCCCGGATCGGGGGCCCAGTGCCGAACCGGGAATGTCGGGGGGGAAATCGGCCCGGAATTTCGCGGCCTTCCCGCATCGGCGCCCCAGCGCCGACCCTGGAATGTCAGAAAACGCGTCGGGAATTCCACGGCCTTCCCGGATTGGCACCTCGGCGCCGACCCGGGAATGTCGGAAAACGCGTCCAGAATTCTGCGACGTTGCTGGATGGGCGCCCCGGCGCTGATCCAGGAATGTCGAAAAAATTCGCCCGGAATTCCGCGGCGTTCCTCGATCGGGGCCCCGGCGCCGACCAGGGAACGGCGGGAAAAAATGTGCCCAGAATTCTGCGACGTTCCCGGATCGGGGCTGCGGCGTCAACCCGGGAACTTCGGGAAAAAATGCGCCGTGAATTCCACGGCGTTCCCGGATCGGGGCCCCGGCGCCGACCCGGGAACGTCGGGGAAAAAATGGGCCCGGAATTCCGCGGCGTACCCGGATCGGGTCCCTGGCGCCGACCCGGGAACTTCGGGGAAAAAATGGGCCCGGAATTTCGCCGCGTTCCCGGATCGGGACCCCGGTGCTAACCCGGGAATGTCGAAAAAATGCGACTGGAATTCCGCGGTGTTCCTTGATCTGTTCCCCGGCGCCGGCCCGGGAGAGTCGAAAAAATGCACCCGGAATTCCTTGGAGTTCCCGGATTGGCGCCCCGGTGCTGACCCGGGAATGTTGGAAAACGCGTCCGGAATTCCGCGGCGTTCCCAGATTGGCGCCGCTGCGCCGACACGGAAATGTTGAAAAAATGTGCCCGGAATTCCTCTGCATTCCCGGATGAGCGCTGCGGCGCCGACCCGGGAAGGTCGGAAAACGCGCCCGGAATTCCGCGGCGTTCCCGGGTCGGGGCCCCGGTTCCGACCCAGGAACGTCGGGAAAAATGCGCCTGGAATTCCGCGGCGTTCCCAGATCGGGGCCCCGGCGCCGACCCGGGAACGTTGGGGAAAAAATAGGCCCGGAATTCCGCGGAGTTCCCGGATGACCGCCCTGGAACCGACACGGGAATTTCAAAAAAATGCGCCCGGAATTCCGCGGCGTTCCCAGCTCGGCGCCCCAGCGCTGACTGGGAATATCGAAAAAAATGCACCCGCAATTCCACGGCGTTCCCGGATCGGGGCCCCGGCACCGACACAGGAACGTCGGGGTAAAAATGGACCCCGAATTCCTCAGCGTTCCCGGATCGGGGGCCCAGTGCCGAACCGGGAATGTCGGGGGGGAAATCGGCCCGGAATTTCGCGGCCTTCCCGCATCGGCGCCCCAGCGCCGACCCTGGAATGTCAGAAAACGCGGCGGGAATTCCGCGGCCTTCCCGGATTGGCGCCTCGGCGCCGACCCGGGAATGTCGGAAAACGCGTCCGGAATTCTGCGACGTTGCTGGATGGGCGCCCCGGCGCTGATCCAGGAATGTCGAAAAAATGCGCCCGGAATTCCGCGGTGTTCCTCGATCGGGGTCCCGGCGCCGACCAGGGAACGGCGGGAAAAAATGCGCCCGGAATTCTGCGACGTTCCCGGATCGGGGCTGCGGCGCCGACCCGGGAACGTCGGGAAAAAATGCGCCGTGAATTCCACGGCGTTCCCGGATCGGGGCCCCGGCGCCGACCCGGGAACGTCGGGGGAAAAATGGGCCCGGAATTCCGCGGCGTACCCGGATCGGGTCCCTGGCGCCGACCCGGGAACGTCGGGGAAAAAATGGGCCCGGAATTTCGCCGTGTTCCCGGATCGGGTCCCCGGTGCCAACCCGGGAATGTCAAAAAAATGCGCCTGGAATTCCGCGGCATTCCTTGATCTGTTCCCCGGCGCCGACCCGGGAGAGTCGAAAAATGCACCCGGAATTCCTTGGAGTTCCCGGATCGGCGCCCCGGTGCTGACCCGGGAATGTTGGAAAACGCGTCCGGAATTCCGCGGCGTTCCCAGATTGGCGCCGCTGCACCGACACGGAAATGTTGAAAAAATGTTCCCGGAATTCCTCTGCATTCCCGGATGAGCGCTGCGGCGCCGACCCGGGAAGGTCGGAAAACGCTCCCGGAATTCCGCGGCGTTCCCGGAAGTTCCCGGCGCCGACCCGGGAACTTCGGGGAAAAAATGCGCCCGGAATTTCTCCACGATCCCGGATCGGGACCCCGGTGCTAACCCGGGAATGTCGAAAAAATGCGACTGGAATTCCGCGGTGTTCCTTGATCTGTTCCCCGGTGCCGACCCGGGAGTGTCGAAAAAATGCACCCGGAATTCCTTGGCGTTCCCGGATTCGCGCCCCGGTGCTGACCCGGGAATGTTGGAAAACGCGTCGGGAATTCCGCGCCGTTCCCGGATTGGCGCCGCTGTACCGACCTGGGAATGTCTAAAAAATGCGCCCCGAATTCCGCGGCATTCCCGGATGAGCGCCGGGGCGCCGACCCGGAAATGGCGGAAAACGCGTCCGGAATTCCGCGGCCTTCCCGGATGTGCACCCCGGCGCCGACCCTGGAATGTCGGAAAACGCGTCCGGAATTCCGCGACGTTCCGGGATGGGAACCCCGGCGCCGACCCGGGAATATCGAAAAAATGCGCCCGGAATTCCGCGGCGTTCCCGGATCAGGGCCCCAGCGCAGACCCGGGAACGTCGGGAAAAAATGGGCCCGGAATTCTGCGGCGTTCCCGGATCGGGGCCCCGGCGCCGACCCGGGAACGTCGGGAAAAATGCGCCCGGAATTCCGCGGCGTTCCCGGATCGGGGCCCCGGCGCCGACCCGGGAACGTCGGGGAAAAAATAGGCCCGGAATTCCGCGGAGTTCCCGGATGGCCGCCCTGGCACCGACACGGAAATCTCAAAAAAATGCGCCCGGAATTCCGTGGCGTTCCCAGATCGGCGCCCCAGCGCTGACTGGGAATATCGAAAAAATGCACCTGGAATTCTGCAGCGTTCCCGGATCGGGGCCCCGGTGCCGACACAGGAACGTCGGGGGAAAAATGGACCCGGAATTCCTCAGCGTTCCCGGATCGGGGGCCCAGTGCCGAACCAGGAACGTCGGGGGGGGGAAATCGGCCCGGAATTCCGCGGCCTTCCCGGATCGGCGCCCTGGCGCCGACCCTGGAATGTCAGAAAACGCGTCGGGAATTCCGCGGCCTTCCCGGATTGGCGCCTCGGCGCCGACCCGGGAATGTCGGAAAACGCGTCCGGAATTCCGCGACATTGCTGGATGGGCGCCCCGGCGCTGATCCAGGAATGTCGAAAAAATGCGCCCGGAATTCTGCGGCGTTCCTGGATCGGGGCCCCGGCGCCGAGCAGGGAACGGCGGGAAAAATGCGCCCGGAATTCTGCGACGTTCCCGGATCGGGGCTGCGTCGCCGACCCGGGAACGTCGGGAAAAAATGCGCCGGGAATTCCACGGCGTTCCCGGATCGGGGCCCCAGCGCAGACCCGGGAACGTCGGGAAAAAATGGGCCCGGAATTCTGCGGCGTTCCCGGATTGGGTCCCCGGCGCCGACCCGGGAACGTCGGGAAAAATGCACCTGGAATTCCGCGGCGTTCCCGGATCGGGGCCACGGCGCCGACCCGGGAATGTCGGGGGGGAAATCGGCCCGGAATTTCGCGGCCTTCCTGCATCGGCGCCCCAGCGCCGACCCTGGAATGTCAGAAAACGCGTCGGGAATTCCGCGGCCTTCCCGGATTGGCGCCTCGGCGCCGACCCGGGAATGTCGGAGAACGCGTCCGGAATACTGCGACGTTGCTGGATGGGCGCCCCGGCGCTGATCCAGGAATGTCGAAAAAATGCGCCCGGAATTCCGCGGCGTTCCTCGATCGGGGCCCCGGCGCCGACCAGGGAACGGCGGGAAAAAATATGCCCAGAATTCTGCGACGTTCCCGGATCGGGCTGCGGCGCCAACCCAGGAACGTCGGGAAAAAATGCGCCGTGAATTCCACGGCGTTCCCGGATCGGGGCCCCGGCGCCGACCCGGGAACGTCGGGAAAAAATGGGCCCGGAATTCCGCGGCGTACCCGGATCGGGTCCCTGGCGCCGACCCGGAACTTCGGGGAAAAAATGGGCCCGGAATTTCGCCGCGTTCCCGGATCGGGACCCCGGTGCTAACCCGGGAAGTCGAAAAAATGCGCCTGGAATTCCACGGCGTTCCCGGATCGGCGCCCGGTGCTGACCCGGAATGTTGGAAAACGCGTCCGGAATTCCGCGGCGTTCCAGATTGGCGCCGCTGCGCCGACACGAAATGTTGAAAAAATGTGCCCGGAATTCCTCTGCATTCCCGGATGAGCGCTGCGGCGCCGACCCGGAAGGTCGGAAAACGCGCCCGGAATTCCGCGGCGTTGCCGGGTCGTGGGCCCGGCGCCGACCCGGAACCTCGGGAATAAATGGGCCCTGAATTCGCGGCGTTCCCGGATCGGGTCCCCGGCGCCGACCCGGAACGTCGGGAAAAATGCGCCTGGAATTCCGCGGCGTTCCCAGATCGGGGCCCCGGCGCCGACCTGGGAAAGTTGGGGAAAAAATAGGCCTGGAATTCCGCGGAGTTCCCGGATGGCCGCCCTGGCACCGACACGGGAATTTCAAAAAAATGCGCCCAGAATTCCGTGGCGTTCCCAGATCGGCGCCCCAGTGCTGACTGGGAATATCGAAAAAAATGCACCCGGAATTCCGCGGCGTTCCCGGATCGGGGCCCCGGCGCCGACACAGGAACGTCGGGGGAAAAATGGACCCCGAATTCCTCAGCGTTCCCGTATCGGGGCCCCAGTGCCAAACCGGGAATGTCGGGGGGGAAATCGGCCCGGAATTTCGCGGCCTTCCCGCATCGGCGCCCCAGCGCCGACCCTGGAACGTCAGAAAACGCGTCGGGAATTTCGCGGCCTTCCCGGATTGGCGCTTCGGCGCCGACCCGGGAATGTCGGAAAACGCGTCCGGAATTCTGCGACGTTGCTGGATGGGCGCCCCGGCGCTGATCCAGGAATGTCGAAAAATGTGCCCGGAATTCCGCGGTGTTCCTCGATCGGGGTCCCGGCGCCGACCAGGGAACGGCGGGAAAAAATGCGCCCGGAATTCTGCGACGTTCCCGGATCGGGGCTGCGGCGCCGACCCGGGAACGTCGGGAAAAAATGCGCCGTGAATTCCACGGCGTTCCCGGATCGGGGCCCCGGCGCCGACCCGGGAACGTCGGGGGAAAAATGGGCCCGGAATTCCGCGGCGTACCCGGATCGGGTCCCTGGCGCCGACCCGGGAACGTCGGGGAAAAAATGGGCCCGGAATTTCGCCGTGTTCCCGGATCGGGTCCCCGGTGCCAACCCGGGAATGTCAAAAAAATGCGCCTGGAATTCCGCGGCATTCCTTGATCTGTTCCCCGGCGCCGACCCGGGAGAGTCGAAAAATGCACCCGGAATTCCTTGGAGTTCCCGGATCGGCGCCCCGGTGCTGACCCGGGAATGTTGGAAAACGCGTCCGGAATTCCGCGGCGTTCCCAGATTGGCGCCGCTGCACCGACACGGAAATGTTGAAAAAATGTTCCCGGAATTCCTCTGCATTCCCGGATGAGCGCTGCGGCGCCGACCCGGGAAGGTCGGAAAACGCTCCCGGAATTCCGCGGCGTTCCCGGAAGTTCCCGGCGCCGACCCGGGAACTTCGGGGAAAAAATGCGCCCGGAATTTCTCCACGATCCCGGATCGGGACCCCGGTGCTAACCCGGGAATGTCGAAAAAATGCGACTGGAATTCCGCGGTGTTCCTTGATCTGTTCCCCGGTGCCGACCCGGGAGTGTCGAAAAAATGCACCCGGAATTCCTTGGCGTTCCCGGATTCGCGCCCCGGTGCTGACCCGGGAATGTTGGAAAACGCGTCGGGAATTCCGCGCCGTTCCCGGATTGGCGCCGCTGTACCGACCTGGGAATGTCTAAAAAATGCGCCCCGAATTCCGCGGCATTCCCGGATGAGCGCCGGGGCGCCGACCCGGAAATGGCGGAAAACGCGTCCGGAATTCCGCGGCCTTCCCGGATGTGCACCCCGGCGCCGACCCTGGAATGTCGGAAAACGCGTCCGGAATTCCGCGACGTTCCGGGATGGGAACCCCGGCGCCGACCCGGGAATATCGAAAAAATGCGCCCGGAATTCCGCGGCGTTCCCGGATCACGGCCCCAGCGCAGACCCGGGAACGTCGGGAAAAAATGGGCCCGGAATTCTGCGGCGTTCCCGGATCGGGGCCCCGGCGCCGACCCGGGAACGTCGGGAAAAATGCGCCCTGAATTCCGCGGCGTTCCCGGATCGGGGCCCCGGCGCCGACCCGGGAACGTCGGGGAAAAAATAGGCCCGGAATTCCGCGGAGTTCCCGGATGGCCGCCCTGGCACCGACACGGAAATCTCAAAAAAATGCGCCCGGAATTCCGTGGCGTTCCCAGATCGGCGCCCCAGCGCTGACTGGGAATATCGAAAAAATGCACCTGGAATTCTGCAGCGTTCCCGGATCGGGGCCCCGGTGCCGACACAGGAACGTCGGGGGAAAAATGGACCCGGAATTCCTCAGCGTTCCCGGATCGGGGGCCCAGTGCCGAACCAGGAACGTCGGGGGGGGGAAATCGGCCCGGAATTCCGCGGCCTTCCCGGATCGGCGCCCTGGCGCCGACCCTGGAATGTCAGAAAACGCGTCGGGAATTCCGCGGCCTTCCCGGATTGGCGCCTCGGCGCCGACCCGGGAATGTCGGAAAACGCGTCCGGAATTCCGCGACATTGCTGGATGGGCGCCCCGGCGCTGATCCAGGAATGTCGAAAAAATGCGCCCGGAATTCTGCGGCGTTCCTGGATCGGGGCCCCGGCGCCGAGCAGGGAACGGCGGGAAAAATGCGCCCGGAATTCTGCGACGTTCCCGGATCGGGGCTGCGTCGCCGACCCGGGAACGTCGGGAAAAAATGCGCCGGGAATTCCACGGCGTTCCTGGATCGGGGCCCCAGCGCAGACCCGGGAACGTCGGGAAAAAATGGGCCCGGAATTCTGCGGCGTTCCCGGATTGGGTCCCCGGCGCCGACCCGGGAACGTCGGGAAAAATGCACCTGGAATTCCGCGGCGTTCCCGGATCGGGGCCACGGCGCCGACCCGGGAATGTCGGGGGGGAAATCGGCCCGGAATTTCGCGGCCTTCCTGCATCGGCGCCCCAGCGCCGACCCTGGAATGTCAGAAAACGCGTCGGGAATTCCGCGGCCTTCCCGGATTGGCGCCTCGGCGCCGACCCGGGAATGTCGGAGAACGCGTCCGGAATACTGCGACGTTGCTGGATGGGCGCCCCGGCGCTGATCCAGGAATGTCGAAAAAATGCGCCCGGAATTCCGCGGCGTTCCTCGATCGGGGCCCCGGCGCCGACCAGGGAACGGCGGGAAAAAATATGCCCAGAATTCTGCGACGTTCCCGGATCGGGGCTGCGGCGCCAACCCAGGAACGTCGGGAAAAAATGCGCCGTGAATTCCACGGCGTTCCCGGATCGGGGCCCCGGCGCCGACCCGGGAACGTCGGGGAAAAAATGGGCCCGGAATTCCGCGGCGTACCCGGATCGGGTCCCTGGCGCCGACCCGGGAACTTCGGGGAAAAAATGGGCCCGGAATTTCGCCGCGTTCCCGGATCGGGACCCCGGTGCTAACCCGGGAATGTCGAAAAAATGCGCCTGGAATTCCACGGCGTTCCCGGATCGGCGCCCCGGTGCTGACCCGGGAATGTTGGAAAACGCGTCCGGAATTCCGCGGCGTTCCCAGATTGGCGCCGCTGCGCCGACACGGAAATGTTGAAAAAATGTGCCCGGAATTCCTCTGCATTCCCGGATGAGCGCTGCGGCGCCGACCCGGGAAGGTCGGAAAACGCGCCCGGAATTCCGCGGCGTTGCCGGGTCGTGGGCCCGGCGCCGACCCGGGAACCTCGGGGAATAAATGGGCCCTGAATTCCGCGGCGTTCCCGGATCGGGTCCCCGGCGCCGACCCGGGAACGTCGGGAAAAATGCGCCTGGAATTCCGCGGCGTTCCCAGATCGGGGCCCCGGCGCCGACCTGGGAAAGTTGGGGAAAAAATAGGCCTGGAATTCCGCGGAGTTCCCGGATGGCCGCCCTGGCACCGACACGGGAATTTCAAAAAAATGCGCCCAGAATTCCGTGGCGTTCCCAGATCGGCGCCCCAGTGCTGACTGGGAATATCGAAAAAAATGCACCCGGAATTCCGCGGCGTTCCCGGATCGGGGCCCCGGCGCCGACACAGGAACGTCGGGGGAAAAATGGACCCCGAATTCCTCAGCGTTCCCGTATCGGGGCCCCAGTGCCAAACCGGGAATGTCGGGGGGGAAATCGGCCCGGAATTTCGCGGCCTTCCCGCATCGGCGCCCCAGCGCCGACCCTGGAATGTCAAAAATGCGCGTCGGAATTTCGCGGCCTTCCGGATTGGCGCTTCGGCGCCGACCCGGGAATGTCGGAAAACGCGTCCGGAATTCTGCGACGTTGCTGGATGGGCGCCCCGGCGCTGATCCAGGAATGTCGAAAAATGTGCCCGGAATTCCGCGGCATTCCTCGATTGGGGCCCCGGCGCCGACCAGGGAACGGCGGGAAAAAATGCGCCCGGAATTCTGCGATGTTCCGGGATCGGGGCTGCGGCGCATACCCGGGAACGTCGGGGAAAAAATGGGCCCGGAATTCCGCGGCGTACCTGGATCGGGTCCCTGGCGCCGACCCGGGAACGTCGGGGAAAAAATGGGCCCGGAATTTCGCCGCGTTCCCGGATCGGGTCCCCGGTTCCAACCCGGGAATATCGAAAAAACGCGCCTGGAATTCCGCGGCATTCCTTGATCTGTTCCCCGGCGCCGACCCGGGAGAGACTAAAAATGCACCCGGAATTCCTTGGAGTTCCCGGATCGGCGCCTCGGTGCTGACCCGGGAATGTTGGAAAACGCGTCCGGAATTCCGCGGCGATCCCAGATTGGCGCCGCTGCGCCGATACGGAAATGTTGAAAAAATGTGCCCGGAATTCCTCTGCATTCCCGGATGAGCGCTGCGGCGCCGACCCGGGAAGGTCGGGAAAAAGGGCCCCGGAATTCCGCGGCGTTCCCGGATCGGGGCCCCGGCGCGAGCCGGGAACGTCGGGGAATAAAGGGCTCTGAATTCCGCGGCGATTCCCGGATCGGGTCCCCGGCGCCGACCCGGGAACGTCGGGGAAAAATGGGCCCGGAATTTCGCGCGCGTTCCCCGGAATTGAGTACACCGGCGCAATCCCGGATGTTGAAATAATGCCGCGAAGAATTCGGGGTGATTCCTGATCTGTTCCACGCGGCGCCGACCCGGGAGTGTCGAAAAAATGCACCCGGAATTCCTTGGCGTTCCCGGATTCACGCCCCGGTGCTGACCCGGGAATGTTGGAAAACGCGTCGGGAATTCCGCGCCGTTCCCGGATTGGCGCCGCTGTACCGACCTGGGAATGTCTAAAAAATGAGCCCCGAATTCCGCGGCATTCCCGGATGTGCACCCCGGCGCCGACACTGGAATGTCGGAAAACGCGTCCGAAATTCCGCAGCCTTCCCGGATCGGCGCCCCAGCGCCGACCCGGGAATTTCAGAAAACACGTCCGGAATTCCGCGACGTTCCCGGATGGGAACCCCGGCGACGACCCGGGAATATCGAAAAAATGCGCCCGGAATTCCGCGACGTTCCCGGATCGGGGCCCTGGCGCCGACCCGGGAACGTAGGAGAAAATGCGCCCAGAATTCCGCGGCGTTCCCGGATCGGGGCCCCGGCGCCGACCCGGAAACGTCGGGGAAAATATGGGCCCGGAATTCCGCGGAGTCCCCGGATGGCCGCCCTGGCGCCGACACGGGAATTTGAAAAAAAAAAGCGCCCGGAATTCCGCGGCGTTTCCAGATCGGCGCCCCAGCGCTGACCGGGAATATCGAAAAAATGTACCCGGAATTCCGCGGCGTTCCGGTATCGGGGCCCCGGCGCCGCCACATGAACGTCGGGGGGAAAATTGGCCCGGAATTCCGCGGTCTTCCCGGATCGGCGCCCCAGTGCCGACCCTGGAATGTCAGAAAACGCGTCGGGAATTCCGCGGCCTTCCCAGATTGGCGCCTAGGCGCCGACCCGGGAATGTCGAAAAATGCGCCCGGAATTCCGCGGCGTTCCTGGATCGGGGCCCCGGCGCCGACCAGGGAACGGCGGGAAAAAATGCGCCCAGAATTCTGCGACGTTCCCGGATCGGGGCTGCGATGCCGACCCGGGAACGTCGGGAAAAAAATGCGCCGGGAATTCCACGGCGTTCCCGGATCGGGGCCCCAGCGCCGACCCGGGAACGTCGGGAAAAAATGCGCCCGGAATTCCGCGGCGTTCCCGGATCGGGGCCCCGGCGCCGACCCGGGAACGTCGGGGGAAAAATGGGCCCGGAATTCCGCGGCGTACCGGGATCGGGGCCCTGGCGCCGACCCGGGAACGTCGGGGTAAAAATGGGCCAGGAATTTCGCCGCGTTCCCGGATCGGGTCCCCGGTGCCAACCCGGGAATGTCGAAAAAATGCACCTGGAATTCTGCGGCGTTCCTTGATCTGTTCCCCGGCGCCGATCCGGGAGAGTCGAAAAAATTCACCCAGAATTCCTTGGCGTTCCCGGATCGGCGCCCCGGTGCTGACCCGGGAATGTTGGAAAACGCGTCCGGAATTCCGCGGCCTTCCCAGATTGGCGCCGCTGCGCCGACACGGAAATCTTGAAAAAATGCACCCGGAATTCCGCTGCATTCCCGGATGAGGCTGCGCGCCGACCCGGGAACGTCGGGGAAAAAACGGCCCGGAATTCGCGCATTCCCGGATCGGGGCCCCGGCGCTGACACAGGAACGTCGGGAAAAAATGGGCCCGGAATTCCACAGCTTCCTGAATTGGGGCCGTGCCGACCCAGGAACGTCGGGGGAAATTCGCCCGGAATTCCGCGGCCTTCCGACACTGGAATGTAAGAATACCGTCCGGAATTCCACAGCCTTCCCGATCAGTGCCTCGCGCCCACCCGGGAATGTCGGAAAACGCGTCCGAATTCCGCGCGTTCTGGATGGGCGCCCTGGCGCCCACCCGGAATGTTAAGAAATGCACTTGGAATTCCGCGGTGTTTCCGGATGAGCGCCCCGGCGCTGATCCGGAACGTCGGGAGAAATGCACCGGAATTCGTGGCGATCCCGGATCGGGGCCCCGCGCCGACCCGGAACGTCGGGGAAAAAATGGGCCGGAATTTCGCGGCATTCCAAGATCGGCGCCCTGGTGCTGACCCGGGAATGTTGGAAAACGCTCCGGAATTCCGCGGAGTTCCCGGATTGGCGCCGCTGCGCCGACCCGGGAATGTCAAAAACGCCCGGAATTCCGCGCATTCCCGGATGAGCGCCGCGTGCCGACCGTGAATGTCGAAAACGCGTCCGAATTCCGTGCCTTCCCTGATCGCGCCCCGGGCCACCCAGAATGTTGGAAAAGCGTCGGAATTCCGCGCCTTCCGATGGCGCCTGGCGCCGCCCGGAATGTCGAAATCGGAATTCCGCGCTTCCGATCGGGCCCCGGCGCCACCAGAAGCGGAAAAAACCCCGAATTCTGCGATTCCGGATCGGGCTGCGCGCCGAACCGGAACGTCGGGAAAAATGCGCCGGAATTCCGCGGCGTCCCGATCGGGCCCCGGCGCGACCGAACGTGGGGAAAATGGCCCGGAATTCCGCGTCGATGCAGGATCGTGGCCTTGGCCCTGGGCGGCCGACCCGGAAGTCAAAAGCGGGAATTCGCGGCTTCCCGGATGGGCCCGCGCCACCCGGGAATGTCGAAAAGGTCCGAATTCCGCTTCTGATGGCCCGGCGCGACCGGAATGTCGAAAGCGCCGAATCCGCGCCTGGATCGGCCCCGCGCCACCGGGAAGCGAAAGTGCGAATTCCGATCCCGATCGGGCCGCGGACCGACGTCGAAAAATCCCGAATTCGCGGTCCGATGGCCGCCACCCGAATCGAAAATGCCGAATCCGCTCCCTGATGGCGCCCGCGTGTCCCAGAATTAAAAAGCCCGGATCCGCGCCTTGATCGTCCCCCGACCGGAAGTCGAAAAAATCCGAATCGCGTTCCGATCGGCCCCGCGACAGAACGTCGGAAATGGCCCGATACCTCTGATGGCCGGCGACCGGGAACCGGGAATGCCGGAATCGGGCTCCCGATCGGCCCGTCGACCGGAATCAAACCCGAATTCCCGTTCGGATGCCGGGCCGACAGAGCGGAAAAGCCAAATTCTCGACCTCCGATCGGCTCGGCACCGGGAAGTCGAAAGCGCGAATTCGCTTCCGATCGGCTCGCGACGACCGGAAAGGCCGAATTCGCGCTCGATCGGGCCGCCGCCGGACGTGGAAAAATGCCAGGAATCCGCGTCGATCGGCCGCCACCCGAGTCGAAAATGCCCGAATCGCGCGTTCGATCTCCCCGGCGCCACCGAAGTCGAAACGCATCCGTGGCCTTCCCTGATCGGTGCCCCGGCGCCGACCTGGGAATGTCGGAAAACGCGTCCGGAATTCCGCGGCCTTCCCAGATTGGCGCCGCTGCGCCGACACGGAAATCTTGAAAAAATGCGCCCGGAATTCCGCTGCATTCCCGGATGAGTGCTGCGGCGCCGACCCGGGAACGTCGGGGAAAAAACGGGCCCGGAATTTCGCGGCATTCCCGGATCGGGGCCCCGGCGCTGACACAGGAACGTCGGGGAAAAAATGGGCCCGGAATTCCACAGCGTTCCTGAATTGGGGGCCTGTGCCGACCCAGGAACGTCGGGGGGAAATTCGGCCCGGAATTCCGCGGCCTTCCGACACTGGAATGTAAGAATACACGTCCGGAATTCCACAGCCTTCCCGGATCAGTGCCTCGGCGCCCACCCGGGAATGTCGGAAAACGCGTCCGGAATTCCGCGACGTTCCTGGATGGGCGCCCTGGCGCCCACCCGGGAATGTTAAAGAAATGCACTTGGAATTCCGCGGTGTTTCCGGATGAGCGCCCCGGCGCTGATCCGGGAACGTCGGGGGAGAAATGCACCCGGAATTCCGTGGCGATCCCGGATCGGGGCCCCGGCGCCGACCCGGGAACGTCGGGGAAAAAATGGGCTCGGAATTTCGCGGCATTCCAAGATCGGCGCCCTGGTGCTGACCCGGGAATGTTGGAAAACGCGTCCGGAATTCCGCGGAGTTCCCGGATTGGCGCCGCTGCGCCGACCCGGGAATGTCAAAAAAATGCGCCCGGAATTCCGCGGCATTCCCGGATGAGCGCCGCGGTGCCGACCTGTGAATGTCGGAAAACGCGTCCGGAATTCCGTGGCCTTCCCTGATCGGCGCCCCGGCGCCAACCCATGAATGTTGGAAAATGCGTCGGGAATTCCGCGGCCTTCCCAGATTGGCGCCTAGGCGCCGACCCGGGAATGTCGAAAAATGCGCCCGGAATTCCGCGGCGTTCCTGGATCGGGGCCCCGGCGCCGACCAGGGAACGGCGGGAAAAAATGCGCCCAGAATTCTGCGATGTTCCCGGATCGGGGCTGCGACGCCGAACCGGGAACGTCGGGAAAAAAATGCGCCGGGAATTCCGCGGCGTTCCCGGATCGGGGCCCCGGCGCTGACACAGGAACGTCGGGGAAAAAATGGGCCCGGAATTCCTCGGCGTTCCCGGATCGTGGGCCCGGTGCCGACCCGGGAACGTCGGGGGGAAAATGGGCCCGGAATTCCGCGGCCTTCCCCGATCGGCGCCCCAGCGCCGACCCTGGAATGTCAGAAAACGCGTCGGGAATTCCGTGGCCTTCCCGGATTGGCGCCTCGGCGCCGACCCGGGAATGTCGGAAAACGCGTCCGGAATTCTGCGACGTGGCTGGATGGGCGCCCCGGCGCTGACCCGGGAATGTCGAAAAAATGCGCTTGGAATTCCGCGGCATTCCCGGATGAGCGCCCTGGCACCCATCCCGGGAACGTCGGGGGAAAAATGCGCTTGGAATTCCGTAGCGTTCCCGGATGAGCGCTGCGGCGCCGACCCGGGAAGGTCGGAAAACGCGCCCGGAATTCCGCGGCGTTCCCGGATCGGGGCCCCGGCGCCGAGTCGGGAACGTCGGGGAATAAAGGGGCTCTGAATTCCGCGGCGTTCCCGGATCGGGTCCCCGGTGCCGACCCGGGAACGTCGGGGAAAAATGGGCCCGGAATTTCGCGGCGTTCCCGGATTGGGTCCCCGGCGCCGACCCGGGAATGTTGAAAAATGCGCGAAGAATTCCGGGGTGTTCCTTGATCTGTTCCCCGGCGCCGACCCGGGAGTGTCAAAAAAATGCACCCGGAATTCCTTGGCGTTCCCGGATTCGCGCCCCGGTGCTGACCCGGGAATGTTGGAAAACGCGTCGGGAATTCCGCGCAGTTCCCGGATTGGCGCCGCTGTACCGACCCGGGAATGTCTAAAAAATGAGCCCCGAATTCCGCGGCATTTCCGGATGTGCACCCCGGCGCCGACCCTGGAATGTCGGAAAACGCGTCCGGAATTCCGCAGCCTTCCCGGATTGGCGCCCCAGCGCCGACCCGGGAATTTCAGAAAACACGTCCGGAATTCCGCGACGTTCCCGGATGTGCACCCCGGCGACGACCCGGGAATATCGAAAAAATGCGCCCGGAATTCCGCGACGTTCCTGGATCGGGGCCGTGGCGCCGACCCGGGAATGTCGGGGAAAATGCGCCCAGAATTCCGCGGCGTTCCCGGATCGGGGCCCCGGCGCCGACCCGGGAACGTCGGGGAAAAAATGGGCCCGGAATTCCGCAGAGTCCCCGGATGGCCGCCCTGGCGCCGACACGGGAATTTGAAAAAAAAAGCGCCCGGAATTCCGCGGCGTTTCCAGATCGGCGCCCCAGCGCTGACCGGGAATATCGAAAAAATGTACCCGGAATTCCGCGGCCTTCCCGGATCGGCGCCCCAGTGCCGACCCTGGAATGTCAGAAAACGCGTCGAGAATTCCGCGGCCTTCTCAGATTGGCGCCTCGGCGCCGACCCTGGAATGTCGGAAAACGCGTCCGGAATTCCGCAGCCTTCCCGGATCGGCGCCCCAGCGCCGACCCGGGAATTTCAGAAAACACGTCCGGAATTCCGCGACGTTCCCGGATGGGAACCCCGGCGACGACCCGGGAATATCGAAAAAATGCGCCCGGAATTCCGCGACGTTCCTGGATCGGGGCCCTGGCGCCGACCCGGGAACGTCGGGGAAAATGCGCCCAGAATTCCGCGGCGTTCCCGGATCGGGGCCCCGGCGCCGACCTGGGAACGTCGGGGAAAAAATGGGCCCGGAATTCCGCGGAGTCCCCGGATGGCCGCCCTGGCGCCGACACGGGAATTTGAAAAAAAAAGTGCCCGGAATTCCGCGGCGTTTCCAGATCGGCGCCCCAGCGCTGACCGGGAATATCGAAAAAATGTACCCGGAATTCCGCGGCCTTCCCGGATCGGCGCCCCAGTGCCGACCCTGGAATGTCAGAAAACGCGTCGGGAATTCCGCGGCCTTCTCAGATTGGCGCCTCGGCGCCGACCCGGGAATGTCGAAAAATGCGCCCGGAATTCCGCGGCGTTCCTGGATCGGGGCCTCGGCGCCGACCAGGGAACGTCGGGAAAAAATGCGCCGGGATTTCCACGGCGTTCCCGGATCGGGGCCCCAGCGCCGACCCGGGAACGTCGGGGAAAAAATGGGCCCGGAATTCCGCGGAGTCCCCGGATGGCCGCCCTGGCGCCAACACGGGAATTTGGAAAAAAAAGCGCCCGGAATTCCGCGGCGTTTCCAGATCGGCGCCCCAGCGCTGACCGGGAATATCGAAAAAATGTACCCGGAATTCCGCGGCCTTCCCGGATCGGCGCCCCAGTGCCGACCCTGGAATGTCAGAAAACGCGTCGAGAATTCCGCGGCCTTCTCAGATTGGCGCCTCGGCGCCGACCCTGGAATGTCGGAAAACGCGTCCGGAATTCCGCAGCCTTCCCGGATCGGCGCCCCAGCGCCGACCCGGGAATTTCAGAAAACACGTCCGGAATTCCGCGACGTTCCCGGATGGGAACCCCGGCGACGACCCGGGAATATCGAAAAAATGCGCCCGGAATTCCGCGACGTTCCTGGATCGGGGCCCTGGCGCCGACCCGGGAACGTCGGGGAAAATGCGCCCAGAATTCCGCGGCGTTCCCGGATCGGGGCCCCGGCGCCGACCTGGGAACGTCGGGGAAAAAATGGGCCCGGAATTCCGCGGAGTCCCCGGATGGCCGCCCTGGCGCCGACACGGGAATTTGAAAAAAAAAGCGCCCGGAATTCCGCGGCGTTTCCAGATCGGCGCCCCAGCGCTGACCGGGAATATCGAAAAAATGTACCCGGAATTCCGCGGCCTTCCCGGATCGGCGCCCCAGTGCCGACCCTGGAATGTCAGAAAACGCGTCGGGAATTCCGCGGCCTTCTCAGATTGGCGCCTCGGCGCCGACCCGGGAATGTCGAAAAATGCGCCCGGAATTCCTCTGCATTCCCGGATGAGCGCTGCGGCGCCGACCCGGGAAGGTCGGAAAACGCGCCCGGAATTCCGCGGCGTTCCCGGATCGGGGCCCCGGCGCCGAGCCGGGAACGTTGGGGAATAAAGGGGCTCTGAATTCCGCGGCGTTCCCGGATCGGGTCCCCGGCGCCGACCCGGGAACGTCGGGGAAAAATGGGCCCGGAATTTCGCGGCGTTCCTGGATCGGGGGCCGGTGCCGACCCGGGAACGTCGGGGGGAAATTTGGCCCGGAATTCCGCGGCCTTCCCGGATCGGCGCCCCCGCGCCGACCCTGGAATATCCGAATACGCGTCCGGAATTCCACTGCCTTCCCGGATCGGTGCCCCGGCGCCGACCCGGGAACGTCGGGGAAAATGCGCCCAGAATTCCGCGGCGTTCCCGGATCGGGGCCCCGGCGCCGACCCGGGAACGTCGGGGAAAAAATGGGCCCGGAATTCCGTGGCGTTCCGGTATCGGGTCCCCGGCGCCGCCACATGAACGTCGGGGGGAAAATGGGCCCGGAATTCCACGGCCTTCCCGGATCGGCGCCCCAGTGCCGACCCTGGAATGTCAGAAAACGCGTCGGGAATTCCGCGGCCTTCCCAGATTGGCGCCTTGGCGCCGACCCGGGAATGTCGAAAAATGCGCCCGGAATTCCGCGGCGTTCCTGGATCGGGGCCCCGGCGCCGACCAGGGAACGGCGGGAAAAAATGCGCCCAGAATTCTGCGACGTTCCCGGATCGGGGCTGCGACGCCGACCCGGGAACGTCGGGAAAAAAATGCGCCGGGAATTCCACGGCGTTCCCGGATCGGGGCCCCAGCGCCGACCCGGGAACGTCGGGGAAAAAATGGGCCCGGAATTCCGCGGCGTACCCGATCGGGTCCCTGGCGCCGACCCGGGAACGTCGGGGAAAAAATGGGCCCGGAATTCCGCGGCGTTCCCGTATCGGGGACCCGGCGCTGACACAGGAACGTCGGGGAAAAAAATGGGCCCGGAATTCCTCGGCGTTCCCGGATCGTGGGCCCGGTGCCGACCCGGGAACGTCGGGGGGAAAATGGGCCCGGAATTCCGCGGCCTTCCCAGATCGGCGCCCCAGTGCCGACCCTGGAATGTCAGAAAACGCGTCGGGAATTCCGCGGCCTTCCCGGACTGGCGCCTCGGCGCCGACCCGGGAATGTCGGAAAACGTGTCCGGAATTCCACGACGTTGCTGGATGGGCTCCCCGGCGCTGATCCAGGAATGTCGAAAAAATGCGCCCGGAATTCCGCGGCGTTCCTGGATCGGGGCCCCGGCGCCGACCAGGGAACGGCAGGAAAAAATGTGCCCAGAATTCTGCGACGCTCCCGGATCGGGGCTGCGGCGCCGACCCGGGAACGTCGGGAAAAAATGCGCCCGGAATTCCGCGGCGTTCCCGGATCGGGGCCCCGGCGCCGACCCGGGAACGTCGGGGGAAAAATGGGCCCGGAATTCCGCGGCGTACCGGGATCGGGGCCCTGGCGCCGACCCGGGAACGTCGGGGTAAAAATGGGCCAGGAATTTCGCCGCGTTCCCGGATCGGGTCCCCGGTGCCAACCCGGGAATGTCGAAAAAATGCACCTGGAATTCCGCGGCGTTCCTTGATCTGTTCCCCGGCGCCGATCCGGGAGAGTCGAAAAAATTCACCCAGAATTCCTTGGCGTTCCCGGATCGGCGCCCCGGTGCTGACCCGGGAATGTTGGAAAACGCGTCCGGAATTCCGCGGCCTTCCCAGATTGGCGCCGCTGCGCCGACACGGAAATCTTGAAAAAATGCGCCCGGAATTCCGCTGCATTCCCGGATGAGCGCTGCGGCGCCGACCCGGGAACGTCGGGGAAAAAACGGGCCCGGAATTCCGCGGCATTCCCGGATCGGGGCCCCGGCGCTGACACAGGAACGTCGGGGAAAAAATGGGCCCGGAATTCCACAGCGTTCCTGGATTGGGGGCCGGTGCCGACCCAGGAACGTCGGGGGGAAATTCGGCCCGGAATTCCGCGGCCTTCCGACACTGGAATGTAAGAATACACGTCCGGAATTCCACAGCCTTCCCGGATCAGTGCCTCGGCGCCCACCCGGGAATGTCGGAAAACGCGTCCGGAATTCCGCGACGTTCCTGGATGGGCGCCCTGGCGCCCACCCGGGAATGTCAAAGAAATGCACTTGGAATTCCGTGGTGTTTCCGGATGAGCGCCCCGGCGCTGATCCGGGAACGTCGGGGGAGAAATGCACCCGGAATTCCGTGGCGATCCCGGATCGGGGCCCCGGCGCCGACCCGGGAACGTCGGGGAAAAAATGGGCCCGGAATTTCGCGGCATTCCAAGATCGGCGCCCTGGTGCTGACCCGGGAATGTTGGAAAACGCGTCCGGAATTCCGCGGAGTTCCCGGATTGGCGCCGCTGCGCCGACCCGGGAATGTCAAAAAAATGCGCCCGGAATTCCGCGGCATTCCCGGATGAGCGCCGCGGTGCCGACCCGTGAATGTCGGAAAACGCGTCCGGAATTCCGTGGCCTTCCCTGATCGGCGCCCCGGCGCCGACCCAGGAATGTTGGAAAACGCGTCCGGAATTCCGCGTCCTTGCCGGATCGGCGCCCTGGCGCCGTCCCTGGAATGTCAGAAAACGCGTCTGGAATTCCGCGGCCTTCCCGGATCTGCGCCCCGGCGCCAACCCAGGAATGTCGGATAACGTCACCGGAATTTTGCGACGTTCCCGGATCGGGGCTGCGGCGCCGACCCGGGAACTTCGGGGAAAAATGCGCCCGGAATTCCGCGGCGTTCCCGGATCGGGGCCCCGGCGCCGACCTGGGAACGTTCGGGGAAAAATGGGCCAGGAATTCCGCGGCGTACCGGGATCGGGGCCCTGGCGCCGACCCGGGAACTTCGGGGAAAAAATGGGCCCGGAATTTCGCGGCGTTCCCGGATCGGGTCCCCGGCGCCAACCTGGGAATGTCGGAAAACGGGTCCGGAATTCCGTGGCCTTCCCTGATCGGTGCCCCGGCGCCGACCTGGGAATGTCGGAAAACGCGTCCGGAATTCCGCGGCCTTGCCGGATCGGCGCCCCGGCGCTGCCCTGGAATGTCAGAAAACGTGTCTGGAATTCCACGGCCTTCCCGGATCGGCGCCCCGGCGCCTACCCGGGAATGTCGGATAACGTGATCGGAATTCCGCGACGTTCCCGGATCGGCGCCCCAGCGCTGACCAGGAACGTCGAAAAAATACACCTGGAATTCTGCGGTGTTCCCGGATGGGCGACCAGGCCCCAACCCGGGAATGTCGAAAAAATGCTCCCGGAATTCCGCGACATTCCCTGATGGGCGCCCAGGCGGTGTCCCAGGAATTTTGAAAAACGCGCCCGGAACTCCGCGGCCTTCCCGGATCGGGTCCCTGGCACCGACCCGGGAACGTCGGGGAAAAAATGGGCCCGGAATACCGCGGCGTTCCTGGATCGGGGCCCCGGCACCGACACAGGAACGTCGGGGAAAAAATGGTCCCGGAATTCCACGGCGTTCCTGGATCGGGGGCCGGTGCCGACCCGGGAACATCGGGGGGAAATTTGGCCCGGAATTCCGCGGCCTTCCCGGATCCGCGCCCCAGTGCCGACCCTGGAATGTCAGAAAACGCGTCGGGAATTCCGCGGCCTTCCCGGATCGGTGCCCCGGCGCCGACCAGGGAACGGCGGGAAAAAATGTGCCCAGAATTCTGCGACGTTCCCGGATCGGGGCTGCGGCGCCGACCCGGGAACGTCGGGAAAAAATGCGCCGGGAATTCCACGGCGTTCCCGGATCGGGGCCCCAGCGCCGACCCGGGAACGTCGGGGAAAAAATGGGCCCGGAATTCCGCGGCGTACCCGGATCGGGTCCCTGGCACCGACCCGGGAACATCGGGGAAAATTGGGCCCGGAATTCCGCGGCGTACCCGGATCGGGTCCCTGGCACCGACACGGGAACGTCGGGGGGAAAATGGCCCGGAATTCCGCGGCCTTCCCGGATCCGTGCCCCAGTGCCGACCCTGGAATGTCAGAAAACGCGTCGGGAATTCCGCGGCCTTCCCGGATTGGCGCCTCGGCGCCGACCCGGGAATGTCGGAAAACGTGTCCGGAATTCCGCGGCGTTCCCGGATCGGGTCCCTGGCGCCGACCTGGGAACGTCGGGGTAAAAATGGGCCAGGAATTTCGCCGCGTTCCCGGATCGGGTCCCCGGTGCCAATCCGGGAATGTCGAAAAAATGCACCTGGAATTCCGCGGCGTTCCTTGATCTGTTCCCCGGCGCCGATCCGGGAGAGTCGAAAAAATTCACCCGGAATTCCTTGGCGTTCCCGGATCGGCGCCCCGGTGCTGAACCGGGAATATTGGAAAACGCGTCCGGAATTCCGCGGCCTTCCCAGATTGGCGCCGCTGCGCCGACACGGAAATCTTGAAAAAATGCGCCCGGAATTCCGCTGCATTCCCGGATGAGAGCTGCGGCGCCGACCCGGGAATGTCGGAAAACGCACCCGGAATTCCGTGGCGTTCCCGGATCGGGGCCCCGGCGCCAACCCGGGAATGTCGGGGAATAAATGGGCCCTGAATTCCGCGGCGTTCCCGGATCGGGTCCCGGCGCCGACCCGGGAACGTCGGGGAAAAATTGGCCCGGAATTTCGCAGCGTTCCCGGATTGGGTCCCCGGCGCCGACCCAGGAATGTCGAAAAAATGCGCGAAAAATTCCGGGGCGTTCCTTGATCTGTTCCCCGGCGCCGACCGGGGAGTGTCGAAAAAATGCACCCAGAATTCCTTGGCGTTCCCGTATTCGCGCCCCGGTGCTGACCCGGGAATGTTGGAAAACGCGTCCGGAATTCCGCGGCATTCCCGGATTGGCGCCGCTGTACCGACCCGGGAATGTCTAAAAAATGAGCCCCAAATTCCGCGGCATTCCCGGATGTGCGCCCCAGCGCCGACCCGGGAATTTCAGAAAATGCGTCCGGAATTCCGCGACGTTTCCGGATGGGCACCCCGGCCCCGACCCGGGAATATCGAAAAAATGCGCACGGATTTCCGCGGCGTTCCTGGATCGGGGCCCCGGCCCCGACCCGGGAACGTCGGGAAAAATGCTCCCGGAATTCCGCGGCGTTCCCGGATCGGGGCCCCGGCGCCGACCCGGGAACGTCGGGGAAAAAATGGGCCCGAAATTGAGCGGAGATTCCGGATGGCCGCCTGGCGCCGACACGGGAATTTCAAAAAAATGCGCACGGAATTCCGCGGCGGTCCCAGATCGGCGCCCCAGCGCTGACCGGGAATATTGAAAAAATGCACCCGAAATTCCGCGGCATTCCCGGATCGGGGCCCCGGCGCCGACACAGGAATGTCGGGGGAAAAATGGGCCCGGAATTCCTCGGCGTTCCCGGATCGGGGCCCCAGTGCCAACCCGGGAACGTTGGGGCGAAAATGGGCCCGGAATTCCGCGGCCTTCCCCGATCGGCGCCCCAGCGCCGACCCTGGAATGTCAGAAAACGCGTCGGGAATTCCGTGGCCTTCCCGGATTGGCGCCTCAAGGCCGACCCGGGAATGTCGGAAAACGCGTCCGGAATTCTGCGACGTGGCTGGATGGGCGCCCCGGCGCTGACCCGGGAATGTCAAAGAAATGCGCTTGGAATTCCGTGGTGTTTCCGGATGAGCGCCCCGGCGCTGATCCGGGAACGTCGGGGGAGAAATGCACCCGGACTTCCGTGGCGATCCCGGATCGGGGCCCCGGCGCCGACCAGGGAACGGCGGGAAAAAATGTGCCCAGAATTCTGCGACGTTCCCGGATCGGGGCTGCGGCGCCGACCCGGGAACGTCGGGAAAAAATGCGCCGGAAATTCCACGGCTTTCCCGGATCGGGGCCCCAGCGCCGACCCGGGAACGTCGGGGAAAAAATGGGCACGGAATTCCGCGGCGTACCCGGATCGGGTCCCTGGCGCCGACCCGGGAACGTCGGGGAAAAATGGGCCCGGAAATCCACGGCGTACCCGGATCGGGTCCCTGGCGCCGACCCGGGAACGTCGGGGGGAAAATGGGCCCGGAATTCCGCGGCCTTCTCGGATCCGCGCCCCAGTGCCGACCCTGGAATGTCAGAAAACGCGTCGGGAATTCCGCGGCCTTCCCGGATTGGGACCTCGGCGCCGACCCGGGAATGTCGGAAAACGTGTCCGGAATTCCGCGGCGTTCCCGGATCGGGTCCCTGGCGCCGACCTGGGAACGTCGGGGTAAAAATGGGCCAGGAATTTCGCCGCGTTCCCGGATCGGGTCCCCGGTGCCAATCCGGGAATGTCGAAAAAATGCACCTGGAATTCCGCGGCGTTCCTTGATCTGTTCCCCGGCGCCGATCCGGGAGAGTCGAAAAAATTCACCCGGAATTCCTTGGCGTTCCCGGATCGGCGCCCCGGTGCTGAACCGGGAATGTTGGAAAACGCGTTCGGAATTCCGCGGCCTTCCCAGATTGGCGCCGCTGCGCCGACACGGAAATCTTGAAAAAATGCGCCCGGAATTCCGCTGCATTCCCGGATGAGAGCTGCGGCGCCGACCCGGGAATGTCGGAAAACGCACCCGGAATTCCGCGGCGTTCCCGGATCGGGGCCCCGGCGCCAACCCGGGAATGTCGGGGAATAAATGGGCCCTGAATTCCGCGGCGTTCCCGGATCGGGTCCCGGCGCCGACCCGGGAACGTCGGGGAAAAATGGGCCCGGAATTTCGCAGCGTTCCCGGATTGGGTCCCCGGCGCCGACCCAGGAATGTCGAAAAAATGCGCGAAAAATTCCGGGGCGTTCCTTGATCTGTTCCCCGGCGCCGACCGGGGAGTGTCGAAAAAATGCACCCAGAATTCCTTGGCGTTCCCGTATTCGCGCCCCGGTGCTGACCCGGGAATGTTGGAAAACGCGTCCGGAATTCCGCGGCATTCCCGGATTGGCGCCGCTGTACCGACCCGGGAATGTCTAAAAAATGAGCCCCAAATTCCGCGGCATTCCCGGATGTGCGCCCCAGCGCCGACCCGGGAATTTCAGAAAATGCGTCCGGAATTCCGCGACGTTTCCGGATGGGCACCCCGGCCCCGACCCGGGAATATCGAAAAAATGCGCACGGATTTCCGCGGCGTTCCCGGATCGGGGCCCCGGCCCCGACCCGGGAACGTCGGGAAAAATGCTCCCGGAATTCCGCGGCGTTCCCGGATCGGGGCCCCGGCGCCGACCCGGGAACGTCGGGGAAAAAATGGGCCCGAAATTCAGCGGAGATTCCGGATGGCCGCCCTGGCGCCGACACGGGAATTTCAAAAAAATGCGCCCGGAATTCCGCGGCGGTCCCAGATTGGCGCCCCAGCGCTGACCGGGAATATTGAAAAAATGCACCCGAAATTCCGCGGCATTCCCGGATCGGGGCCCCGGCGCCGACACAGGAATGTCGGGGGAAAAATGGGCCCGGAATTCCTCGGCGTTCCCGGATCGGGGCCCCAGTGCCAACCCGGGAACGTTGGGGCGAAAATGGGCCCGGAATTCCGCGGCCTTCCCCGATCGGCGCCCCAGCGCCGACCCTGGAATGTCAGAAAACGCGTCGGGAATTCCGTGGCCTTCCCGGATTGGCGCCTCAAGGCCGACCCGGGAATGTCGGAAAACGCGTCCGGAATTCTGCGACGTGGCTGGATGGGCGCCCCGGCGCTGACCCGGGAATGTCGAAAAAATGCGCTTGGAATTCCGCGGCGTTCCCGGATGAGCGCCCTGGCACCCATCCCGGGAACGTCGGGGGAAAAATGCGCTTGGAATTCCGTAGCGTTCCCGGATGAGCGCTGCGGCGCCGACCCGGGAAGGTCGGAAAACGCGCCCGGAATTCCGCGGCGTTCCCGGATCGGGGCCCCGGCGCCGAGCCGGGAACGTCGGGGAATAAAGGGGCTCTGAATTCCGCGGCGTTCCCGGATCGGGTCCCCGGTGCCGACCCGGGAACGTCGGGGAAAAATGGGCCCGGAATTTCGCGGCGTTCCCGGATTGGGTCCCCGGCGCCGACCCGGGAATGTTGAAAAATGCGCGAAGAATTCCGGGGTGTTCCTTGATCTGTTCCCCGGCGCCGACCCGGGAGTGTCGAAAAAATGCACCCAGAATTCCTTGGCGTTCCCGTATTCGCGCCCCGGTGCTGACCCGGGAATGTTGGAAAACGCGTCCGGAATTCCGCGGCATTCCCGGATTGGCGCCGCTGTACCGACCCGGGAATGTCTAAAAAATGAGCCCCAAATTCCGCGGCATTCCCGGATGTGCGCCCCAGCGCCGACCCGGGAATTTCAGAAAATGCGTCCGGAATTCCGCGACGTTTCCGGATGGGCACCCCGGCCCCGACCCGGGAATATCGAAAAAATGCGCACGGATTTCCGCGGCGTTCCTGGATCGGGGCCCCGGCCCCGACCCGGGAACGTCGGGAAAAATGCTCCCGGAATTCCGCGGCGTTCCCGGATCGGGGCCCCGGCGCCGACCCGGGAACGTCGGGGAAAAAATGGGCCCGAAATTCAGCGGAGATTCCGGATGGCCGCCCTGGCGCCGACACGGGAATTTCAAAAAAATGCGCACGGAATTCCGCGGCGGTCCCAGATCGGCGCCCCAGCGCTGACCGGGAATATTGAAAAAATGCACCCGAAATTCCGCGGCATTCCCGGATCGGGGCCCCGGCGCCGACACAGGAATGTCGGGGGAAAAATGGGCCCGGAATTCCTCGGCGTTCCCGGATCGGGGCCCCAGTGCCAACCCGGGAACGTTGGGGCGAAAATGGGCCCGGAATTCCGCGGCCTTCCCCGATCGGCGCCCCAGCGCCGACCCTGGAATGTCAGAAAACGCGTCGGGAATTCCGTGGCCTTCCCGGATTGGCGCCTCAAGGCCGACCCGGGAATGTCGGAAAACGCGTCCGGAATTCTGCGACGTGGCTGGATGGGCGCCCCGGCGCTGACCCGGGAATGTCAAAGAAATGCGCTTGGAATTCCGTGGTGTTTCCGGATGAGCGCCCCGGCGCTGATCCGGGAACGTCGGGGGAGAAATGCACCCGGACTTCCGTGGCGATCCCGGATCGGGGCCCCGGCGCCGACCAGGGAACGGCGGGAAAAAATGTGCCCAGAATTCTGCGACGTTCCCGGATCGGGGCTGCGGCGCCGACCCGGGAACGTCGGGAAAAAATGCGCCGGGAATTCCACGGCGTTCCCGGATCGGGGCCCCAGCGCCGACCCGGGAACGTCGGGGAAAAAATGGGCCCGGAATTCCGCGGCGTACCCGGATCGGGTCCCTGGCACCGACCCGGGAACGTCGGGGAAAAATGGGCCCGGAATTCCGCGGCGTACCCGGATCGGGTCCCTGGCACCGACACGGGAACGTCGGGGGGAAAATGGGCCCGGAATTCCGCGGCCTTCCCAGATCCGTGCCCCAGTGCCGACCCTGGAATGTCAGAAAACGCGTCGGGAATTCCGCGGCCTTCCCGGATTGGCGCCTCGGCGCCGACCCGGGAATGTCGGAAAACGTGTCCGGAATTCCGCGGCGTTCCCGGATCGGGTCCCTGGCGCCGACCTGGGAACGTCGGGGTAAAAATGGGCCAGGAATTTCGCCGCGTTCCCGGATCGGGTCCCCGGTGCCAATCCGGGAATGTCGAAAAAATGCACCTGGAATTCCGCGGCGTTCCTTGATCTGTTCCCCGGCGCCGATCCGGGAGAGTCGAAAAAATTCACCCGGAATTCCTTGGCGTTCCCGGATCGGCGCCCCGGTGCTGAACCGGGAATGTTGGAAAACGCGTCCGGAATTCCGCAGCCTTCCCGGATCGGCGCCCCAGCGCCGACCCGGGAATTTCAGAAAACACGTCCGGAATTCCGCGACATTCCCGGATGGGAACCCCGGCGCCGACCCTGGAATGTCGGAAAACGCGTCCGGAATTCCGCAGCCTTCCCGGATCGGCGCCCCAGAGCCGACCCGGGAATTTCAGAAAACACGTCCGGAATTCCGCGACATTCCCGGATGGGAACCCCGGCGACGACCCGGGAATATCGAAAAAATGCGCCCGGAATTCCGCGACGTTCCCGGATCGGGGCCCCGGCGCCGACCCGGGAACGTCGGGGAAAAAATGGGCCCGGAATTCCGCGGAGTCCCCGGATGGCCGCCCTGGCGCCGACACGGGAATTTGAAAAAAAAAGCGCCCGGAATTCCGCGGCGTTTCCAGATCGGCGCCCCAGCGCTGACCGGGAATATCGAAAAAATGTACCCGGAATTCCGCGGCCTTCCCGGATCGGCGCCCCAGTGCCGACCCGGGAATGTCGAAAAATGCGCCCGGAATTCCGCGGCGTTCCTGGATCGGGGCCCCGGCGCCGACCAGGGAACGGCGGGAAAAAATGCGCCCAGAATTCTGCGACGTTCCCGGATCGGGGCTGCGACGCCGACCCGGGAACGTCGGGAAAAAATGCGCCGGGATTTCCACGGCGTTCCCGGATCGGGGCCCCAGCGCCGACCCGGGAACGTCGGGGAAAAAATGGGCCCGGAATCCCGCGGCGTACCCGATCGGGTCCCTGGCGCCGACCCGGGAACGTCGGGGAAAAAATGGGCCCGGAATTCCGCGGCGTTCCCGTATCGGGGCCCCGACGCTGACACAGGAACGTCGGGGAAAAAATGGGCCCGGAATTCCTCGGCGTTCCCGGATCGTGGGCCCGGTGCCGACCCGGGAACGTCGGGGGGGAAATGGGCCCGGAATTCCGCGGCCTTCCCAGATCGGCGCCCCAGTGCCGAGCCTGGAATGTCAGAAAACGCGTCGGGAATTCCGCGGCCTTCCCAGACTGGCGCCTCGGCGCCGACCCGGGAATGTCGGAAAACGTGTCCGGAATTCCGCGACGTTGCTGGATGGGCGCCCCGGCGCTGATCCAGGAATGTTGAAAAAATGCACCCGGAATTCCGCGGCGTTCCTGGATCGGGGGCCCGGCGCCGACCAGGGAACGGCAGGAAAAAATGTGCCCAGAATTCTGCGACGCTCCCGGATCGGGGCTGCGGCGCCGACCCGGGAACGTCGGGAAAAAATGCGCCCGGAATTTCGCCGCGTTCCCGGATCGGGTCCCCGGTGCCAACCCGGGAATGTCGAAAAAATGCACCTGGAATTCCGCGGCGTTCCTTGATCTGTTCCCCGGCGCCGATCCGGGAGAGTCGAAAAAATTCACCCGGAATTCCTTGGCGTTCCCGGATCGGCGCCCCGGTGCTGACCCGGGAATGTTGGAAAACGCGTCCGGAATTCCGCGGCCTTCCCAGATTGGCACCGCTGCGCCGACACGGAAATCTTGAAAAAATGCGCCCGGAATTCCGCTGCATTCCCGGATGAGAGCTGCGGCGCCGACCCGGGAATGTCGGAAAACGCACCCGGAATTCCGCGGCGTTCCCGGATCGGGGCCCCGGCGCCAACCCGGGAATGTCGGGGAATAAATGGGCCCTGAATTCCGCGGCGTTCCCGGATCGGGTCCCGGCGCCGACCCGGGAACGTCGGGGAAAAATGGGCCCGGAATTTCGCGGCGTTCCCGGATTGGGTCCCCGGCGCCGACCCAGGAATGTCGAAAAAATGTGCGATGAATTCCGGGGCGTTCCTTGATCTGTTCCCCGGCGCCGACCGGGGAGTGTCGAAAAAATGCACCCAGAATTCCTTGGCGTTCCCGTATTCACGCCCCGGTGCTGACCCGGGAATGTTGGAAAACGCGTCCGGAATTCCGCGGCGTTCCCGGATTGGCGCCGCTGTACCGACCCGGGAATGTCTAAAAAATGAGCCCCAAATTCCGCGGCATTCCCGGATGTGCGCCCCAGCGCCGACCCGGGAATTTCAGAAAATGCGTCCGGAATTCCGCGACGTTTCCGGATGGGCACCCCGGCCCCGACCCGGGAATATCGAAAAAATGTGCACGGATTTCCGCGGCGTTCCCGGATCGGGGCCCCGGCCCCGACCCGGGAACGTCGGGAAAAATGCTCCCGGAATTCCGCGGCGTTCCCGGATCGGGGCCCCGGTGCCGACCCGGGAACGTCGGGGAAAAAATTGGCCCGAAATTCAGCGGAGATTCCGGATGGCCGCCCTGGCGCCGACACGGGAATTTGAAAAAAATGCGCCCGGAATTCCGCGGCGGTCCCAGATCAGCGCCCCAGCGCTGACCGGGAATATTGAAAAAATGCACCCGAAATTCTGCGGCATTCCCGGATCGGGGCCCCGGCGCCGACACAGGAATGTCGGGGGGAAAATGGGCCCGGAATTCCTCGGCGTTCCCGGATCGGGGCCCCAGTGCCAACCCGGGAACGTTGGGGCGAAAATGGGCCCGGAATTCCGCGGCCTTCCCCGATCGGCGCCCCAGCGCCGACCCTGGAATGTCAGAAAACGCGTCGGGAATTCCGTGGCCTTCCCGGATTGGCGCCTCGGCGCCGACCCGGGAATGTCGGAAAACGCGTCCGGAATTCTGCGACGTGGCTGGATGGGCGCCCCGGCGCTGACCCGGGAATGTCGAAAAAATGCGCTTGGAATTCCGCGGCGTTCCCGGATGAGCGCCCTGGCACCCATCCCGGGAACGTTGGGGGAAAAATGCGCTTGGAATTCCGTAGCGTTCCCGGATGAGCGCTGCGGCGCCGACCCGAGAAGGTCGGAAAACGCGCCCGGAATTCCGCGGCGTTCCCGGATCGGGGCCCCGGCGCCGAGCCGGGAACGTCGGGGAATAAAGGGGCTCTGAATTCCGCGGCGTTCCCGGATCGGGTCCCCGGTGCCGACCCGGGAACGTCGGGGAAAAATGGGCCCGGAATTTCGCGGCGTTCCCGGATTGGGTCCCCGGCGCCGACCCGGGAATGTTGAAAAATGCGCGAAGAATTCCGGGGTGTTCCTTGATCTGTTCCCCGGCGCCGACCCGGGAGTGTCGAAAAAATGCACCCGGAATTCCTTGGCGTTCCCGGATTCGCGCCCCGGTGCTGACCCGGGAATGTTGGAAAACGCGTCGGGAATTCCGCGCCGTTCCCGGATTGGCGCCGCTGTACCGACCCGGGAATGTCTAAAAAATGAGCCCCGAATTCCGCGGCATTCCCGGATGTGCACCCCGGCGCCGACCCTGGAATGTCGGAAAACGCGTCCGGAATTCCGCAGCCTTCCAGGATCGGCGCCCCAGCGCCGACCCGGGAATTTCAGAAAACACGTCCGGAATTCCGCGACGTTCCCGGATGGGAACCCCGGCGACGACCCGGGAATATCGAAAAAATGAGCCCGGAATTCCGCAACGTTCCCGGATCGGGGCCCTGGCGCCGACCCGGGAACGTCGGGGAAAATGCGCCCAGAATTCCGCGGCGTTCCCGGATCGGGGCCCCGGCGCCGACCCGGGTACGTCGGGGAAAAAATGGGCCCGGAATTCCGCGGAGTCCCCGGATGGCCGCCCTGGCGCCGCCACGGGAATTTGAAAAAAAAAGCGCCCGGAATTCCGCGGCGTTTCCAGATCGGCGCCCCAGCGCTGACCGGGAATATCGAAAAAATGTACCCGGAATTCCGCGGCCTTCCCGGATCGGCGCCCCAGTGCCGACCCTGGAATGTCAGAAAACGCGTCGGGAATTCCGCGGCCTTCCCAGATTGGCGCCTCGGCGCCGACCCGGGAATGTCGAAAAATGCGCCCAGAATTCCGCGGCGTTCCTGGATCGGGGCCCCGGCGCCGACAAGGGAACGTCGGGAAAAAATGCGCCCAGAATTCTGCGACGTTCCCGGATCGGGGCTGCGACGCCGACCCGGGAACGTCGGGAAAAAATGCGCCGGGATTTCCACGGCGTTCCCGGATCGGGTCCCTGGCGCCGACCCGGGAACGTCGGGGAAAAAATGGGCCCGGAATTCCGCGGCGTTCCCGTATCGGGGCCCCGGCGCTGACACAGGAACGTCGGGGAAAAAATGGGCCCGGAATTCCTCGGCGTTCCCGGATCGTGGGCCCGGTGCCGACCCGGGAACGTCGGGGGGAAAATGGGCCCGGAATTCCGCGGCTTTCCCAGATCGGCGCCCCAGTGCCGAGCCTGGAATGTCAGAAGACGCGTCGGGAATTCCGCGGCCTTCCCGGACTGGCGCCTCGGCGCCGACCCGGGAATGTCGGAAAACGTGTCCGGAATTCCGCGACGTTGCTGGATGGGCGCCCCGGCGCTGATCCAGGAATGTCGAAAAAATCCGCCCGGAATTCCGCGGCGTTCCTGGATCGGGGGCCCGGCGCCGACCAGGGAACGGCAGGAAAAAATGTGCCCAGAATTCTGCGACGCTCCCGGATCGGGGCTGCGGCGCCGACCCGGGAACGTCGGGAAAAAATGCGCCCGGAATTCCGCGGCGTTCCCGGATCGGGGCCCCGGCGCCGACCCGGGAACGTCGGGGGAAAAATGGGCCCGGAATTCCGCGGCGTACCGGGATCGGGGCCCTGGCGCCGACCTGGGAACGTCGGGGTAAAAATGGGCCAGGAATTTCGCCGCGTTCCCGGATCGGGTCCCCGGTGCCAACCCGGGAATGTCGAAAAAATGCACCTGGAATTCCGCGGCGTTCCTTGATCTGTTCCCCGGCGCCGATCCGGGAGAGTCGAAAAAATTCACCCGGAATTCCTTGGCGTTCCCGGATCGGCTCCCCGGTGCTGACCCGGGAATGTTGGAAAACGCGTCCGGAATTCCGCGGCCTTCCCAGATTGGCGCCGCTGCGCCGACACGGAAATCTTGAAAAAATGCACCCGGAATTCCGCTGCATTCCCGGATGAGCGCTGCGGCGCCGACCCGGGAACGTCGGGGAAAAAACGGGCCCGGAATTCCGCGGCATTCCCGGATCGGGGCCCCGGCGCTGACACAGGAACGTTGGGGAAAAAATGGGCCCGGAATTCCACAGCGTTCCTGGATTGGGGGCCGGTGCCGACCCGGGAATGTCGGAAAACGCGTCCGGAATTCCGCGACGTTCCTGGATGGGCGCCCCGGCGCCCACCCGGGAATGTCAAAGAAATGCGCTTGGAATTCCGCGGTGTTTCCGGATGAGCGCCCCGGCGCTGATCCGGGAACATCGGGGGAGAAATGCACCCGGAATTCCGTGGCGATCCCGGATCGGGGCCCCGGCGCCGACCCGAGCACGTCGGGGAAAAAATGGGCCCGGAATTTCGCAGCATTCCAGGATCGGCGCCCTGGTGCTGACCCGGGAATGTTGGAAAACGCGTCCGGAATTCCGCGGAGTTCCCGGATTGGCGCCGCTGCGCCGACCCGGGAATGTCAAAAAATGCGCCCGGAATTCCGCGGCATTCACGGATGAGCGCCGCGGTGCCGACCCGTGAATGTCGGAAAATGCGTCCGGAATTCCGTGGCCTTCCCTGATCGGCGCCCCGGCGCCGACCCAGGAATGTTGGAAAACGCGTCCGGAATTCCGCGTCCTTGCCGGATCGGCGCCCTGGCGCCGTCCCTGGAATGTCAGAAAACGCGTCTGGAATTCCGCGGCCTTCCCGAATCGGCGCCCCGGCGCCCACCCAGGAATGTCGGATAACGTCACCGGAATTCTGCGACGTTCCCGGATCGGGGCTGCGGCGCCGACCCGGGAACGTCGGGGAAAAATGCGCCCGGAATTCCGCGGCGTTCCCGGATCGGGGCCCCGGCGCCGACCCGGGAACGTTGGGGGAAAAATGGGCCAGGAATTCCGCGGCGTACCGGGATCGGGGCCCTGGCGCCGACCCGGGAACGTCGGGGAAAAAATGGGCCCGGAATTTCGCGGCGTTCCCGGATCGGGTCCCCGGCGCCAACCTGGGAATGTCGGAAAACGGGTCCGGAATTCCGTGGCCTTCCCTGATCGGTGCCCCGGCGCCGACCTGGGAATGTCGGAAAACGCGTCCGGAATTCCGCGGCCTTGCCGGATCGGCGCCCCGGCGCTGACCCTAGAATGTCAGAAAACGTGTCTGGAATTCCACGGCCTTCCCGGATCGGCGCCCCGGCGCCAACCCGGGAATGTCGGATAACGTGATCGGAATTCCGCGACGTTCCCGGATCGGCGCCCCAGCGCTGACCAGGAACGTCGAAAAAATACACCCGGAATTCTGCGGTGTTCCCGGATGGGCGACCAGGCCCCAACCCGGGAATGTCGAAAAAATGACAAAACAGAGCTCCGTTTCCAGGAGAGATTTTCGGAGGCCTGTAAGGCTTCACCTCTTATCCAGGAGAGGAAAAGAGGTCCGAAAGGGAAGGAACAACTGTCGAGTTGATAGCACTGTGTGACGCTTGCAGTTTGGAGTTTTCTTCCTGAGGCGAAACTCATCTGGAGCCGGTTTTACAATGGTGGAAAGCTGAGCTCTAGCGAGGAGGTGGCACAACAAGATTTAGAAGAAAGTTTGACTCAAGTTGCTTCAATGGAAAGTGAGTGATACTACGAGAGTTGGCTTTTATCTTAGAGAGCTGGCTTCATGTAAGAAAGAAAGAAAGAAAGAAATTCTCTCCCCTACTCCTCCTCATTAACTTAAGATAAAAAAGGGAGGCGAAGAGTCACATAAATCTCTTTGGGAGTGTCGAAGCCTGGAAGAGAAGGGAGGTGAAAAAGGGAGAGTGGGAAAAGAAATATATCTGAAGCGGAAGGTTATATATGCATGACTGTGTTAAAAAGAAAAGGACAGCAAAAGCCCAGACATAAAAGGAGATAGAGAAGAAAAGAAATTTATGGAGAAATCTATGGAGATGGTTAACAGATGGAGTGTTTTTGCGGCTAATGGAAGGAAGGAATGAGGAGAACCTGAGACGACGCTGGAGTTTTTTTTCATCTTTAATTTGACTGATTTTTGATTGTGGGCGGGAGTAGGTTTCTCTTCTTTGGGGGGGGACCTTTATTATTTTGTTACTTTGGGACTGATTACAAGTCACTCGGGTCTTGTGGGAGGGAAAAGAAGAAGAGAAGAACGGAGAAAAACGGATACTCATTATCAGCTCACCTGTTTGGCTGAGGGATAATAAACTGATGTGCAGAGTTTGGAGTGAAGAGTAAAAGAGACACCGACATCTGCCGGATCGGGAGAACCGTCAGGGGGAAGGCTGAGAAGTATATATCTTAAAGAAATACTCTGACTTCTTCCCTACCATATAATTTTAGATACTGTTTGTTTTGAGGCTTGATTCATATATTTGCTGAATGGATTCGTTCTGAAGTTTACTGGTAATTCATTTTTACTGTGTATGGTTGTTAGTACTGTTTAATACCTATATACTGCCCATCCCCTGTTTGTATTGTTGTCATGGCAACAAGGGCTAAAGGAGGGGTTGGGAGTGGTAAATCCTCACCAGTTCTAGAATCCTCGATAGGGAAATTAGTAAACCAAGAATCCCAGGTCATTTCCATGCAGAATATGGTGGAAAAGATGTTGGCTTCAATACAAACTCAACAGAATGTAATGCAAGCACAACAGAATAATTTTTTTGAACGTCAGGAACAACAAAACAAAAAATGGGAGGCTAGACTAGAAAGGCTGGAGAAAAAAATGGATGATATGAAACTTGAGTGTATGAATCTGCATGAATATAAGAAAGATATAGAAAAAGAACTTACAGAACTTAAACAAGACATGCAGAAATCACTCTCAGTAACTAAGAAAATGGAAAAGGAAACAGAAAAAACTAAACAAATAATAAGAGATATGGAAAGACAAAGAAAACAGGAAGATACTGACCTAATGCAGATTCAATTTGAAAATGCAAATTTTCTCTTGAGATTACAAAATGTCCCAGACCAGAAGGGCCAAAATGAGGTAGAAATAGCTGTTGGGATATTAACAGAGTGGACAGGTCTGGAGAAAGAAGAAATTGAATCTAATGTGGACACAGTAAAAAGAACATCATCAGCTTTTATTAGGAAAATGCAATTCCCTAGAGAATTACAGATTAGGTTCTTAAGATCTGGGTTTAGAGATAAGGTACTGAAGTCAATCCAAGGTAAGACATTTATAAAAGATGGTAAACATATAAAGGCTTTAAAACATGTACCTTGGAAAATTAGACAGACAAGGAAACAATATGAGAAGTTAATTAAGACATTGAGGAGAAAGGATATATCTTACAGATGGCTTTCCCCAGAAGGAGTTACATTTGAATTTGCAGCTCAGAGGCATTATGTAACCTCCACAATGAAAGCAGAACAGATATTGAAGAGATTATTTGAGGATGAGGACCAGGAAGAAGATGAGGAGGATGAGAAGGGTGAGGAGAAGTTACAGAGAGAGGAATCAGGAGAGGAAGAAGAACAAGGGGCAGAAACTTCCAAAACTAAAGGAAGCCCTAGACAGGGAAGAAAGAAAGGAAGGAAGAATTAAAAATAAAAATAGTAAAAATTTAAATATGTGTAATGCAAATTTCAAAATCTCGTCAATAAATACAAATGGACTCAACTCACCCCAGAAGCGCAAAAACATGTTTTATCATTTGAGGAAATTAAACTCAGAAATAATTTGTATTCAAGAAACACATTTGAAAAAGGCAGATGAGAAATTAATAGAAAATAAGAAACTGGGAACCCTGTTTGCAGCATCTGCTAAAGAAAAAAAAAAGGGGAGTAGCTATGTATGTCCAAGAAAATTTACAACCTAAATTAATATTTGCTTCCGAAGATGGAAGGATATTGATGGTAGAGGTAAATAAAGGAAGACAAAGAGTTTTGATAGTTAACATTTATGCCCCCAATTGTAATCAGAGTGATTTTTATGGAAAATTATATAAGGATCCAAGGATTAGACAGTACGAGGAGTGCTGCCTGGTGGGAGATTTTAACGCAGTATTAGACAGAGAGTTAGATTCCAGTAAAAAAACAAAAACAAATGCACGTACTTTAATTCCAAGAGCATTTCTCATGCTGGCAAAGGAATTGGCTTTAGTGGATGCATGGAGGACTAGATATCCATATACAAGAGACTACACCTTTTTTTCAGATAGACACCAATCTTGGTCAAGGATTGATGCATGTTGGGTCCCTAGAATATGGATGAAAGACATACAAGAGGTACAGATTCTACCACGATTAATGTCAGACCACTGTATAGTTATTATGGAATTACAAATATTTAAGCCTCCTACACAATGGAGAATGAATGGTAACATTCTTAAAAAAACAGAAAATATACGACTTATAAGACAAGAAATGAAAGAGTTTTTTCAAAGGAATTACACACAAGATGTATCAAATCAAAGTGTATGGGAAGCAGGGAAATGTTATTTTCGAGGGCTAGCTATCAAAATATCGGCAATAGAAAGGAGAAGAAGAAATAAAAGATATGCAGACTTAGAAACAGAACTAAAGAGGACAGAGTCTCAATTAAAACAAAATGTTACAACTGAACAGTTGAAACAAGAATTTCAACTTATACAACACAAAATAAATATACTAGTGGCAGAAGATATGGCAAATAAATTGAGATTTGTTAAACAATCATATTTTGAAAATGCAAATAAAGTAGGAAAGTGGTTAGCGCACAAATTGAAAAGGGAGAAAGACAAGAACATAATAATGAGTTTGAAAAGACAAAATGGAGAGACTGCCACAAAATTGGAGGAGATAAAGAAAATTGTTGAGGAATTTTATGTGAGGTTGTATAAAGAAGTGGATGTAGCTCAAGAAAAGCAAAGAGATTATATACAGAAGAAAAACCATATCAGGCTTTCTAGAACACAACAAGAAGGATTAAATCAACCTTATTCAACGCAAGAAGTGTTAGAAGCAATTAGGAAGCAGAAAAAAATGAAATCGCCAGGAAGTGATGGGATTTTAATAGAATATTATAAAGAATTAGAAGACATTATAGTAGAACCATTAAAAAGAATGATGAATGAAATTCATGAAGAGAAAAAAATCCCAAATTCATGGAAGGAGGCATTAATCACAGTTATTCATAAAGAAGGGACAGACCCAGAAGATATACAAAATTATAGACCAATTTCGCTTCTGAATACCGATTATAAAATTTTTGCAACAATTTTAGCAACGAGACTGAAGAGAGTTTTGGCAGAGGTGATCCATAAAGACCAAACGGGTTTTCTTCCAAAGAGATATCTGCACTCTAATCTAAGAAATATTATTAACTATTTAGAGTATTATGAAGCACATCCAGGAAGACAAGCGGCTTTAATTTTTATAGATGCAGAAAAAGCTTTCGATAACATGAACTGGTCTTTTTTAATAGCACAGATGGAAGAGATGGAGATGGGGCAGAGGTTTGTAGAAACAGTCAAAGCTATATATGTAGGACAAACAGCAAAAATTAAAATCAATGGAGAGTGCACATCCAAAATTGATATTCAGAAAGGCACAAGGCAAGGGTGTCCACTTTCCCCGCTTCTCTTCTTGATGGTAATAGAATTGCTGATTCATCAAGTGAGGATTTCAGAGGAAATCAAAGGTCTTAGTGTAAGAGGAGAAACATACAAGATTCAAGCGTTTGCGGACGACCTACTTATAGTTGTAGAAAACCCTCTAACTTCTTCAGTAAGTTTGATGAAGGAACTTAAAGAATTTGGAGAAGTAGCTGGTTTAAAAGTTAATCAGAAAAAAACTATGATACTAACTAAAAATATGAGAGAACAGGAGATTGGACAGCTATTAGAGATTACAAAGTTCCAAGAAGCGAAAAAAGTAAAATACTTAGGCATAATTATATCAAAAAAGACTAGTAATTTGATGAAAGACAATTATTTAAGAGTAAAGGAAGAGATTAAAAAGGATTTGGAAAAGTGGAAACATCTTCAGTTATCACTGCTAGGAAGAATAGCAACAATTAAAATGAACATTCTCCCTAAATTATTATTCCTGTTTCAAACAATTCCAATAGTACTAAAACAATCAATATTCCAGGATTTAGAGAAATGCATCTCCAAGTTTATATGGCAGGGCAAGAGACCGAGGATAAAGCGGAAATCTTTGCAAGACCATAAATCAAGAGGAGGAATGGGGCTCCCAAATCTATTATTATACTACAGAGCAGCGTCCCTGACATGGATTAAAGAGTGGATTACACTGGAAAATACAAGATTGCTAAAATTAGAAGGACATGATCTGAAATGGGGATGGCATGGTTTCTTATGGTATAACAGAGTAGAGGACTTTAAGCAATTCAATAACCACATAATAAGGAAAGCTTTGTTATGGTCATGGAGTAAAATAAAGAAACAGATGTATATGAAAATTCCCTGGTGGGTGACACCAATAGAAGCATTCACTCTTCCACCTTTCAGAGATGACAAGAATATTTTGAGGTATCGACATCTTTTGAAACCGGATGGAACTTTAAAATCACAACAAGAATTGGAGATGCAGGGAGTGGAGATGAACTGGTGGACGAGATCTCAGTTAATATCTAGATATGCTAAAGATAATCAACAAGGTTTTTATTTAGAAAATACACCCTTCGACAGAATTCTTATAGAAACAAAAGAAAAACATATTAAATGCTTATATAATTTTTTACTCGACTTCGATACTCAGGAAGAGACAGTGAAGGAATGTATGGTTAAATGGGCACAAAATATAGGCCACAATATTGAGTTTGAAAAATGGGAAAAAATATGGAAAAGAAACCTGAAGTTAACCAAGTCGGTTACCTTCAAGGAAAATATATATAAATTATTTTATAGGTGGTATATGACCCCGGTCAAGTTGGCAAAAATGAATGTTCAAATCTCAAATTTATGTTGGAAATGTAAACAGAAGGAGGGCTCATTTTATCATATGTGGTGGTTATGTAAAAAAACGAGATTATTTTGGATGTTAGTTAAACAAATGGTAGAAGGTGTCCTAGAGATAAGTCTCGAATTTAAACCAGAGATTTTCTTATTGAATATGTTGCCTGATTCACTAGAACAAGGAAAAACATATGTGGCTATTCATATGATAACTGCAGCAAGATTAGTCTTTGCCAGATACTGGAAGGATCCTGGAATACCATCTGAACAGGAATTAATGTCTAAAATTTTAGAAACAATAGAGATGGATAAATTATCAGAATGCTTAGATGATTCCAGGAAGAATAATCACCATAAAGTCTGGGAAAAATATTATGTATGGATGAAGAAGAGAGAAAATAATAACAAAAGCTAGAGAATTAAGAAAAGCATTATTGTACATATGTTATGATAAACATGAGTCAGTTTAGATGTGTAGAAATATTGAAACTAGTGGCAATTAGATATAGGTGACTACCAACTAACACCTCTCTGTATTTTGTACCCCCCTTGTTTATGTTTCCCTATACCCTTTCCCCAATTTGTCTGTATCACAAAATAAATATATATATTTAAAAAAAAAATGCTCCCGAAATTCCGCGACATTCCCTGATGGGCGCCCAGGCGGCGTCCCAGGAATTTTGAAAAACGCGCCCGGAACTCCGCGGCCTTCCCGGATCGGGTCCCTGGCACCGACCCGGGAACGTCGGGGAAAAAACGGGCCCGGAATACCGCGGCGTTCCTGGATCGGGGCCCCGGCACCGACACAGGAACGTCGGGGGGAAAATGGTCCCGGAATTCCACGGCGTTCCTGGATCGGGGGCCGGTGCCGACCCGGGAACGTCGGGGGGAAATTTGGCCCGGAATTCCGCGGCCTTCCCGGATCGGCACCCCCGCGCCGACCCTGGAATATCCGAATACGCGTCCGGAATTCCACTGCCTTCCCGGATCGGTGCCCCGGCGCCGACCCGGGAACGTCGGGGAAAATGCGCCCAGAATTCCGCGGCGTTCCCGGATCGGGGCCCCGGCGCCGACCCGGGAACGTCGGGGAAAAAATGGGCCCGGAATTCCGCGGAGTCCCCGGATGGCCGCCCTGGCGCCGACACGGGAATTTGAAAAAAAAAGCACCCGGAATTCCGCGGCGTTTCCAGATCGGCGCCCCAGCGCTGACCGGGAATATCGAAAAAATGTACCCGGAATTCCGCGGCCTTCCCGGATCGGCGCCCCAGTGCCGACCCTGGAATGTCAGAAAACGCGTCGGGAATTCCGCGGCCTTCCCAGATTGGCGCCTCGGCGCCGACCCGGGAAAGTCGAAAAATGCGCCCGGAATTCCGCGGCGTTCCTGGATCGGGGCCCCGGCGCCGACCAGGGAACGGCGGGAAAAAATGCGCCCAGAATTCTGCGACGTTCCCGGATCGGGGCTGCGACGCCGACCCGGGAACGTCGGGAAAAAATGCGCCGGGATTTCCACGGCGTTCCCGGATCGGGGCCCCAGCGCCGACCCGGGAACGTCGGGGAAAAAATGGGCCCGGAATTCCGCGGCGTTCCCGTATCGGGGCCCCGGCGCTGACACAGGAACGTCGGGGAAAAAATGGGCCCGGAATTCCTCGGCGTTCCCGGATCGTGGGCCCGGTGCCGACCCGGGAACGTCGGGGGGAAAATGTGCCCGGAATTCCGCGGCTTTCCCAGATCGGCGCCCCAGTGCCGAGCCTGGAATGTCAGAAAACGCGTCGGGAATTCCGCGGCCTTCCCGGACTGGCGCCTCGGCGCCGACCCGGGAATGTCGGAAAACGTGTCCAGAATTCCGCGACGTTGCTGGATGGGCGCCCCGGCGCTGATCCAGGAATGTCGAAAAAATGCGCCCGGAATTCCGCGGCGTTCCTGGATCGGGGCCCCGGCGCCGACCAGGGAACGGCAGGAAAAAATGTGCCCAGAATTCTGCGACGCTCCCGGATCGGGGCTGCGGCGCCGACCCGGGAACGTCGGGAAAAAATGCGCTCGGAATTCCGCGGCGTTCCCGGATCGGGGCCCCGGCGCCGACCCGGGAACGTCGGGGGAAAAATGGGCCCGGAATTCCGCGGCGTACCGGGATCGGGGCACTGGCGCCGACCTGGGAACGTCGGGGTAAAAATGGGCCAGGAATTTCGCCGCGTTCCCGGATCGGGTCCCCGGTGCCAACCCGGGAATGTCGAAAAAATGCACCTGGAATTCCGCGGCGTTCCTTGATCTGTTCCCCGGCGCCGATCCGGGAGAGTCGAAAAAATTCACCCGGAATTCCTTGGCGTTCCCGGATCGGCGCCCCGGTGCTGACCCGGGAATGTTGGAAAACGCGTCCGGAATTCCGCGGCCTTCCCAGATTGGCGCCGCTGCGCCGACACGGAAATCTTGAAAAAATGCGCCCGGAATTCCGCTGCATTCCCGGATGAGCGCTGCGGCGCCGACCCGGGAACGTCGGGGAAAAAACGGGCCCGGAATTCCGCGGCATTCCCGGATCGGGGCCCCGGCGCTGACACAGGAACGTTGGGGAAAAATGGGCCCGGAATTCCACAGCGTTCCTGGATTGGGGGCCGGTGCCGACCCGGGAATGTCGGAAAACGCGTCCGGAATTCCGCGACGTTCCTGGATGGGCGCCCCGGCGCCCACCCGGGAATGTCAAAGAAATGCGCTTGGAATTCCGCGGTGTTTCCGGATGAGCGCCCCGGCGCTGATCCGGGAACATCGGGGGAGAAATGCACCCGGAATTCCGTGGCGAACCCGGATCGGGGCCCCGGCGCCGACCCGGGAACGTCGGGGAAAAAATGGGCCCGGAATTTCGCGGCATTCCAGGATCGGCGCCCTGGTGCTGACCCGGGAATGTTGGAAAACGCGTCCGGAATTCCGCGGAGTTCCCGGATTGGCGCCGCTGCGCCGACCCGGGAATGTCAAAAAAATGCGCCCGGAATTCCGCGGCATTCACGGATGAGCGCCGCGGTGCCGACCCGTGAATGTCGGAAAACGCGTCCGGAATTCCGTGGCCTTCCCTGATCGGCGCCCCGGCGCCGACCAAGGAATGTTGGAAAACGCATCTGGAATTCCGCGTCCTTGCCGGATCGGCGCCCTGGCGCCGTCCCTGGAATGTCAGAAAACGCGTCTGGAATTCCGCGGCCTTCCCAGATCGGCGCCCCGGCGCCCACCCAGGAATGTCGGATAACGTCACCGGAATTCTGCGACGTTCCCGGATCGGGGCTGCGGCGCCGACCCGGGAACGTCGGGGAAAAATGCGCCCGGAATTCCGCGGCGTTCCCGGATCGGGGCCCCGGCGCCGACCCGGGAACGTTGGGGGAAAAATGGGCCAGGAATTCCGCGGCGTACCGGGATCGGGGCCCTGGCGCCGACCCGGGAACGTCGGGGAAAAAATGGGCCCGGAATTTCGCGGCGTTCCCGGATCGGGTCCCCGGCGCCAACCCGGGAATGTCAGAAAACGGGTCCGGAATTCCGTGGCCTTCCCTGATCGGTGCCCCGGCGCCGACCTGGGAATGTCGGAAAACGCGTCCGGAATTCCGCGGCCTTGCCGGATCGGCGCCCCGGCGCTGACCCTGGAATGTCAGAAAACGTGTCTGGAATTCCACGGCCTTCCCGGATCGGCGCCCCGGCGCCAACCCGGGAATGTCGGATAACGTGATCGGAATTCCGCGACGTTCCCGGATCGGCGCCCCAGCGCTGACCAGGAACGTCGAAAAAATACACCCGGAATTCTGCGGTGTTCCCGGATGGGCGACCAGGCCCCAACCCGGGAATGTCGAAAAAATGCTCCCGAAATTCCGCGACATTCCGTGATGGGCGCCCAGGCGGCGTCCCAGGAATTTTGAAAAACGCGCCCGGAACTCCGCGGCCTTCCCGGATCGGGTCCCTGGCACCAACCCGGGAACGTCGGGGAAAAAACGGGCCCGGAATACCGCGGCGTTCCTGGATCGGGGCCCCGGCACCGACACAGGAACGTCGGGGGAAAAATGGTCCCGGAATTCCACGGCGTTCCTGGATCGGGGGCCGGTGCCGACCTGGGAACGTCGGGGGGAAATTTGGCCCGGAATTCCGCGGCCTTCCCGGATTGGCGCCCCCGCGCCTACCCTGGAATATCCGAATACGCGTCCGGAATTCCACTGCCTTCCCGGATCGGTGCCCCGGCGCCGACCAGGGAACGGCGGGAAAAAATGCGTCCAGAATTCTGCGACGTTCCCGGATCGGGACTCCGGCGCCGACCCGGGAACTTCGGGAAAAAATGCGCCGGGAATTCCACGGCGTTCCCGGATCGGGGCCCCAGCGCCGACCCGGGAACGTCGGGGAAAAAATGGGCCCGGAATTCCGCGGCGTACCCGGATCGGGTCCCTGGCGCCGACCCGGGAACGTCGGGGAAAAATGGGCCTGGAATTCCGCGGCGTTCCCGTATTGGGGCCCCGGCGCTGACACAGGAACGTCAGGGGAAAAATGGGCCCGGATTTCCTCGGCGTTCCCGGATCGTGGGCCCGGTGCCGACCCGGGAACGTCGGGGGGGAAATGGGCCCGGAATTCCGCGGCCTTCCCGGATCGGCGCCGCAGTGCCGACCCTGGAATGTCAGAAAACGCGTAGGGAATTCCGCGGCCTTCCCGGATTGGCGCCTCGGCGCCGACCCGGGAATGTCGGAAAACGTGTCCGGAATTCCGCGACGTTGCTGGATGGGCGCCCCGGCGCTGATCCAGGAATGTCGAAAAAATGCGCCCGGAATTTCGCGGCGTTCCTGGATCGGGGCCCCGGCACCGACCAGGGAACGGCGGGAAAAAATGTGCCCAGAATTCTGCGACGTTCCCGGATCGGGGCTGCGGCGCCGACCCGGGAACGTCGGGAAAAAATGCGCCGGGAATTCCACGGCGTTCCCGGATCGGGGCCCCGGCGCCGACCCGGGAACGTCGTGGAAAAAATGGGCCTGGAATTCCGCGGCGTTCCCGGATCGGGTCCCCGGTGCCAACCCGGGAACGTCGTGGAAAAAATGGGCCTGGAATTCCGCGGCGTTCCCGGATCGGGTCCCCGGCGCCGACCCAGGAATGTCGAAAAAATGCGCGAAGAATTCCGGGGCGTTCCTTGATCTGTTCCCCGGCGCCGACCGGGGAGTGTCGAAAAAATGCACCCAGAATTCCTTGGCGTTCCCGTATTCACGCCCCGGTGCTGACCCGGGAATGTTGGAAAACGCGTCCGGAATTCCGCGGCGTTCCCGGATTGGCGCCGCTGTACCGACCCGGGAATGTCTAAAAAATGAGCCCCAAATTCCGCGGCATTCCCGGATGTGCACCCCGGCGCCGACCCTGGAATGTCGGAAAACGCATCCGGAATTCCGTGGCCTTCCTGGATCGGTGCCCCAGCACCGACCCGGGAATTTCAGAAAATGCGTCCGGAATTCCGCGACGTTTCCGGATGGGCACCCCGGCCCCGACCCGGGAATATCGAAAAAATGCGCACGGATTTCCGTGGCGTTCCCGGATCGGGGCCCCGGCGCCGACCCGGGAACGTCGTGGAAAAAATGGGCCTGGAATTCCGCGGCGTGCCCGGATCGGGTCCCCGGTGCCAACCCGGGAACGTCGTGGAAAAAATGGGCCTGGAATTCCGCGGCGTTCCCGGATCGGGTCCCCGGCGCCGACCCAGGAATGTCGAAAAAATGCGCGAAGAATTCCGGGGCGTTCCTTGATCTGTTCCCCGGCGCCGACCGGGGAGTGTCGAAAAAATGCACCCAGAATTCCTTGGCGTTCCCGTATTCACGCCCCGGTGCTGACCCGGGAATGTTGGAAAACGCGTCCGGAATTCCGCGGCGTTCCCGGATTGGCGCCGCTGTACCGACCCGGGAATGTCTAAAAAATGAGCCCCAAATTCCGCGGCATTCCCGGATGTGCACCCCGGCGCCGACCCTGGAATGTCGGAAAACGCATCCGGAATTCCGTGGCCTTCCCGGATCGGTGCCCCAGCACCGACCCGGGAATTTCAGAAAATGCGTCCGGAATTCCGTGACGTTTCCGGATGGGCACCCCGGCCCCGACCCGGGAATATCGAAAAAATGCGCACGGATTTCCGCGGCGTTCCCGGATCGGGGCCCCGGCCCCGACCCGGGAACGTCGGGAAAAATGCTCCCGGAATTCCGCGGCGTTCCCGGATCGGGGCCCCGGCGCCGACCCGGGAACGTCGGGGAAAAAATGGGCCCGAAATTCAGCGGAGATTCCGGATGGCCGCCCTGGCGCCGACACGGGAATTTCAAAAAAATGCGCCCGGAATTCCGCGGCGGTCCCAGATCGGCGCCCCAGCGCTGACCGGGAATATTGAAAAAATGCACCCGGAATTCCGGGGCATTCCCGGATTGGGGCCCCGGCGGCGACACAGGAATGTCGGGGGGAAAATGGGCCCGGAATTCCTCGGCGTTCCCGGATCAGGGCCCCGGTGCCAACCCGGGAACGTAGGGGAAAAAATGGGCCCGGAATTCCGCGGCGTTCCCGGATCGGGGCCCTGGCCCCGACCCGGGAACGTCGGGAAAAATGCTCCCGGAATTCCGCGGCGTTCCCGGATCGGGGCCCCGGCGCCGACCCGGGAACGTCGGGGAAAAAATGGGCCCGAAATTCAGCGGAGATTCCGGATGGCCGCCCTGGCGCCGACACGGGATTTTCAAAAAAATGCACCCGGAATTCCGCGGCGGTCCCAGATCGGCGCCCCAGCTCTGACCGGGAATATTGAAAAAATACACCCGGAATTCCGCAGCATTCCCGGATCGGGGCCCCGGCGCCGACACAGGAATGTCGGGGGAAAAATGGGCCCGGAATTCCTCGGCGTTCCCGGATCGGGGCCCCAGTGCCAACCCGGGAACGTTGGGGCGAAAATGGGCCCGGAATTCCGCGGCCTTCCCGCATCGGCGCCCCAGCGCCGACCCTGGAATGTCAGAAAACGCGTCGGGAATTCCGTGGCCTTCCTGGATTGGCGCCTCGGCGCCGACCCGGGAATGTCGGAAAACGCGTCCGGAATTCTGCGACGTGGCTGGATGGGCGCCCCGGCGCTGACCCGGGAATGTCGAAAAAATGAGCTTGGAATTCCGCGGCGTTCCCGGATGAGCGCCCTGGCACCCATCCCGGGAACGTCGGGGGAAAAATGCGCTTGGAATTCCGTAGCGATCCCGGATCGGGGCCCCGGCGCTGACCTGGGAACGTCGGGAAAAAATGCACCCGGAATTCCGTGGCGTTCCCGGATCGGGGCGCCAGCGCCGACCCGGGAATGTCGGGGAATAAATGGGCCCGGAATTCCGCTGCGTACCCGGATCGGGTCCCTGGCACCGACCCGGGAACGTCGGGGAAAAAATGGGCCCGGAATTTCGCGGTGTTCCCGGATCGGGTCCCCGGCGCCAATACGGGAATGTCGGAAAACGCGTCCGGAATTCCGCGGCCTTCCCGGATTGGCGCCTCGGCGCCGACCCGGGAATGTCGGAAAACGCATCCGGAATTCTGCGACGTTGCTGGATGGGCGCCGCGGCGCTTATCCAGGAATGTCGAAAAAATGCACCCGGTATTCCGCGGCGTTCCTGGATCAGGGCCCCGGCGCCGACCAGGGAACGGCGGGAAAAAATGCGCCCGGAATTCTGCGACGTTCCCGGATCGGGGCTGCGGCACCGACCCGGGAACGTCGGAGAAAAATGCGCCGTGAATTCCACGGCGTTCCCGGATCGGGGCCCCGGCGCCGACCCAGGAACGTCGGGGAAAAAATGGGCCCGGAATTCCGCGGCGTACCCGGATCGGGTTCCTGGCGCCGACCCGGGAACGTCGGGGAAAAAATGGGCCCGGAATTTCGCCGCGTTCCCGGATCGGGTCCCGGCGCTGACACAGGAACGTCGGGGAAAAAATGGGCCCGGAATTCCTTGGCGTTCCCGGATCGTGGGCCTGGTGCCGACCCGGGAACGACGGAAAACGTGTCCGGAATTCCGTGACGTTGCTGGATGGGCGTCCCGGCGCTGATCCAGGAATGTCGAAAAAATGCGCCCGGAATTCTGCGGCGTTCCTGGATCGGGGCCCCGGCGCCGACCAGGGAACGGCGGGAAAAAATGTGCCCAGGATTCTGCGACGTTCCCGGATCGGGGCTGCGGCGCCGACCCGGGAACGTCGGGAAAAAATGCGCCGGGAATTCCACAGCGTTCCCGGATCGGGGCCCTGGCGCCGACCCGGGAACGTCGTGGAAAAAATGGGCCTGGAATTTCACGGCGTTCCCGGATCGGGTCCCTGGCGCCGACCCAGGAACGTCGGGGTAAAAATGGGCCAGGAATTTCGCCGCGTTCCCGGATCGGGTCCCCGGTGCCAACCCGGGAATGTCGAAAAAATGCACCTGGAATTCCGCGGCGTTCCTTGATCTGTTCCCCTGCGCCGATCCGGGAGAGTCGAAAAAATTCACCCGGAATTCCTTGGCGTTCCCGGATCGGCGCCCCGGTGCTGACCCGGGAATGTTGGAAAACGCATCCGGAATTCCGCGGACTTCCCAGATTGGCGCCGCTGCGCCGACAGGGAAATCTTGAAAAAATGCGCCCGGAATTCCGCTGCATTCCCAGATGAGCGCTGCGGCGCCGACCCGGGAAGGTCGGAAAACGCGCCCGGAATTCCGCAGCGATCCCGGATCAAGGCCCCGGCGCTGACCTGGGAACGTCGGGAAAAAATGCGCCCGGAATTCCGTTGCGTTCCCGGATCGGGGCGCCAGCGCCGACCCGGGAATGTCGGGGAATAAATGGGCCCGGAATTCCGCTGCGTACCCAGATTGGGTCCCTGGCACCGACCCGGGAACGTCGGGGAAAAAATGGGCCCGGAATTTCGCGGTGTTCCCGGATCGGGTCCCCGGCGCCAACACGGGAATGTCGGAAAACGCGTCCGGAATTCCGTGGCCTTCCCTGATCGGCGCCCCAGCGCCGACCGGGAACGTCGAATAAATACACCCGGAATTCTGCGGCGTTCCCGGATGGACGACCCGGCCCCTACCCGGGAATGTCGAAAAAATGCTCCTGGAATTCCGCGACATTCCCTGATGGGTGCCCAGGCGGCGTCCCGGGAATTTTGAAAAACGTGCCCGGAGCTCCGCCGCCTTCCCGGATCGGGTCGCTGGCGCCGACCCGGGAACGTTGGGGAAAAAACGGGCCCGGAATTCCGCGGCATTCCCGGATCGGGGCCCCGGCGCTGACACAGGAACGTCGGGGGAAAAATGGGCCCGGAATTCCACGGCGTGCCTGGATTGGGGGCCGGTGCCGACCCGGGAACGTTGGGGGGAAATTCGGCCCAGAATTCCGCGGCCTTCCCGGATCGGCGCCCCTGCGCCGACCCTGGAATGTAAGAATAAACGTCCGGAATTCCACAGCCTTCCCGGATCAGTGCCTCGGCGCCCACCCGGGAATGTCGGAAAACGCGTCCGGAATTCCGCGACGTTCCTGGATGGGCGCCCCGGCGCCCACCCGGGAATGTCAAAGAAATGCGCTTGGAATTCCGCGGTGTTTCCGGATGAGCGCCCCGGCGCTGATCCGGGAACGTCGGGGGAGAAATGCACCTGGAATTCCGAGGCGATCCCGGATCGGGGCCCCGGCGCCGACCCGGGAACGTCGGGGAAAAAATGGGCCCGGAATTTCGCGGCATTCCAGGATCGGCGCCCTGGTGCTGACCCGGGAATGTTGGAAAACACGTCCGGAATTCCGCGGAGTTCCCGGATTGGCGCCGCTGCGCCGACCCGGGAATGTCAAAAAAATGCGCCCGAAATTCCGCGGCATTCCCGGATGAGCGCCGCGGTGCCGACCGGTGAATGTCGGAAAACACGTCCGGAATTCCGTGGCCTTCCCTGATCGGCGCCCCGGCGCCGACCCAGGAATGTTGGAAAACGCGTCCAGAATTCCGCGGCCTTGCCGGATCGGCGCCCTGGCGCCGTCCCTGGAATGTCAGAAAACACGTCTGGAATTCCGCGGCCTTCCCGGATCGGCGCCCCGGCGCCCACCCAGGAATGTCGGATAACGTCACCGGAATTCTGCGACGTTCCCGGATCGGGGCTGCGGCGCCGACCCGGGAACGTCGGGAAAAAATGCGCCCGGAATTCCGCGGCGTTCCCGGATCGGGGCCCTGGCGCCGACCCGGGAACGTCGGGTGAAAAATGGGCCCGGAATTCCGCGGCATACCGGGATCGGGGCCCTGGCGCCGACCCGGGAACGTCGGGGAAAAAATGGGCCCAGAATTTCGCGGCGTTCCCGGATCGGATCCCCGGCAGCAACCCGGGAATGTCGGAAAACGCGTCCTGAATTCCGTGGCCTTCCCTGATCGGTGCCCCGGCGCCGACCTGGGAATGTCGGAAAACGCGTCCGGAATTCCGCGGCCTTGCCGGATCGGCGCCCCGGCGCTGACCCTGGAATGTCAGAAAACGTGTCTGGAATTCCACGGCCTTCCCGGATCGGCGCCTCGGCGCCAACCCGGGAATGTCGGATAACGTGATCGGAATTCCGCGACGTTCCCGGATCGGCGCCCCAGCGCTGACCGGGAACGTCGAAAAAATACACCCGGAATTCTGCGGTGTTCCCGGATGGGCGACCAGGCCCCAACCCGGGAATGTCGAAAAAATACTCCCGGAATTCCGCGACATTCCCTGATGGGCGCCCAGGCGGCGTCCCAGGAATTTTGAAAAACGCGCCCGGAACTCCGCGGCCTTCCCGGATCGGGTCCCTGGCACCGACCCGGGAACGTCGGGGAAAAAACGGGCCCGGATTACCGCGGCGTTCCTGGATCGGGGCCCCGGCACCGACACAGGAACGTCGGGGAAAAAATGGTCCCGGAATTCCACGGCGTTCCTGGATCGGGGGCCTGTGCCGACCCGGGAACTTCGGGGGGAAATTTGGCCCGGAATTCCGCGGCCTTCCCGGATCGGTGCCCCGGCGCCCACCCAGGAATGTCGGAAAACGCGTCCGGAATTCCACTACGTTCCTTGATGGGCGCCCCGGTGCCGAAACGGGAATGTCGGAAAACACGTCCGGAATTCCGCAGCCTTGCCGGATCGGCGCCCCGGTGCCGACCCTGGAATGTCAGAAAACGCGTCTGGAATTCCGCGGCCTTCCCGGATCGGCGCCCCGGCGCCCACCCAGGAATTTCGGATAACGTCACCGGAATTCTGCGACGTTCCCGGATCGGGGCTGCGGCGCCGACCCGGGAACGTCGGGGAAAATATGCGCCGGGAATTCCGCGGCGTTCCCGGATCGGGGCCCTGGTGCCGACCCGGGAACGTTGGGGAAAAAATGGGCCCGGAATTCCGCTGCGTACCGGGATCGGGTCCCTGGCGCCGACCCGGGAACATCGGGGAAGAAATGGGCCCGAAATTTCATGGCGTTCCCGGATCGGGTCCCCGGCGCCAACCCGGGAATGGCGGAAAACGCATCCGGAATTCCGTGGCCTTCCCTCTGATCGGCGCCCCGGCGCCGACCTGGGAATGTCGGAAAACGCGTCCGGAATTCCGCTGCCTTGCCGGATCAGCGCCCCGGCGCTGACCCTGGAATGTCACAAAACATGTCTCGAATTCCGCAGCCTTCCCAGATCGGCGCCCCGGCGCCTACCCGGGAATATCGGATAAAGTGATCGGAATTCCACGACCTTCCCGGATCGGCGCCCCAGCGCCGACCGGGAACGTCGAAAAAATACACGCTTAATTCTGCGGTGTTCCCGGATGGGCGACCCGGCCCCAACCCGGGAATGTCAAAAAAATGCTCTCGGTATTCCGCGACATTCCCTGATGGGCGCCCAGGCGGCGTCCCGGGAATTTTGAAAAACGCACCCAGAACTCCGCGGCCTTCCCGGATCGGGTCGCTGGCGCCGACCCGGGAACGTCGGGGAAAAAACAGGCCCGGAATACCGCGGCGTTCTCGGATCGGGGCCACGGTGCCGACCCGGGAACATCGGGGGGAAATTCGGCCCGGAATTCCGCGGCCTTCCCGGAGCGGCGCCCCCGTGCCGACCCTGGAATGTCAGAAAACGCGTCCGGAATTCCGCGACGTTCCCAGATGGGCACTCCGGCGCCGACCCGGGAACATCAAAAAAATGCGCCCGGAATTCCGCGGCGTTCCCGGAACGGGGCCCCGGCACAGACCCGGGAATGTCGGGGAAAAAATGCGCCCGGAATTCTGCGGCGTGCCCAGATTGGGGCCCCGGCGCCGACCCGGGTACGTCGGGAAAAAATGCTCCCGGAATTCCGCCGCGTTCTCGGATCGGGGCCCCGGCGCCGACCCGGGAATGTCGGGGGGAAAATGCACCCGGAATTCCGCGGCGTTCCCAGATGGCCGCCCCGGCGCCGACCCGGGAATGTCGGAAAACACGTCCGGAATTCCGCGGCGTTCCCGGATCGGAGCTCCGGTGCCGACCGGGAACGTCGAAAAAATACACCCGGAATTCTGCGGTGTTCCCGGATAGGCGCCCCGGCCCTAACCCGGGAATGTTGAAAAAATGCTCCCAGAATTCCGCGACGTTCCCAGATTAGCGCCCCGGCGGCGTCCTGGGAATGTCAGAAAAACGCGCTCAGAATTCCGCGGCCTTCCTGGATCTGCGCCCCGGCACCTACTCGGGAATGTTGAACAAATGCACTCGGAATTCCTTGGCGTTACTGGATCGGCGCCCCGGTGCTGACCCGGGAATGTTGGAAAATTCGCACGGAATTACGCAGCGTTTCCGGATGGGCGCTGGGGCGCCGACCGGGAATGTCGAAAAAATGCATCCGGAATTCCGCGGTGTTGACGGATCGGTGCCCCGGTGCCTACCCTGGAATGTCGAAAAAATGCGCCCGGAATTCCGCGGCATTCCCGGATGAGAACCGCGGCGCCGACCCGGGAATGTCGGAAAACGAGTCCGGAATTCCGCGGCCTCGCCAGATCGGCGCCCCGGCGCTGACCCTGGAATATCAGAAAACGCGTCTGGAATTCTGCAGCCTTCCCGGATAGGCGCCCCGGCGCCGACCCGGGAATGTCGGATAACGTGACCAGAATTCTGCGACGTTCCCGGATCGGCGCCCCGGCGCCGACCGGGAACATCGAAAAAATACACCCGGAATTCTGCGGCGTTCCCGGATGGGCGCCCCGGCCCCAAATAGGGAATGTCGAAAAAATGCACCCGGAATTCCGCGACGTTCCCTGTTGGGCGCCCCAGCGACGTCCCGAAAATGTCGGATAACGCGTCCGGAATTCCACGACGTTCCTTGATGTGCGTCCCGGTGCCGACCCGGGAATGTCGGAAAACGCGTCCGGAATTCCGCGGCCTTGCCGGATAGGCGCCCCGGCGCCCACCCAGGAATGTCGGAAAATGTTTCCGGAATTCCGCGGCCTTGCCAGATCGGCGCCCCGGCACTGACCCTGCAATATCAGAAAACGCGGCTGGAATTCTGCAGCCCACCCGGGAATGTCGGAAAATGCATCCGGATTTCCACGACGTTCCTGGATTGGCGCCCCGGCGCCCACCCGGGAATGTCAAAAAAATGCGCTTCGAATTCCGCGGCGTTTCCGGATGAGCGCCCCGGAGCCGATCCGGGAACGTCGGGGGGAAAATGCGCCAGGAATTCCGCGTCGATCCCCGATCGGGGCCCCAACGCCGACTCGGGAACGTCGGGTGAAAATGCGCCCGGCATTCCACGGCGTTCCCTGATCGGGGACCCGGCGCCGACCCGGGAACGTCGGGAAAAAATGCGCCCGGAATTCCGCAGCGTTCCCGGATCGGGGCCCCGGCGCCGACACAGGAACGTCGGGAAAAAAGGGGCCGGAATTCTGCGGCGTTCCCGGATTGGGTCCCTGGCGCCGATCCGGGAACGTCGGGAAAAAATGCGCCCGGAATTCCGCGGCGTTCCCGGATCGGGGCCCCGGCGCCGACACAGGAACGTCGGGAAAAAATGGGCCCGCAATTCCGCGGCGTTCCCAGATCGGGTCCCCGGCGCCGACCCGGGAACGTCTGGGGAAAAATGGGCCCGGAATTTCGCGGCATTCCCGGATCGGCGTCCCGGTGCTTACCCGGGAATGTTGGAAAATGCGTCCGGAATTCTGCGGCGTAACCAGATTGGCGCCGCTGCGCCGATCCGGGAATGTCAGAAAACGCGTCCGGAATTCCGCGACGTTCCCAGATGGGCACCCCGGCGCCGACCCGGGAACATCAAAAAAATGCGCCCGGAATTCCGCGGCGTTCCCGGAACGGGGCCCCGGCACAGACCCGGGAATGTCGGGAAAAAATGCGCCAGGAATTCCGCCGCGTTCCCGGAACGGGGCCCCGGCGCCGACCCGGGAATATCGGGAAAAAATGGGCCCGGAATTCTGCGGCGTGCCCAGATCGGGGCCCCGGCGCCGACCCGGGAACGTCGGGAAAAAATGGGCCCGGAATTCCGCGGTGTTCTCGGATCGGGGCCCCGGCGCCGACCCGGGAATGTCGGGGGGAAAATGCACCCGGAATTCTGCGGCGTTCCCAGATGGCCGCCCCGGCGCCGACCCGGGAATGTCGGAAAACACGTCCGGAATTCCGCGGCGTTCCCGGATCGGAGCTCCGGCGCCGACCGGGAACGTCGAAAAAATACACCCAGAATTCTGCGGTGTTCCCGGATAGGCGCCCCGGCCCTAACCCGGGAATGTTGAAAAAATGCTCCCGGAATTCCGTGACGTTCCCTGATGGGCGCCCCGGCGGCGTCCCGGGAATGTCAGAAAAACGCGCTCGGAATTCCGTGGCCTTCCCGGATCTGCGCCCCGGCACCTACTCGGGAATGTCGAAAAAATGCACCCGGAATTCCGCGGCGTTCCCGGATCGCCGCCCCAGTGCTGACCCGGGAATGTTGGAAAATGCACCCGGAATTGTGCGGCGTTTCCAGATGGGTGCCGCGGCGCCGACCCGGGAATGTCGAAAAATGCGCACGGAATTCCGCAGAGTTTCCGGATGGGCGCTGCGGCGCCGACCGGGAATGTCGAAAAAATGGGTCCGGTATTCCACGGCGTTCACGGATCGGCACCCGGTGCCTACCCGGAATGTCGAAAAAATGCGCCTGGAATTCCGCGGCTTCCCGGATGTGCGCCCCGGCGCCGACCCGGGAATGTCGAAAAATGCGCCCGGAATTCCGCGGCCCTGATCGGATGGCCCCGGCGCCGACCCGGGAATGTCGGAAAAACATGCTCCGGAATTCCGCGGCCTTCCGGATCGTGCCCCGGTGCCGACCCGGGAATGTCGGAAAATGCGTCCGGAATTCCGGCGGTTCCCGGATGGCCCCCGGCGCCGACCCGGGAATGTCGGAAAAACGCGTCCGGAATTCCGTGGCGTTCCCGGATGGGCCTCCGCGCCGACCGGGAATGTCGAAAAAATGCACCCGGAATTCCGCGTTCCCGGATGGCGCCCCGGCCCTAACCCGGGATGTTGAAAAAATGCGTCCGGAATTCCGGACGTTCCCTGATGGCGCACAGCGGCGTCCGGGAATGTCGAAATAACGACCCGGAATTCTGCGGCTTCCGGATGGCGCCCCGGCCCTACCGGGAATGTCGAAAAAATGCACCCGGAATTCCGCGGCGTTCCCTGGGTCGCGCCCGGCACCGGGAATGTCGAAAAATGCACCCGGAATTTCCGCAGATGCCCGATGCCCCCGGCCCACCGGGAATGTCGAAAAATGCCCGGAATTCCGCGGTTCCCGGATCGGCGCCCGGCGCCGACCCGGGAATGTCGAAAAATGCGTCCGGAATTCCGCGGCGTTCCGGATCGGCACCCGGCGCCACCCGGAATGTCGAAAAAATGCCCGGAATTCCGCGGCGTTCCCGATGGCGCCCCGGCGCCGACCCGGGAATGTCGAAAAATGCGCCGGAATTCCGCGCATTCTCGGATGAGCGCGCGGCGCCGACCGGAATGTCGAAAAAACGCTCGGAATTCCGCGGCGTTCCTGGATCGGCCCCGGTGCCTACCCGGGAATGTCGAAAAAATGCGTCCGGAATTCCGCAGCCTTCCCGATGGCGCCCCGGCGCCGACCCGGGAATGTCGAAAAACGCGCCGGAATTCCGGACGGCTTCCCGGATGGGCGCCCCGGCGCCGACCGGGAATGTCGAAAAAGCGCCGGAATTCCGCGGCCGTTCCCGGATGGCGCCCCGGCCCAAACCCGGGAATGTCGAAAAATGACCGGAATTCCGCGCTTCCCGATGGCGCCCGGCGCCGACCCGGGAATGTGGATAACGTGACGGAATTCCGCGACGTTCCCGGATCGGCGCCCGTCGCCGACCGGGAACGTCGAAAAAATACACCCGGAATTCTCGGCGTTCCCGGATGGGTGCCCCGGCCCCAACCAGGGAATGTCGAAAAAATGCTCCCGGAATTCCCGGACGTTCCCTGATGGGCACCCCGGCGGCATCCCGGGAATGTCGAAAAAACGCTCCGGAATTCCGCGGCCTTCCCGGATCGACGCCCCGGCGCCGACCCGGGAACGTCGAAAAAAATCGCTCCGGAATTCCGCGCGTTCCGGATGGGCCCCGGCGCCGACCCGGAATGTCGAAAATGCCCCGGAATTCGCGGCGTTCCCGATGGGCGCCCCGGTGCCAACCAGGGACTGTCGGAAAACACGTCCGGAATTCCGCAGCGTTCCCGGATCGGAGCTCCGGCGCCGACCGGGAACGTCGAAAAAATACACCCGGAATTCTGCGGTGTTCCCGGATAGGCGCCCCGGCCCTAACCCGGGAATGTTGAAAAAAATGCTCCACCGGAATTCCGCGACGTTCACCCTGGATTGCGGCCCCCGGCGGCCGTCCCCGGGAATGTCGAAAAACGCCCGGAATTCCCGCTTCCGTCGCGCCCTCGCCCCGGAATCGAAACGCCCGGATCCGCTCCGATCGACCGGGCCACCGGGAATGTGGAAAACGCATCCGGAATTCCGCGGCCTTCCCGATCGGCGTCCCGGCGCCGACCTGGGAATGTCAGAAAAACGCGTCGGAATTCCACGGCTTCCCGGATGGCGTCCCGGCGCCGACCCGGGAATGTGGAAAACGCATCTGGAATTCCGTGACGTTCCCTGATGGGTCCCCGGCGCCGACCAGGGAATGTCGAAAAAATGCGCCCGGAATTCACGGTGTTCCCGCATCGGCGCCCCAGCCCCAACCCGGGAATGTCGAAAAAATGCTCCCGGAATTCCGTGACGTTCCCTGATATGCGCCCCGGCGGCGTCCCGGGAATGTCGAAAAACACGCCCAGAATTCTGCGGCCTTCCCGAATCGACGCCCCGGCGCCGACCGGGAACGTCGAAAAAATACACCCAGAATTCTGTGGCATTTCCGGATAGGCGCCCCGTCCCCAACCCTGGAATGTCGAAAAAATGCGCCCGGAATTCCACGGCATTCCCGGATGGGCGCCCCGGTGCCAACCAGGGACTGTCGGAAAACACGTCCGGAATTCGCGCGTTCCGATCGTGGCGCCCGGACCGGGAATGTCGAAAAAATCGCCCGGAATTCCGCGGTTCCCGATCAGGCCCCCGGCCCTACCCGGGAATGTCGAAAAAATGCTCCGGAATTCGTGACGTTCCCTGATGGGCCCCCGGCGGCCACCGGAATGTCGAAAAAGCGCTCCGGAATTCCGCGCCTTCCGGATCGACCCCGCGGCCACCCGGGAATGTCGAAAAACGCCCGGAATTCCGCGGCCTTCCCGGATCGGCGTCCCGGGCCGACCCTGGGAATGTCAGAAAAACGCTCCGGAATTCCGCGGCCTTCCCGGATGGCCCGGGCCGACCGGGAATGTGCGGAATAACGCCATCTGGAATTCCGTGCGTTCCCTGATGGGTGCCCCGGCGCCGACCAGGGAATGTCAAAAAAATGCGCCCGGAATTCCACGGGGTTCCCGCATCGGCGCCCCGGCCCCAACCCGGGAATGTCGAAAAAATGATCCCGGTAAACCGTGACCTTCCCTGATACGCGCACCGGCGGCGTCCCGGGAATGTCGAAAAACACGCCCAGAATTCTGCGGCCTTCCCGGATCGACGCCCCGGCGCCGACCGGGAACGTCGAAAAAATACACCCAGAATTCTGTGGCATTTCCGGATAGGCGCCCCGTCCCCAACCCTGGAATGTCGAAAAAATGCGCCCGGAATTCCACGGCATTCCCGGATGGGCGCCCCGGTGCCAACCAGGGAATGTCGAAAAAATGCACCCGGAATTCCGCGGCGTTCCCTGATGGGCGCCCCGGCGGCATCCCGGGAATTTCAAAAAACGCGCCCGGAATTCCACGGCCTTCCCGCATCAGTGTCCCGGCGCCGACCCGGGAATGTCGGAAAACGCGTCCAGAATAAAGTGACGTTCCCTGATGGGCGCCCCGGCGGCATCCTGGGAATGTCAGAAAAACCCGCCCAGAATTCCGCAGCCTTCCTGGATCTGCACCCCGGCGCCTACCCGGGAATGTCGAAAAAATGCGCCCGGAATTCCACGGCATTCCCGGATGGGCACCCCGGTGCCAACCCGGGAATGTCGAAAAAATGCTCCCGGAATTCCGCGATGTTCCCTGATGGGCACCCCGGCGGCATCCCGTTAATGTCGGAAAAACGCGCCCGGAATTCCGCAGCCTTCCTGGATCTGCGCCCCGGCGCCTACCCTGGAATTTCAAAAAACGCGCCCGGAATTCCGCGGCTTTCCCGGATCGGTGCCCTGGAGCCGAACTGGGAATGTCGGAAAACGAGTACGGAATTCTGTGCCGTTCCCGGATGGGTACCCCGGCGCCGACCCGGGAATATCAAAAAAATACACCCGGAATTCCGCGGCCTTCTCGGATCGGGGCCCCGGCGCCAACCGGTAACGTCGGGGAAAAAATCTGCCTGGAATTCCGCTGCGTTCCCGGATCGGGTCCCCGGCGCAGACCCGGGAAGATTGGGGGGAAATATCTGCCGGGAATTTCGCGGTGTTCCCGGATCGGGGCCCTGGCGCCGACCCGGGAACGTCGGTGAAAAAATGGGCTCGGAATTCCACGGTGTTCCCGGATCG
>JAWVWN010003780.1:122500-124030 GCA_037367305.1 Phrynocephalus vlangalii
CTACTAACTACCCACACCTACACCCAACTACCAAATCTACCCTTACAACTAACCCTAAACCTAACCAACCACCCTACCCAACAACACCCTAACCCTCACCTCCCACTACATACCTACCAACCTGTAACTAACCAAAAAAAACACTACCTTCCTAACCCTAACCTAACCCTAACACCCTAACCCTAACTAACCTAACTGCCAGATCTCGCCATAGGCCTTGCCTAGCAGTAGCAATTACTACCCTAACCTAACCCTAACCTACCTAACCCTAACCCTAACCCTAACCCTAACCCTAACCTACCTAACCCTAACCCTAACCTACCCTAACCTAACCCTAACCTAACCCTAACCCTAACCCTAACCCCTAACCTACCCTAACCCTAACCCTAACCTACCCTAACCTAACTACCTACCCTAACCCTAACCTAACCCTAACCTAACCCTAACCTACCTAACCCTAACCAACCTAACAACAACCCTAACCCTAACCTAACCCTAACCCTAACCCTAACCTAACCCACTAACCTCCTAACCTAACCTAACCCTAACCCTAACCCTAACCCTACCCTAACCCTAACCTAACCCAACCCTAACCCTAACTACCCTAAACCTAATCCTAACCTAACCTAAACCGTAACCCTAACCCTAACCCTAACCCTAACCCCCCAAACCCCCAAAACCCAAAACCCCAACCCTAACCCTAACCCCAACCCTAACCCAAACCCAAACCCCCAACCCTAAAACCCCAACCTAACCCTAAAACCCAAACCCCAACCCTAACCCCCAACCCCCCCAACCCTAACCTTCCCAACCCCTAACCCCCCCTAACCCTAACCCCTAACCCTAACCCTAACCCTAACCCCAACCCCAACCCTAACCCCAACCCTAACCCAAACCCCAAAAACCCCCAAACCCCAACCCCAACCCTAACCCCCAAACCCCCAAACCAAACCCAAAACCCCAACCCTAAACCTTTAAAACCCTCCCTTAAACCCCAAAACCCAACCCTAACCCAAACCCCAAAACCCCAACCCCAAAACCCCAACCCCTAACCCTAAAAACCCCAACCCTAACCCTTTAAACCCTAACCCCAAACCCCAAAACCCCAAACCCCAACCCAACCCTTTAACCCCCCCAAACCCTTTTCATAACCATAACCCCAACCCTAACCCTAAACCAAAAACCCCCAAAACCCCAACCCCAAAACCAAAACCCAAACCCCAACCCTAAAACCCCAACCCTAACCCTAACCCTAAACCTAACCCAACCCAACCCAACCCTTTTTAACCCTAACCCTTAAACCCCAACCCTAACCCTAACCCTAACCCTAAACCCCAACCCTAACCTAACCCTAACCCTAACCCTAACCCCCCAACCCCGGAAACCCTAAACCTAACCCTAACCCCAACCCTAACCCTAACCCCAACCCCAACCCCAACCCTTTAAACCCCAACCCTAAACCCCAACCCTAACCCTAACCCTAACCCCAACCCTAAACCCCAACCCCAAACCCCAAACCCCCAAACCCCA
>JAWVWN010003781.1:0-27169 GCA_037367305.1 Phrynocephalus vlangalii
GCTTTGCACATGGTCCTGAACACAGCAAAGAAAAAAGAAAAAAACAGTCCTAATTTTCATCGAAACCTGGGCATCTGTGGTACAGGAGCGCCCTCTATTGGGGTAGAGGAAGAAACAGTCAGCAGCACCCCATCGTACAATTTTTCATTCACCCGGAGCTCACATCCATCTTGAAGCATGCGAACTGCTATCCTTGCAATGTTCTTAGAATCATCAAGCCCACTGTGAGGCCGTCCATCATAGTCCATTCCAAGCTTTTCAAGCATAGCTGATAGTTTAGTCTGGTTTCTGGGTACCTGAAAAAAAAGAACACAATACTATGAGCAATGACTCAGGTGTCCCAACATAAAAGAAGCCTGAGCTTTTTTAAAGAAAGAAATTGCCTCATGGAACAGTGGGTAAACTGCTATACTGCAGCTATAACTGTGCTCATGACCTGGAGTTCAATGGTTCATGGTTTACTCAGCCTTCAATCCTTCCAAGGTCAGTAAAATGAATACCCAGTTCTTGGGGGGGGGCAATGTGTAGCCTGTATAAATAAATTGTAAACCACCCAGAGAGTGCTTTAACCACCATGGGGTGGAATATAGGCAGAACACTTTGCTTTTTGCTTTGCAAAAACAGGAAGGTATCAGTCTCGAAGCTGGGCTGAACTTAGGTTTCAGGCAAATGTTAGTTTTTAATAATACAGGCATGTCCAAACTTAGGCCCTCCAGATGTTTTAGACCACAACTCCCACAGTCCTTTGTCATTGGAAATACAGGTTTGGAATTCTGGGAGTTGTGGTCCAAAACATCAGGGGGGCTAAAGTTTAGTATGCCTGTAATAATAATAGATGGAACATGGTTCCTGTTTGATTTTGGCCCTTCAGTAAATCAGATGGCAAGCCAGACTTGAAAGTTAAGTCTTTAAGTTTAAAATGCCTCATATTTTCCTGCTTCTTTCTGGGACCAAGCACAAAATAAATGAGGCTCCTTGTGTGGACAATAGTATTGAGGCCACAACAGGAAAGGACAGACCACAACAGCAAAGAATCTAATCTGCCTATTGTAAACTCAGCCATTCTGTGTCTCAGCTAATTAGAAGTTATTGAAGAGGGGCCTGGAAATTAAGTGGCTAGTTTAGGATGCTACTGTAGCATCAAACACATAATTAATTCCAGACTGCTGGACTCAGTCAACACTTTTATAGTAAAAAAGTGGAGCACAGAAGAAATGCAACTCATCCATTACGCCTCTCACTGTAAATCACAATTTTAAATAACCTGTCTAATGACCATAATAATAGTGAAGAATGCAAGGACCATTTCTTAATAAAGTTCAAGAGAAAAAAATAAGGTCTGTTTGTTCCTTCTCCCTGTCCCTTTAGACAGGAGTTTAATTACTCTGTTACAGGTCTGCCACTACAGAGACTTTGAAAAGGTCAGGTCCTGAATTTGAAAAGAATGCTACCTCTAACACATCTAAATTTGAACCATCATTATATACAGGACTTTACTAGTCAGAATGAACAAAGAGGGTTCTTTCTTTGCCTAACACAGAAATTTTTTTTGCTTAACTTGGCATTCTACCCATGGACTGGGCAAAGGTTTTCCCTTGTGTGGAATGACTTTCAAGAAAACTGAGTACCAAAACACAAACCTTGTAGAAGTTCCCATAGGATTTCCGAATATTGATCCACTTCTTAGCAAAAGAAGGATATTTCAGACGACTAACCCGACACTGGATATTTAAAAATTTACTCATATCCCAGGACCTTTAGAAGGGGGGAAAAAGGCACAGTACTTTAAAGTTGTTTCCTTCCTTTGTGGAAAAACACTGCTGTTATGTAAGACACTCAGTGTGGTTGTCTAGAGCTAATTTGGTGTTCTGACCAAAAAATGTTCTCCAACCTATGTGTAGGCCCACTGCTGGTACCCTTGATGTTACAGTCTTAAAGTAGTCATTATTTCATGATTTATTTATTTAATTATTTGACTTAATAAATAAATATTAATAATATTTATTAATTTACTAAAGATTTAGACAGGTGGAAACCAGAGGTAGGGCCTTCACTGTGGTGACACCTTGGCACAGTAGAAAAGCATCAACCTTTAGTTTACATCAATTTCATTTTCACAAGCTTTTAATTCTGTTTTGCATGTTCACGTGTGTATATGGTTGATGCCATCTGCTGTTTAATTCATTATTTGCTACTTCATTTATCTTAACGACTTCACTAATGTTATACTTCATTAATCTTGCACTATGCTTTTGTATTTTGTAATCCTTAATAATGTGATATAGATTATTTGATATGAACTCCTTCATGGAATTCGTGTTAAAATTCAAGAGATAACACATAAATTCTTAAAATAAAAGATAAAAGATGCATAAATCCAACTTCTATGCCAATAGGTAAAAAGATAAAAATTATATTATTATAATTATCAAAAAGAAAATTAAAATATTTGCCATTATCTGTAGCTATCACTGATTCAATTAAATAGACAATAAGCATATATTGGATTCAGGATTGTAGTAAATGGTGCATATTACTTACTCTCTTAACATTTTAAGAACATGGACTTTCTCTTTAATTAGGTACTTTTTCTGCCTAGGAAAAGGCAGTAGTCTCAGCAAGGTAGAGGAATGTCCTGAAATTCTATGCAGGCCAAAACTGAAGGTTCAGGATGAGCTCCTATGACAGTGATGGCGAACCTTTTAGAGACCGAGTGCCCAAACTGCAATTCAAAGCCCACTATTTTTTTTGCCAAGTGGCAATACAGTAATTTAACCTGTATACAGGTGGCTATGAAGGGGCAATCTCGGGTGCCCACAGAAAGGGCTCCGAGTGCCACCTTTGGCACCCGTGCCATAGGTTCGCCATCACTGTCCTATGACAAAATGACTGAAATCCTGTTGCTTAGAACAGTAAGTCGCATTTAGAATAGGTCCACTAAATCAACTGTACTTGTGGACTGACTCATCAAATCCCCATTGATTCTATGGACCCATTCTAGTTGAGAGTACATTAAGCAAAGGATTTCAGCTACTGTGGAGAAAATGTAAGATGTAATACTGCACAAAGGAAACTAAAGAATGTATAATTATAATGTATAATTAAAAACACCAACATAGCTTAATACCTTCAAACAGCAATAAGATTTTTCCTCAATTATAAAGTAAAACGTGAACCAACTGATCACCTGTATAATTATTTCAGTTACATACCCATCAGTTAATATGCAATAGCTATATTTGCTTCCTAGCCCCTTCTGTTTCATCCAGTCTACAGCACACTGCAGAACCCTGGGAAATTCATCTGCTTTGTCTACAAGGTCCTGAAAATACACAATACCAGCAATTAACAAAAATAAAAATATTACTTATTACATATTACAAGGTTGCCACTAAAACTTTAATGTAAGATGTAATACAATGTACAATGCCTAGATGCCCTAAGCACAACCGATCTCACTTGATTTCGGAAGCTAAGCAGGGTCGGCCCTGGTTAGTACTTGGATGGGCGACCACCAGGGAATACCAGGTGCTGTAGGCGCCTGGAGTAGGAACTGGCAAACCACTCCAGTACTCCTGCCAAGAAAACTCCATGGACATGGAGTCACGAAGAGTCGGTCACGACTGTAACGACACAACACACACACAGCTATATCGGCTTCCTAGCCCCTTGTTTAATGCAGAACCTTGGGAAATTCATCTGCTTTGTCTACAAGGTCCTGAAAATATGCAATACCAGCAATTAACAAAATTAAAAATATTATATATTATAGGGTTGCCACTAAAATTTTATTTTTCATCCCCCTAACCAACATTTGTCATTTTCCCTGACCATCATTCAAATATAAAAAGTTTAAAAAATGAATAAGCTGTGTTGCGTTAATGCAAGGCTGAATGAATTGTTCCACTCTACAGCTACACGTCTCAACTGCAAAAATATTTGTCATAGTAAGAGACTTAATATCAGCTTCTTTCTACATTATTTGCACCAACATGTTTTGCAGTTGCACCAAAAATTACACCAAGATACGACCATGAATTTAAATAAACTCTTAATGCTAACAAATGACATAACATATAGTGGTGACTCCCAAGACAAATTTAATTGGTTCCGGGGTCTATTCGTTTATGAAACATTTGTCTTAAGAGGCACGGTTTCCCGTAGGAATGCACTGAAAACTAATTAATCCATTCCAGATTCCTATGGGAAGGAAGGCTGCCGCAAACCCCCTCAATCAACCGGCAGCCAAGGGCTGATTGATTGAGTTGAGTTGATTGAGGGAGTTTACCCCCAACCCAGCAAAGAGGGGGAAGATTTCCCCTTCTTTGCTGGGTTGGGACAAGGGAAAAGCTTCCCTCCTTTTGCTACCTGCCCCAAGTGGGGGGGGGGGCAGGCGAGGGGGTGACTCACCCGCTTGCCCCCTTCTTGTGTAGGGGCAGCCACCCCTCCTTCACCTGGGTCTCTGTACCGAGCCATTTCGAGCCATTTGCAAGAGACCTGGACAAAGGGGGGAGCCGCAGCGGCCATGCACAGAGCCTGGTGAAAGGAAGGCAGTGGCTTGCAAGCACACAAGGCACTGCCTCCCCTTCAGCAAAGGCTCTGTGCACAGAGCCATTTCCATAGGGGGCAGAGGCGGCAGCTTCGATCCTGGTTTTCCCAACCAATTAGCACCCGCAGATTGGGTGCTACATGTCAAGAAAGTCAAGAAAGCCAGGATGGAAGACCAGGCTTTTGAATTTCATGCACCCATAACCCCCTTGCAAGGCATCCGGTAAAATACCTATACTGTACCTGGAAAATTTCATTTGTCTTACAAAGAATTTGTCTTACGGGGCATTCGTATTCCAAGATACCACTGAATACCATTTGTTATTGTTTTAAAGGTACACTAAACATTAAATAAGCATTCTATCTAAGATAGTTTCTCTGAAGCCACTTTACAAAACATATAGTTTTGAAATTGCAGTAATACAGTTAGAAATCATATATTTTAATCACAATTTCCCTAACTTTCCTTGACTTCAGACTAATTTCCCTGAATTTCCCTGACCAATTTCCATTCCCCTGATTTTCCAGAAAGTGGCAAACCTGTATTAGGAATAATTTTAAAAAAATGTGATAAAACTGTTTAGATGAAAGATTAACACAAACTGGAACTTGGGATCTGCTCTCCTGTTAAGTTTTCTAGAATATTTGCACATTATAAAAAATTGTGAGTAGCCATATTTGTTTATTGCAACCACAAAGAGTTGCCTTGATGGCTCTTACACACACACACACACATTCTTTGACTGCAGTCCGCTTCTTCAGGTGCCATCTACTATAAAACTCATTGTCATGTTCTCAAGAATAAAAACACCACGAAAAAACCTTGAACTCTGAAGAAGACAATAATCTGGAAGAACGTTCAACAGTGTGGAAGATATGCTTGCACAGCAGAGTCCACACAGGTGCAGGCAGGGGTTGGGCCACCTCTCCAATAGTAGCAGGTTCAGGCACCTGAAGACTCTGCACAGGGCATTACTGCTGGCAAATGAAGTGGGTACTGAGGGGGTGCAAGTGGATTCTTTTCTGTGAATAGTACAAGTGGTCAGAAGAAGATAGATGTTGAGCCACTAGGCAAGGGAAGCAGGGCGGGAGACTGGCAAATAGCAAGAGGTGGGGAGAAGCAAATGTTACACCCAAATATCAAGAATATTCCAGACTATCCTGGAGGAACTTGGGAGGGGCACAGAAAAAGGAGTTCTGCAAACGTAAAAATGCCAGGATTACTCGTTGCTTAGGGGAAGTTGACAGCCCTAGATGATCAGCTTTTCTTTATAGTGGAGAATACTGGTAAGTTTGTGGCAGAACTGACATCCAATTCAAGAGCCATTGCAAATGACCTATACTAAGCAACACATTGGCACCAGATTTAGAATTATTTATTTATTATATTCCGCCCATCTTCCTGACGGAACTCTGGGCGGCTAACAAATTAAAACAGCGCAACAAAAAAAGAAAACAGAGAAGGCAGCAGGTACAATAAAAGTGGGGAGAGACAGGAAACCCACCCACACAGATCAATACTTACTGTTCGACTCCCACCATCCATTACAGCACAAACTAGGAGTCATCAGGACCCTAAGCCACAGAGCAGAGAGCATCCCCACCTTCACAGAAGCCAAGAAGAAGGAAGACAGGCACCTGAAGACAGCACTTAAGGCCTGTGGATATCCAAAGTGGGCCTTCAACAAAGCAGTGGGCCATCCCAGAAGAACAAGGGATCAGTCTGAGACCCAGACCCAGCGGAAGAACCTGGTCATTCCTTACATGGCTGGAGTGTCAGAGAAGCTTAAAAGGATTTTTGGCAAACACCACATCCCTGTTTATTTCAAACCCACAAACACACTAAGGCAGAGACTGGTCCACCCAAAGGATCCGGTACCCAACCATAAAAGGAGCAATATAGTATATGCGGTCCAATGCAGTGAGGAGTGTTCAGACCTCTACATTGGGGAAACCAAACAGCCATTAAACAAAAGGATGGCCCAACATAGGAGGGGTAACAGCTCAGGTCCAGAATCAGCAGTACACCTCCATTTGAAGGAGAAAGGGCACTCTTTCAAAGATGAGGATGTACACATATTAGACAAAGAAGAGAGGTGGTTTGAAAGAGGAGTAAGGGAGGCCATTCATGTGAGCATTGAAAATCCCTCCCTCAACAGAGGTGGTGGCCTCCGGCATAGTTTATCTGCTACTTATCAAGCTGTGCTTTCCACACTACCAAGACAAATCAAAAAGCCTTTACCACCAAGGCCATAGCTAACGACCCATTAACGACCCTTTCTTGATAGGTTTCAGCACCTTAAGCCATGGTTCACCTCAAGGCTAAGGATACCATTGTCTCCCTAACGAGCCTATTTAGTTCATCTGATGAGCCTAATTGAGGCCAGGGTGACTAGAGGTCAAAGCTGCCTATAAGAGTCAGGGTTTGCACCAGCTGCATTCAGACCGATGAAGCTGTTTGGATGAACAGCGAAACGTTTCTATCTCTCAAAAAAGAAGTCCAGTAGCCATGACTCAACTCCCAGATCTCTCCACCAAGATGAAGTGGCCGAAAAAGAAAAAGAAAAAAAAGAAAAAAATTAAGTAAATTAAGTAAGGAGGTCGCCATATGCCTCCCTAAAAAGGTATGTTTTCAAAGCCTTTTTAAAGGCGGGCAGGGACTGTGCAAGGTGCAGCTCATTAGGAAGATGGTTCCACAGCATGGGGCCCATCACAGAGAAGGCGCGGTTATGCGTGAGCGATTTCCGCGCCTCCCTGGGTGTGGCCACCCTAAGTGAGCGCGCCTGCGCCATTCTCGTGGGCCTGGTCCCGGTTGATCTCTGAGAGATACGCTCCGACAGGTACTCTGGTCCCAAGCCGTGGAGGGCTTTGAAAATCAAAACCAGGACCTTGAACCTTATCCGGAGGACAACGGGGAGCCAATGCAGGCGAGCCAGAACTGGAGTGATGTGCTCGAATCTATGAGCACCCACCACCAGCCTGGCCGCCGCATTCTGCACCCGCTGTAGCCTCTGGACGAGGGTCAGGGGCAACCCCACATAGAGTGTGTTGCAGTAATCAATCCTCAAGATCACTAGGGCCTGCACGACTGTCCTCAGGGAGGACTCATCGAGGTACGGACGGATCTGGGCGATCCTGCGGAGATGGATAAAAGCGGCCCTGGAGATCGCCGTCACCTGGGCATCCAGGGAGAGGGCTGAATCTAGGACCACGCCCAGATTCCTGGCCCTATCGGTAGGCTGGAGGGGAACCCCCACCCCCAGTCTAGGGAGGGGGCCGTTGTACCCAGACGAGGGCGCCCCGAAGAACAGAACCTCCATCTTCTCCGGACTGAGCTTGAGCCGGTTAGTCGTGGTCCGTTCCAGAACCACGTCCAGGCACAGGTCGAGGGAGCGAACTGCCTCCTCTGCAGAAGACGAAAAGGAGAGATAGAGCTGCGTGTCATCAGCGTACTGATGGCAGCAAACTCCAAATCTGATGACCTCCGCCAGCGGCCTCATGTAAACGTTGAACAGCATGGGTGAGATTGCCAGCCCCTGGGGCACCCCATAAGGGAGAGTGCAAGGAGCCGACAAGTCATCACCCACCTGAACCCGCTGAGAACGGCCACCGAGGAAGGAATGGAGCCAGCTCAAAGCAAGGCCCCCAATTCCAGCCTCAGCAAGCCGAACCAGCAGGTTACCGTGGTCGACGGTATCAAAGGGATGCCAGGCAACTAGTACAGCAATGGTTGGGTAGGGGACAGGTGATATACCTTACAAGCAATGGCTGGAGCAGTCAAGGTATATAACATGCCTGTCTCTCCCTAACTGGACACTGGTGGAGGGATAAGGCAGCACAAAGGGGCAGGATGTAGGATGGCTGTGTTGAATTTGGCTGTGATGGAGGGCAGCCAAACAGCTCACAACACTCCAGATGCTCTGAGGGAGTTGCTGCAGCAGTGGAGTCTCCCTACAGAAAGGCAAGGTCTGTAAGTCAGACAGAGTGGGGCAAATATGGTGGCAGCACTGCAAGGTGCAAGCCCACCATCCTTAGCTAGGTGATCTCAATGTTCCGGGACTTGGTTGCTAAGACATAGGGCAGAATAAGGGGATACACTAGTTGGATGGGGGATTCATCAAGGAAGAACAGCAATTTTCCTCAAGTCCACTCCAAAGTGGTGGCTCTGACAAACAAATTAAGAGGACATTCAACTATAAGTTTGGACATGGTATGGACATGTCCTCAGAGAAGCACCTTCCACCGTTGCCCCAACTGTGTTTGCCCCAACTGTGTACCACCAGCGGCCACATGAGCAACCCAAACAGAGATGGCAGGACACTGTCAATGAGGACATGTGAACTGCCTGCCTGCGCCCCAGAGATGTGGTCTATTGTGTAAAGTGGGGTTTCAGGATCAGAAAAACATAACCCACATGTGCAGGAAAATGCTGGGAAGAAGAATATTGTTTAAGGTGGAAGGCTGTTTAATCATGAAGGGTTTCTTGCTGAGAAAATCATCAATGGCACTCAAGGGACTTTGGGAAATCACAGGCTTCAGATTGTAGACTATTGAATAAGAGAATATACTGTATACCATGTACTCAAAATATTATACATTCTGAAGGAGAAGAGGGAATGAAGTGGCTCAGTCCTAAACAGACTTAATGGAAATGCTATCCATGTATCTAATAAATATTCTGAACTGTGGCTCTATACAGACAAAACCAAAACACTAACAGTTTAAAACCTTCTTTCATTTTTTTTTACACTCGTAATTGTGGCTGGACGCACAGAACATTACCTGAGAGATTCCTGTCAGATTAATGCAGAAGTCTGAAAGCTGAGGATTAATTTCTGGTCTCACATACTTTTGAAATGTATCCTCCTAAAAGATTAAATTAATACACAGATCACTTGGCAACAGTGCAGAAGAACAGAACTACTGTTTGCTTTGCAGAAATTTTGCTAAGGAAAACAAGGTTAATTAATAACTAGTAAATCACTGGACAAAATAAATATTAATTAATTAATAATTAATTAATAATAAGATTTAATTTCAATAACGAAGTTCCAACATCTTCAAGCATCTTTTAGAAAAAAGTAATCTTGCCACACTTGCTGTTTCAGTCAGGGACATTCTCATAATTCCCATATCATATCCTCTGCTAATTCAAACATAGGATGGAATACTTATAACATACAGTAGTCAGCAATGGAGTACAAGCACATTATAACTACAGTATGCTTGCATACACAAATACTGCTGTGATTCTGCACACACCGTACAGCAAAAATTACTCACCATGAAGGTTCCTCCTGGTTAGTAGAGAGTGGACCTAACACAAAGGATTACTGTATTTTTCCATCTATAAGATGCCCCCGTGTATAAAATGATCCCCAATTTTCTAGCCCGAAATAAGAGGTTCTCTCATTGACTTACTTCAGTGTATAGGATGATCCTAAATTTTTAGTCTTAACAGTTTTAGTTAAAAATAGTCTTATACATGGAAGAATACAGCAGCTAGAATTGTAGCATTAGCACTATGGAAGATTTAGATCACTGGATTTATTAAGCAATATTGTCTCATTCAAAGAGAGACTACCAAATCTGTATGAAAAACATTACCCCATCTTCTGGGGGTGGGGGGGCACAGAAGGAGTGAAAGACTGCAGAAACAGAACTACTTACTATTTCTAATGTCCGGGTGTTTAACAAGACAATAGGAAATTCAATTATTTCATGTGTAACTTCAAGCTGATTTCCTTCTTCACATGTTGCTTCAAAGTCAATAACACAGATATAATCATAGTAATTATCTGCATTCATAGGTTGCTTTTGCATTAACTTTTCTTTCTTGTAGTAGTTTTTCAGTCTCTTCTTCAACACATCTTTCACTCCTCTGCCAACAGAAAACAAATATAGTTTTTTTCCTGTGACCTATGCAGGTATTTTAATGTTCTCCTGAACAGACAAACCAACACATTCACCTTTCAACTATACACTGTCTCTTCCTGAAAATATCAGTTGCATATCTAATATGTTATTCTAAGGAGAAGTTTAAGCTCTCTGTTTGCTTTATTACAACAGTCCAGTGAAGAAAGTTACCCTTATTGTGTAGTGTTTGCCTGAGGAACAAATGAGAACCTAAAAACAATCACAGCCCATGTTTTAGATTAAGGTGCAAATTACCATTCACACAACTCCTTTTCCAGATTGTAAACTTCTTAGAGCAGAGACTCCAAAGTGGTAACAATTCCTCTCTCACCTCTCTGCATATTTAATCAAAACAGACTGTTTCATTTAAAGAAGGAAAAAAAGAGACTTCACAAATGCTTACCGAGTGTCAAGCTTGAATTCCTCAAGTTTAGCTCTAAGCTGATCTCTGCTCATTCTATTGATATAGCCGTTTGTCAGTGAAATTTCTTTGTAAACAGGGTCACTAAAGTCAGGTGGACTGGACATGGATTTCTTCTTACTATCTTCTTGACTATCCAACCTACAGCACTGCTTACGCTGTTGGAAAGGCTATATAGACAACATCAGAAAAGAAAGAATGCAAAACAAAGTTGGCATGCAGATTATGTTTTGTCACTGTCATGTCTGTAGATCGCTTTTTCCAGCTATACTTTACATATAAGGTGCTAAGGCGGGTACCCATGGGTTTAACCCTGTATTCTTTTACAACAATCCTTTATCAGGATAAGAGACTGAGGGTCTAAAAACTCCTGTCTCCCAGCCTGACCAATCTATAACTCCTCTTTCCGGGCAGCAGCAGGCATAACCACATCCAGTGCAAGTCTCAGCTAATTTTGCTACTCACTGGAGCCAACCTGCCTGGCCGACACTTTCATCTCCCCAAATGTTACCCGCCACCCGCTGAAGGCACGCGCCAGTGTGGCAAGCCCTGGATGAACGGGGGGGGGCTGTCGTCATCGGAGGGCAGCCCCCCCTCCTGGCCCACCTCACAGGACTGTTGTGAGGGGCAAATTGGGGGGGGGAGGGAACCCAACCTTGGGCTCAGTGGAGTCCGGGGAGCCCTTATGATGTCTGTCGGTGGTGGGAAGGGAACCCTGCCCTCCCAGGGACGGCCTCCTCCCTCTCGCCCTGGACGGGGCTCCTGGGAAGGGCAGCGGGACGGAATGGCAAAAAAGGGGGGGGGTGGAAACGTTCCCTCCCCCCCCCCCAAGAATCTCTCTCTCTGTGACTCGTAACACTGTTCGGGCCCTCGCGGGGAGGGATTCAACGGCAACGACCCTTCCCCCCCCCGCCCCCCGCCCCCCGCAAACACAAAACACACACCCCGCCACTCCCCCGCGCCCCCCGCGCGCGCGCCCCCCCTTCCAACGGCTGCCTCCGCCTCACGTGACCTCCGCTGCCTGAGGGGGCGCCTCCTCGGAGGCGGGGGGGCGGGGGGGCGGAGGGGAAAAGGAAAGGACCGGCCTCTCCTCGGACTCACCGGCGAGCCGGCCTCGCGGGGACCCGTTTTGGCTTCCTCGTCTTCGGAGGGAAACTCCCGCCGGGGCAAGTTCTCTCTGGGCGCCTCCATATTTTTTTTCCCTTCCGCCGTGCCTGAATCCAGGGACATCGCGTGGAAAGAACGGGGGAGGAGGTCGCAGCGGGCGGCGAGTACGAACTTTTCGGGGCTTAGGGTGGCCCGCCTCCGAGATCTGACGCTTGTGGGGTGTGGAGGGGGGGGGCGGCAGTGGGCGGGGGTGACGGGGCGGGTGTAGGTGGACCGCTGGTGTGGTGGTGTGTGTGTGTGGGGGGGGGGTGGGGTGGGGGGGTGGGGGGGGTGGGGAGTTAAGGGCAGGCGGGAGATGCCCCTCGTTGTGGCCCACCCAGTGGGGCGCGGGTGGCTCTTCTTCGCCTCCCTTTGTCCGGGCCCTCCTTCCTTCCTTCCTTCCTTCCTTCTTTATACGGCCCCAAGGATGTTTACAGGCACGGGGAGATCCCCGGATCTACCCTCAGGCCCCACCTCTCTCCCCAGGGCTAGAGCTCTGAAAACTGTCGGCTGCCAAGTCGGCAGCTCCGTGCCACGAAGCGGAGCGAGCTCCCGCCGATCACCCCGGCTCCTGCCAACCTAGCAGTTCGAAAGCATGTCCATGCAAGAAGATAAATAGGTACCGCCGTAAAATGTTCTTAGTTAAAACAGTGTTTCCTTGCAGCCAAGCCGGCCGCATGGCCACGGACTTGCACAACACTGGCTCTTCGGCTTGAATACGGAGATGAGCACCGCCCCTAGAGTCGGGCACGTTTAGCACGCATGTGTGGGGCTGGGTGGTGGTGGTGGTGGGGAGAGAGAGGCCTTTCCTTTTTACCTCTCCCCAAAGGGGCCTCCAGTAGTTGATCGATGACTGACTAGCCAGGGAGCGGAGATGGCCGAGAAAGGCGAATCCTGTGCTGCCAAGGGTGAATTGGGAAGGCAACGAAGATAAAAGTGGAAATCCCCTCCCGGCGTTAGGAACTGAGGGTGTGCTTTGCCTGTGTACTGTACTGTATATGGAATTGTGCCTAGACTTGTAGCTACCGCATCTTAAAAAACGGACGTTCCTATACTGGAACAAGTGTAGAAAGGGGAAAAGCAAATATGACGAAGGACTGGCCTGGAAAAATTACAGTGTGTGGATTTTTTTTTAATTTAAAACAGGAGTTCCCAACTTGAGGGGGAACCCAGTCATTCTTGGACAACAGTTCCCGGAAGCCTTCATCAACAGCTGTGCTGCCTGGGGTTTCTGGGAGTTGCAGTTCAAGAACACCTGGGTTACTGAAAGATGGGTACCACTTATTTTGAAGAACCTATGACGGAAGCCCCAATGATGTATGTACTTGGAAGCAAGCCAAGAATTTTATAGTATGTACTGTATGTGTGAATAAGGTTATGCTGGGGGTGGAGTAGAAAAATAAAATAATGGTTCGAATCTTAACTGCTGTGGTCACCAGCAAGGTTCTTCGTGGAAAATAGCCCTAGCCTACATTTCTTTCAACCGCAGGAATAGGGCTTATTTTCCAAATAACAGGACCAACATAGTGGCAGTTTGCCTCCATGGTTTCTGCAGTTACAGTTACATAGGTGTGTGCCTACAAGAGTAGTCTGGCAACATGTGACTTTTTAATTTTTTAAAAATGGCTGAAATTATAGAATACAGATGAATATTTTCCCTGAAATGGAAAATCAGCATTTTAAAGTAAGGAGTTGTGCTGTTACAGTCGTGACCCCATGTCCATGGAGTTTTCTTGGCAGGAATACTGGAGTGGCTTGCCAGTACCTACTCCAAAAGTAAGAGTGGTGTTAATTACAGACATCAAAAGGACAGAGTACTATTAGATATGCCTGCTGGTGAAAAAATAACATAGCTGGTAAATAAAAAATTGGTACTGTTGGTGTTTGATGCTACATGCTGAGTAACAGCTTGGGGAAGAATGTCAAATATCTAGGCTAATTTCTTGATGTGTGAGAATTCTCCACCATGATATACTGTACACCAATTGTGTTAGAAAGGTTTAAAAATTCAATAGAATTTGGCCAATGTTAATAGTTACTTTATTTTTCAAAGTTTTAGAGAGGGTAGCCGTGTTAGTCTTTTCAACAATTTCAGGCAAAACTCAAAGAAAAAACAAAACAAAACAAAACACACAAACATTTGCCACCTTATATGAAAGTTATATGAAATTTAGTATTTAAGGTACCACATGTTTGTATCTTTTGTTTTGTTTTGTTTTTCTTTGATTTTTGCCTGAAATTTATTTTTCAAAGTAAGACCGTTGCTCCCTTGATACTCATAAAAATTGCACATTACTCCTATGTTTGGGCCTGAGCTCAAAGCAAAATTGCTGTATTCCTAACAAGGAAGGTCCACTCATATCTTCTATTCGGTTCCTTGTTTCTCCTTAGCTTACCTCTTCTCAGCCCAAACACACACATACTTTTTGTCCTTTCTCTCATTTATTGCTGGCTTCTTTATCTCCCTTAGTGCCCAGTTTTTCTGGCAACAGCTTTGTCTCTCTCTTTCTGTCCCCTTTGGCCAACAGAGTTTTGGTGTGGGTGGCTAGAAGACAACTGAGCATTGGTTTCCAGCTGCCTTGTCTTGTTTGTTTCCATAAGAATGGCCTGGGTCCATGTGGGACTCAAAGAGTTAAGCCTCGGTCGTTTTCCAACTACACAAAGGGTGCTTTGAAAATGAAGCATTGTCTCAGCAAGAGCAGTAGAAAAGTCTACCAAAAGTAGACCTTGTCATGATGGCACAAGCTAATGCTTTTCACTGGGCAACTTTTAGGGCGCTTTTACACGACCTCTAAAATCCGCTGACAAATTCGGACCAGAGATTGTGGGGTTTGTTCCTCTTCCCATGTTCCCACTCTTCCACACTCTATTGCTCCTGTTTGCAGTGAGGGGAGGGAATAAAAAAGGGAGAAAAGAATGCAGACTCACCTCAACTCTGCCTTAGGGAGCAGCCCTGTAGGGATTCCTGTCTCTTAAAGGGGTGGCGGGGACAAAAAACAAACAGAAGGCGAGGGGAGTCCGGCATCCACAGCTTTACAATCTGCATCAGAAATATTTTTACCTCCAGAGACCAGGTACTTCTAAAGTGGGCTGGGGCACGCTTAGGTGGGCGTGGTCGTACTTTATTTTGTTTAAAGTCCGCAGCTGGTGGGAAAACAATTTTAAGCTCCGCATCTGGGAGCCCTTTGTCTCGGATTTTAGGGGTTGTGTAAAAGCAGCCTATTAAGTTCTTGAAGTTCATTGCATCTGTCTCATATATAGTCACTGGACTTCTTTTATAGTAGGATGCAGGCAGATGATCCAGAAGCACCCGTTTTGTGCCTGCTGCCTTTCTCTGTTGTCTTTGTGGCAGTAAGTAATATACTGTTGGTAGCTGAAACAGTTGAATCATTCCCTCTTAGGCGCGCTGCACCTTCTTGTTGATTTTTCTGTGCTGGTTTTTCATCTGTTGACAAATTAAATATTTGTTATGACTCATTGGGAAAATATTAGGGTGTCAGTTGATTGGTTACCTGCTCTTTAAGAACTCAGTGGCTGAAATCCTGGTTTGCAAATAATATACTGGTAAATGGCATAAAGTTTAGATGTAAATAGTTCTAATTTAAGAATTCCCTTTAGGCTATTACTTGTTGCAAGTTGAGAAAGGTGCATTTGATTTAAATGTTTTTTTAAAATTTAAAATAAAGGTTTTTTTCCACCCTGATGCGGAGTCACACAACTCAGTATGCAACAGATAGTGGCTGAAATCCTGTTGCTTAGCATAGTAAGAGCGCTATTGCATGACTGAAAAATGTGGTTGTATTACAGTGTGCTGCTACAGGCCATGTGGTATAATATGCACATTTTCCATCCCCGGACAGCAGTTTAATGAGCCGCATATTATGCACTCCCATTGCCAAAAAGTGCATCAAACTGCGCTTTTAGGAGGCAGAACAGAAGTCAGAAGGGATGCCTGGTGTGGCTGCACTGAGGAGGCTGTACGGGGTATTTTTTTGGGGGGGGGGTGCTGGACCGATTCCCCAGGCCTCCTGCCTCCCTGCAGCAAAGCGCTAGGTGATCCTTCCTCGTCCCCTGGGCCTACCAGGTGGAAGAGTGCTGCTAGCTAATGGGCGCTGCGCACGTCCTCAATATCCACTGGGAGAGGCGCAACAGTCAAGAAAGTGACAGTGGTGCGCGGGGGGGGGGGTTGTTAGAGACAGTCAGGTGGTAGGGGTCATGTGGTGTGATCACCCGCAGCCGGCTGCTGGGCTCCCCGCGCGCCCTCTGTGTCCACCAAGAGCGGGGCAAGCCTCGCGTGAGCAGCCGAGTTGTGCTGCTAGCTGGAAGGTGGGGATGGAGCTGGAGAGGCGGCGGGAGTCCGTAGAGCCGCGGCAGGCTGCAGGGCGATCCCCCATTCCCAACCCACCTGACCAGATGCTGCAGAAAAGTTGCTGAAAGATTAAGGTGCGGTTCTTCGTGTCCCCATTTTTGTTTGCTTTGGATCAAGTTCCCCATTAGATGCGGTTCAAAAAATTACTACCCCCAGAACAGGAAACAGAATAACGCGGTGGGTTGCACTTCGGGGGGGGGGCGTGCTTGAGGTTGTTGTTGTTGTTTTAACGCAGCCGGTTGTGGGGAAAGAGTTTTGGAGGCAGTTTGTCTTAAACTAATACAGTATGTGCATTGTTTAGGTTGTGGGATAGAGGTCTTTGTTACAACTAGAGTATGGGCATTGAAATAGTGGGGATTTGGTGAGTCAGCTCCTTTGTAAATCCATTGATTCAAATGGCTCTTCTGTAGTTATGACTTACTTTAGCATAGTGTGTGTGTGTTGCTTTGTTACAGTCGTGACCAACTCTTTGTGACCCCATGTCCATGGAGTTTTCTTGGCAGGAATTACTGGAGTGGCTTGCCAGTTCCTACTCCAGGCGCCTACAGCACCTGGTATTCCCTGGTGATCTCCCATCCAAGTACTAACCAGGGCCGACCCTGCTTAGCTTCTGAAATCAGGCGAGATTGCATGTGCTTAGGGCATCTAGGCAGCCTTTAGCATAGTAAGTCCATTTAAATCAGAGGAACTTACAGAAGAGTTGACTCATTACATTCTCACTGGTTCAGTGGGCTTGCTCTAGTATGACTTACTACACTGAGAAGCCACATTTCAGCCAACGTATGTGGAAATTTCTTAACTTACATCAATTTGTATCTAAAAATGTCATTTGCAGAACTGTGCAGCAGGATTTCAGCCAATGTCATTTAAAGAAATTTGCATTTTATTAAAACATCAGTAGAGATGCTTTTTAGATACTGAAAAAAGATAAAACATGTTACACTGCCTGTCTAAAAGGGAAACTCCTACATTTTCCATTATCTAGTTCATAAATGATATTAATATTATTAGAAATATTGAGAAGTAAATGAATACACAAGGTAATGCACATTGGCATCCTTCAGTCTAGAAAGACTATGGTATCATGCCTGGAGTAGAGATCCTAAAAACAACACCTAGTGTGACTAAATAGACCAATTCAGGAATGGCAGTCTCTACCGCACTGGGGGCAGATGTATTCTGTTTCTTGCCCGGTCCTCGAGTTTCGTTCTTTCCGTGCTTGCCTCTTTTCCTCTGCCTGTTGGACAAATGCCTCTTCAAATTTATGTAGACCATGCTTTATCTCTTGCCTCCAGACAGTGCGATCGGAGGTCAGGGTTTCCCAACTGTTGAGGTCCATTTCCAAGGCCTTCAGGTCCCTCTTACAGATATCCTTATACCGCAGCTCTGGTCTCCCTCTGGGGCACTTTCCCTGCATTAGTTCTCCATATAGAAGATCTTTTGGGATCCAACCGTCATCCATTCTCACAACGTGTCCAAGCCAGCGTAGGCGTCGCTGTTTCAATAAAGTGTACCTGCTAGGGATTCCAGCTTGATTCAGGACTATGCTATTTGGAACTTTGTCTTGCCAGGTAATGTTGAATATTCGCCTAAGACAGCGCATATGGAAGGTATTAAGCTTTCTTTCCTGTCGGGCATGGATGGTCCAAGACTCGCTGCAATACAAAAGTGTGCTCAGTACGCAAGCTTTATAGACCTGTATCTTTGTATGTTCTGTCAGCTTCTTATTGAGCCATACTCTCTTTGTTAGTCTGGAAAACATAGTAGCTGCTTTACCTATACCTTTATTCAGGTCAGACTCTAGTGAGAGTGTATCTGACATAGTTGAGCCAAGATACACAAAGTCATGGACAACTTCCAGTTCTTTTTCAGAAATTGTAATGCAAGGAGGAGAGTCCACATTCTGGCCCATTATTTGTGTTTTTTTCAGGCTGATTTCTAGCCCAAAATCTTTGCAAGCTTTACTAAAATGGTCCATGAGTTGTTGGAGATCTTCAGCAACATAAGATATTAAATAATGAAGTCAAATAGAAAGAGAAGAGATCTTTCAAACAGATCAAGAAATTTACATTAAAATTCATTTCAGGTTTGACAGATACAGCAACGGGATAACAAATAAGCACATCTGGTCATGTTATGGAAGGAATAGCATAAGCAGGATGTTACTGTACTACAAAAAGATCCATTCTCATTTGCTACCAGATCCGTTTTCTAGATCCCCTTTTAATATTTTATTAGTGCAAATTACTAGAGTGTTGGATTTGTTTGTTTTTTGAGTTCAGGTTCTTCACTAGGCTTATATTTCTTATTGAAGATAAATTCTAGTGTCTCTGTTGCAAACTGATGGTGCAGTCTAAAGCCTGGTATTTCACACGCCACTACTACTTGTGACACATCAATAAATTGTAAACTGCCCAGAGAATACTTTAAGCACTATAGGGTGGTGGTGGTGGTATGATATATAAGTATCACGTGCTTCTTTACTGCCACTATATATTGCAGTTATTGATCTTTACTCCATGAACTATAACCCTTTTGGCTTTTAAACTGATAGTATAGGTAGGTCATTGCAGGAAACTATGTAGACATAGTTTGCAACAAAGAGATTAGAGCCTCTATCAGTTAATAATGTGTGTATCATAGCCTGCTGCAGTAAATTGCTAGATTTCTCCATCTAGGTGCCCTTCCGATCTCACATCCAGATGGATGAAGGTTGCAGTCCAAACATCTAAAGATCATGCCGGTTCAGAAAGCTTACGTACTCTAATTTGAGCCATTGAGATGAGTTTTTTTTTCAGTCTCATCTTCTGCATTTATGTTAAATTGAAGCAAAACAAGTTGGGGAGCCATGTAGCCATCCCAAAAACCAAATACAAAACTGGACCAGGTGATACCTTAAGCCAGGCTACTAGTAAAATAACAAAAAGTTGCTAATATTTCCAGGCAAAAAGGAGTTGAGCCGTGTGGCAATCAAAACACAATTGCAAAAATAGGTTACAGGCAATACCTTCATAGGCCATTATTAAAAATAAAAAAGGAACAATAAAAAATAAAAAGGGGGAGAAAGCTTGCAATGTTCCTTTTTTATTTTTATTAGTGGCCTATGAAGGTATTGCCTATAATATTTCCAGGGTGTTGTTCTTGAAATATTAGCAACTTTTTGTTACCTGGAAGTTGATTCATGGCTACTGGACTTCTTTTTCTTGAGAGACAGAAACATTTCGCTGCTCATCTAAACAGCTTCATCAGTCTGAATACAGCTAGTGCAGAGTCCTCCATCTTATAGTCAGCTTTGACCTCTTGTCACCCTGGTCTGAAATAGGCTCATAAGATGAACAATGGCCTGAACAGGCTTGTTAGGTGGACAATAGTATCCATAGCCTTAAGGCAGGCATGTCCAAACTTCGGCCCTCCAGATGTTTTGAACCACAACTCCCACAGTCCTTTGCCAATGGAAATACAGGCTTGGAAATCTGGGAGTTGTGGTCCAAAACATCAGGAGGGCCGAAGTTTGGACATGCCTGCCTTAAGGTGAACAATGGCCTAAGATGCAGAAACCTATAAAGTGTGGGTCGTTAGCTATGGCCTTGGTGGTGAAGGCTTTTTGATTTGTCTGGGTATTGTTGAAAGCACACCCTGATAAGTAGCAGATAGACTATGCCTGAGGCCACCACCTCTGTTGAGGGAGGGGTTTTCAATGCTCACATGAATGGCTGACTCCTCTCTCAAACTGCCTGTCTTCTCTGTCTAATATGTGTACATCCTCATCTTTGAATGAGTGCCCTTTGTCCTTCAAATGGAGGTGTGCCGCTAATTCTGGTCCTGAGCTCCTATGTTGGGCCATCCTTCTGTTTAATGGCTGTTTTGTTTCTCCAGTGTAGAGGTCTGCACACTCAATTTTTGCTATTTTACAGTAGCCTTAAGATATCACCTAATCTAGTTTTGCGTTTATGTTGTTCATGTAACACTCTGAGCACAGTTACTGTGGAGTGGCACAGGGGCAGTTTTGACTATGTCAGTGACAATTTACTCCACATTTTTCATTTCTTAGACATCAGAACCCTCAATTTTTATGACAGATACTCTATTCCTTGTAAAAATATATTTGTTCCTTCTTTGTTACCTGAATGCCTTTCGGTGTATTGACTTTTGTGCTGCTGGGCAATTTTACAATTTCAGATGTATGGGTGTTTTGAATGATATGTTAAAGAACTATGCTTACCTGCTTTGAATATCTCCTTTGAAATAATATGTTTTCTCCGGATGGGGTATGGTTTTGTGGCTTTATTGTGAAAATCCTTAAAGAAAACATCAAGGTTGGTATAAATGAGACTTTTAAAGAACCCCAAACAACTGTAGTCTTACATAACATATGAATGCTGGCCAATCATTCCTACTTGTAGTACTGTAGCAAACCAAGGTGTTTTGCTCCACTGTTTGTGTTATTTGAATGTGGTAGCAGGCAGCACTCTAGCTGGTTTCTGTTCCAGCAGGAGAGAAATCCATAGTTTGTTCTATGGTTTCTTTCTAAATTTGGACCCAGTGGTGTGGGTCAAAAGCAGTAGTATCCCAAGTGTTGTTGGATTTGAACATTAGTTGTTTTACCTTGTTGGCTTAAAATTGGAAGCAATCTGACATATACAAACATAGTGCTTGCCTTCAAGAACCCAGGGCTCCCACTGTTTTCTAGTGTTTTCTTGTATCTGAATGCTGCCAGTGTTTATCTGGCTTTCCTCATCAGAGTTGTGAAGCGTTATCCTTATTTGCCAAATATACATGCGTACAGGCAGGAATATTAAATCAAATATCTATCAAATGCAGAAAGTACAGTTGTGGCAATTCTACATAATTACAAAAGTGAGCTTCTTCAGGGCTGCCTTCCGTTGGCTTACATCATTCCCTTGACTACTAAGAGGGAGGCAAGCAATAGGCTGAAGAACAGATATTAATAATCAATATTCAAGCCTCTGATGCTTCACCCTATAGTACAGTATATCTATTTACTAATGCTCCTATAATGAAAAGGCTTCAGAAAGTGTGAAATTACATCAGTTTTTCTTCTCTGAGGTGTCACTTACTTCTGGGTACTTATTAAAACATCTGTTTCTGGCTTCAGGGTGGCAGGATAAATATCTGTAGAAAAAGAGAACACATATCACAGATGTAGACTCAACCTGCAAAGAAATGAATGTCTTGCCGCTCCGGCAATTTTCTGTACATCCTAGTTATAATTTAGTGGAGGTGGGAGAATGTACTTTCTTGCATTATAGTGATGCCCTTGACAGCTGTGAAATTGCGGATATTTAAGTACAAAAAAGCAATGTTCTCTTCATAGCAATGTAATGTCCCTTGGAGCTTCAGCATCATATAATCATTGAACTGCAGAGCTGGAAAGGACCACAAAGCTCACAGAGTCTGGCCTCTTGCCAGTACAAGAAATCCAGACCTAAAAAACCCAGCAATAGATGGCCATCCAAGTTCTGCTTAAAAATCCCCAGAAAAATTCAATTTTCTGTTCTCCAAGGCAGTTAATTCCATAGTTGACTTTTTTACTGTTAAAAAAAATCTTCCTCATGTTTAGTCAAAATCTCTTTTTATGTAACTTGAATCCACTACTTCTGGTCTTATCCTCTGGAACAGAAGGGGGGGGGGGAACCACTGCTCCATTTTCCAAATTCCAACTCTTCAGATATTTGAAGATGACTATCATGTTGCCTCTCAGCATTCTCTTCTCCATCTCTTAAGATTTATTTGTTTCTTTGTATTTGGTTTACTGATGACTGAAGAACTCTCAGAACCACTGTCCATTATTTCCTTGAAATAATGTATTTTCTCTGTAGTCGTCTGTGAAGATTCTCAGTCATCCAGGTGAGTTTATCTGGACGTTGAGTCATGGCAATTGGACTTCTTTTTCTTGAGAGACTGAAACGTATCACTTTTGGTTCCTGACTCCAAGCAGAGCACAGCTGAGGGATTAAAGCTGAGGCCTTGTCAGGGAGTGAGTGAGCAACCAGAGCAGGCGAACAGGGAGAGCAAACAGGAGTTTCCCAGGGGAGTTCAACAGGGAAACCAAGGGGAGGTCCCTAACAAATTTTTAACAAAGTCTATTTAATTATTTATTTTATTTAAACAGCAAAGGTAAGTGCTAAAGAAGAACATAAAAGCCGGGCCTCCTTGAAGCCAGGACCCCAGATACTACCTGCCACTTCCCCTACAAAGAGGGTTCACAAACCTCTCAATAACCTCCAGCATGCAGTCAGACAGCCAACAGGGGTGTGGGGGCTATCCAGTGTTTTGCACTGAGTGCCATATGTATGATTATTTGCCACTTGGGCAAATGTCATGGGTTTGTCCTCTCTGCCAAGTAGCTTCAAGAGTTCAGGGAATGGGGTTTGCTCCTTTGATGCCTTGGTTGCGGACCTGAAGAAGCAGAGGCAGGGAGAGAAGGACCGTTGTGATATTTCCAGGGAACTTCAGGCATTGTTCCACTCACAGGCAGGCAGCTCTGCAGCTGCTCAGATTGGAAGTCTCCAGGCTGAACAATTACCCTTCTGAACAAGATGGAAACTATCCCCTACTTCCTTGTTTAGAGTGTGTTGTGGAACAGCACTCTAATTTCATTGTGCATATCTTGCATATGCATAATGACAATAAAAACTCTATTCTCTATTCTCTAGTGGGGACCCCTTCTTCAGGAGATGGGTCAGTATCCAGTCACACTGAGGATGCTCCTCAAGGAGAGGTTGAAAGGGGGCTTCTGGTAGTGGGCAATTCGATTGTCAGGAACATAGACCGGGGGGGGGGGTCTGTGTTGGATGTGAGGACTGCACGGTGGCTTGCCTGGCTGGTGCGAAGGTTGAGGACATCACCTCTTGTCTGAATAGGCTGGTACAGAGTGCTGGGGACAAGGTACCAGTAGTGATACATGTCGGCACCAATGATGTCGGCAAATGTTGCCGTGCAGTCCTGGAGGACAAATTTAGGTGACTAGGGAGGAAGCTAAAAGCCAGGACCTCAAAGGTAGCATTCTCAGAAGTGCTACCTGCTTCATGAGCTGAACCAGCTAGGCAGGCAGAGCTCAGGGGTCTCAATGTGTGGATGAGGTGGTACCACAGGGAGGGGTTTAGATTCATTAGGCACTGGGGAGCGTTTTGGGACAAGCCGGGCCTGTACAGGACAGACGGGCTTCACTTGAATGATGATGGAACCGGACTGCTGGTGTGTAATATAAAAAAGGTGACAGAGCAGCTTTTAAACTGAATCTTGGGGGAAAGCCGGCAGGAGCTGAGTAGAATCCAGTTTGGAACACCTCATCCCTGAGGAACAAGGTTGGAGAGGGGAGAGAACCACAAAGTGACAACATAGTAGGTATTAGGACTGGGGGAATAATGGGATGTGATCGCTGGTCTACTGGAATGAGAAGCTGCAGGAAAAAAATAATCAAGCAGGCCTTCTTGGGTGACCCAGTGTACAAGTGCTTTTATGCAAATGCTCAAAGCCTCCGAGCAAAGATGGGAGAACTTGAACATTTGGTGGCTAGGGATAACATTGATATAGCCATAACAGAAACCTGGTGGAATGCGGAGAACCAGTGCTATACCGTATTCCCACGCTATAAACTCGAAAGGAGGGATGGGGGGGTTGGAGGTGGAGTGGCCATCTATGTCAAAGTAGGGATAAAATCCAGCAGAATGGTATCTCAAAATGCTGAATGACTGTGCCTTAGAGCAACATGTCATGGAGCCCACCCGAGAACAGGCAACTCTGGATCTAATACTGTGTGCTACTCAGGACCTGGTCAGGGAGGTGAATGTCACTCAGCCTCTGGGGAACAGTGACCATGCTGCAATCTCCTTTGCCATGCATGTTGGAGGAAGAGTGTCAAGCAAATCAGACACAAAACCCCTTGATTTCTGAAGGACAAACTTCCCTCGGATGAGGAAACTAGTTAGAAAGAAATTGAAAGGGAAGGGGAAAAGAATCCAATCTCTCCAGAGTGCATGGAGCCTGTTTAAAACAATGGTAATAGAGGCCCAGCACAAGTGTATACCACAAAGAAAGAAGAGCTCCTTCTTTCCAAGATGGCATCGGCATGGTTAACGAGTAGAGTTAGAGGCTCTAATAAAGGGGAATTCTTTCCATATATGGAAATCCTTCCTAAATGGAGAAAATAAAAAGGAACAGACTCTGGCAAAAGAAATGTAAGAAGATGGTAAAAGAGGTAAAGAAAGACTTTGAGGAATGTATGGCTAGCAATAAAAAGGGAAATAATAAAAGCTCCTTTAAATATGTTATAAGTTGAAAATCTGCTAGAGTTCTGGTTGGCCCTCTGGATGGTGAGGGAGGAAAAGGGGGACTTGGACATTGCATAGAAAATAAATGACTTCTTTGAATCTGTCTTCACAACAGAAGACCTTGGGCAGATTCCGCTGCCCGAATGGCCCCTCTTGACTAAAGAATTAAATCAAATACAGGTTAAAAGAGAGGGTCTTTTAGGACCAATTGATAAATTGAAGATCCACCCAAGTGTTATTAAGGAATTGAGAACTGAAATTGTGGATCTCTTAATCGAATTATGCAACTTGTCCCTTAAAATGACCACAGTGCCGGAGGACTGGAGGATAGCGGATGTCGCACCAGTTTTTAAAAAAGGAAGGAGGAGGGACCCGGGAAACTGTAGGCTGGTTAGCCTTATGTCTGTCCCAGGGGAAATGGTGGAAAGCCGCTTCTAAGAGAAAATTTTAAAACAAATTCTTCTTTGTTCTTCTAAGCCTTGTTGAGAGAAAATCAGCATGGCTTCTGTAGAGGTAAGTTTTGCCCACAATCCTTTTAGAATTCTTTGAAAAGGCCATTAGGCATGTGGATTTGGATCAACCGGTGGATATTGTCTATCGTGATTTTCAGAAGGCTTTTGACACAGTACCTCATCAAAGGCTGCTGAGAAAAATTGCACAGTCAATTCTCTAATGGATTGAGAACTGGTCCAGGAAACAGTGAGTAGGTGTCAATGGGCAGTTTTCACAATGGAGAGAAGTGAAAAGCAGTATGCCCCAGGGATCTGTCTTGAGACTGGTGCTTTTCAGTCTGTTCATAAATGACTTAGAGATAGGGATAAGCAGTGAGGTGGCCAAGTTTGCAGATGACATGAAACTTTTCCAGGTGATGAAGAACAGAGAAGATTGTAAAGAGGCAACACCCTCTTCCTCAGGGCTATACCAAAAGTTCAAGCATGGCAAAAATTGGAATTGCCAGGAGTCAGTTCTTAGATGTAAAGTTCATGGCAAGATGAAAAATATGACACGTAGGTTCTTAGTTGAGGCTCAGAGCAGAGATGATGTGAAGCTGCATCTGAAGTTACATTTACTATCCCAGTCCTTCAAACAACATGACATAGATCATGTACACACATTCACACCCCCTCTCCAAGTGGCAGTTCGAGGCTAATGGCCCCTTCCTGGTCAGAGAAGGGGGAGGGTCGGTGCAGGAGACCCATGCTTTTCATTCGGGGCCTGGGATAAAATTTAGAAGCATCCACAAAGTGTAGCCAATTGGATCAAATAAAAAGGATAATAGAAAGTTCTTGGCTGTACGTTGTCCCTCAGTATTGTAAGCCACCTTGGGTCCTTTTCCAAGGAGAAAGGTGGGGTAAAATATTCAAAATAAAAATAAATAAATAAATAAATATTCCCTAGTGGTTCTCTCAAGTGATTCAAGTCAATTGCTGTAGTCCAGCTAAACTTAAAGGATGCATAGTTTACCTTCCACCATCAGCCACTGGGGGAGAGGATGGTGTGTGTGTGAGAGAGACAGAGAGAGAGAGACAGAGACAGAGAGAATATTCATACACATATGTATATTTACTTATGGGAAGAGGCCAACCTATCTGGTTGAGATGCTGAGATAATAGAACATCCAGAAATAATGCGTGAACAAATTGCTCAGTTTTCTTTTCCTTCCCCATTGCTCCCCCCCCTTTCTATCGTGGCTTCTATGTACTGTACTTAGTTGAACAAAGGGACTGCCTTATCCTTTAAATGATCAACAGTACTACTGACAACAACTTTTGCACAAAGACCTTATCATCCAGAAAAATAATTTACAGGCCCTTTCCAATCCAGCCATGGTCTTGTTTAGAGCTAAGGGTTTACTAGCACAAGAATGAAGCACTTACCTCTGGAGATAGGAATTGACCCCAACACTCAGTGGTAAATAAAGTTTTTCCCCTCCTTTAGGAAGCCATCGGATGGATGTGTCCACTCCAAATCCAACATGTCCTTGAGCTCCTGAAGAAATTGGCATCACTTCTTCAATTGCAAATGGTGGCACAGCGTGTCAATAAACTGCTCACTTGGGGGGTGTCTTTTCACCTTTTGTTTCTACTGAACATACCATGCACTTCCTTCACCAGGAAACTGCAGAGTCGACATTTGCGTTCCTCTTGCCCCATTGAATGTCTGTGGCCTTGTTTGTCAAGGTAGCTATGGAAGCAAAGGCTGACTCACTCACTCACTCACAAAACAAGGAACACTTAACACTGAGCACATTTCTGATGTAAATGCTTTAGATATTAAGGAAATGAACATCTATATGGTATTATCTTTCAAAACATCCACTGCTTCTTGGAAGGAAAGGAGGGTTTCCTTTGTAAGCTAGCCATCTCAGTAAATGGCGCCCCATAGGAATCTGGGTTAATTTTGCTTCTTTTGCCTCAGCATGAGGTGGTCCACAGTAGCAACACACTGAGATTCAGGTTTCTTTAAATGGCTAAT